>LR736951.1:69811-217628 GCA_902654985.2 Oryctes borbonicus
CTTGTCACACATACCAGTTGTTTCGGTTTTCTTGGATCTATTGTTGCAAGAAAATGTGCAGGAATAGCCTTGTCATTACACATTCCAGTTGCTTCAGATTTTATTGAATGCGTTGCTGTTAGAGAATGTGCAGGAATACCCTTCTCGTCACACATGCCACTTGTTCCAGTTTTTGTTGGATGTGTTGTTACTAGAGAATGTGCAGGAATAGCCTTCATCACTTGTCTCAGTTTTTGTTGGATGAGTTGTTACTAGAGAACGTGTAGGAACAGCCTTCACGATATACATACCAGTTTTTAAATTTTCATTGAATATGTTAGAGAATATGCAGAAATAACCTTCTCGTCACACGTATCGCCTGTTTCAATTCTGTTAATCACGTTACTACAGAATGTGCAGGAAAAGTCTTTCTTGACACTCATGCAATTTGCTTGATTTAGCTTTTTATTATTTATTTTCTTTTTGTAGTTATGCACGAGTCACAGGAAGAGCAGTTTCCTATTTTTCTTTCGTATGTTTTTCAGCTCCGCAGAGTCAGCATGGGCAAGTGGACACGCCATCTAATGTCATCAACCACACACACGGTTCATTTGCACAAGAATGATAAAGAAAAACTCTCTTCGGAAAAAAGAAAAGGAAGCAGGAGAAAAAGGCAGGGAGGTAATTAATTAGGGAGAAAAAATACATAGCTTTGAGACCTTAATTGTACTAACATTGTAGTTACGAGAGAAATATTAAATAATACAAGTTAAACAGTTGTTTAGTTGCTAGTCTCGTAATGAAAGTATATTTTCTGAATGAAATAACAACTACTATTAATAACTAAAACATTTTTTGAAGATGCTGCAACCCAAAAATGTCTTAAATAGTAAGTATTGCTTATTTCTTACAGTTCGCAATTTGGTAAATATGTTAATTATATTTACTTTTTATTGATTGTGTTATTTAGTTAATTTTGTTAAATAGTTGCTTGTTTTGTGTTTTGTGAAATAATACATAGTAAACTTTGAAAAATGATTCTCTCGCACCTTTTTTAATTAATAAACAGATTTGAATGAAAATTCGGTTACAACCATTCTAGGATCATCTTATTCAGTGATGTAGTCGGCTGTTATATGTTATGTACATTGATATACGTTAGGAAAGTAACCAGTTCTCGGGTTGGTAGCATCAGCCAGTGGACATGGCGCTGCGAACATCACCAGAGTTGGTTGCACTATTTTGCACGGGGAGCAGAAAAACAAGGGTGTTAACAACTAGTGTTCCTCCATAGCTACTTCTGTACGCTCTGTATCAAAGTGTTATGTAAAATACATTACAGATTGGCGAGAATCAATTTCAAAAGTGAAAATTGCTTAGAATATGCACAACAAATTGCACAGGGAAAATGGCGGCTGAGCACCTGGCTATGCGCTTACAAACTTTCTTCAACGTTCGAGCCTTTCGACCCAAGTACAAACTACAAGCGATAGATACAACGACTAGAAGCCGCGTTTAAAGTATTCAAAATGCCAGAAGTGGACCATACACCATATTATCGGGCCTAAAGCCTTTGATACTCTTTGCGACAAGATGAATCCACAAGACCCCTATAAAAAGGAGTATGCTACACTCAAGGGAATGGTGGAAGATTTCTACGCATTCCACGTCATATTGCCAAAATTTGATTACAGTTCATGGATATGCACGTGTTCAAGTCAAATATAAAAACATAATGCATAGGTTCAAAATATACATAACCGATAGTAAAAATCCATTGCTGGGCCGGAAATTGATCCGAAAAACGAGTAAATAGAGAAATCCCCTAAAATAAGTAATACTAAAATAGATACAATCGGAAGAGTACAAGCAAAGTTAACGTTAAAAGAGTATGTCAAGCCAGATTTCATGCGTGCGCGAGCGTTACCTTTCAAACTAATTCCGTTAGTAGAGAAAGAATTAGATAAATCTGAAAAAAATTAATACATCAGAATGGGCTACATTTATTGTACCCATTTTAAAAGCGAACAATATAGTTAGAGTTTGTGCTGACTTCAAAGCTATTCTCAATCCGAATTTAATTGTAGATGACCATCCGTTACCTACAGTTAACGAATTATCTGCTACTTTGGCAGGCGGTACATTGTTTTGTAAAATAGACTTACGGCAGGTGTATCTTCAAATGAAATGAAGAATATCACGAGGTACATTAAACAATTTAAAGGCAGTTCTGTAACGTTTAGATGGGTACAATATCAAAATTAATGTTGATAATTGTGATTTTTTTCAAAAAAGAAATAAGAATCCAAAGATGGAAGCAACGCCCCAAAACTCTTACAGAACTACACTCATTTATTGGCATGATCACGGGAAATTTATTAAAAATTTAAGCAACATTCTTTAACCTTTGAACAAACTTTTACACAGAGATACACGGCATAACTGGAGTGGGAATGCGAGGAATGTTAAGGAAGCTTTTCAAACAAACAATTGCTTAGCCCATTATGGTTCAAAGCTACAACTCATAGCGACAACCGATGCTAGTACATACGGAGTAGGAGCAGTATTATCACAACAACAATCTGACGGTAGAGAACGAGTTCTGCGATACGCTTCCGAACTTCTGAACGATATCAGGAAGAAAAAATATGCTCAACATTATTTACTAATCATGCACTACTAGCTCAAATAAAAGGTATTAAAAGAACTACATACTAGTCATTTTGGAATTGTTAAAGCAAAAATCTTAGCCAGAGTAGCCGGCTGGTGGCACAACATTGACAGCGATATACAACACCTCATAGGACATTGTCCAAATTGCAATCAAAATAAAAACAACCCGTTGACACACACATTTGGGCCAGCTACAAAACCGTTTCAACGCACACATGTAGAATTTGCCGGTCCATGTTTAAACAATTACTTTTTCATAGTAGTCGTCGCGTACACAATATATCCTATTGTCAAAATACTCGAAAATATTACGACAGAGAGCACAATTGAATATTGCCCAGAAATTTTTGCGATGTTTGGAGTAGCAGAAATTTTAGTAACGGACAACTGCCGTTAATTCTGCTCAAATTAACATACAAAATTCTTAAAACACAATGGCATAATACATAAATTAACGGCACCATACAACCCCAGTACAAATGGTCAAGCCGAACGTTTTGTGCAAATGTTAAAGAATCCCTTAAAAGCTCTGCAAACCGCATGCACAAATTTTACAAAAACTACTGTTACAATACAGAATAGGTCCACATTGCACCACCTGCTGAGTTCATGTTCAATAGGAAATAGGATCAAGATTAGATTTATTACTCCCTTCAGGAAAAGTAAAAAACTCAAACTACAATAACAATAAGAAACACGGGAAATGCAATGTTGATAAGCGAGTAGAATGTCGACATTATCAAGGTTCTATCAAATGGAAATTTAGAAAAATTACAAAACGCATAGGAAAATTACATTATTTAATCAAGTTACATTCACGGTTTAATTGTTAAACGACATATAAACCCGGTACGTAAAATTGGCGAAGAAACGCCAAGAGACAACGACCAACTAGACTATTATTTTCCTGCCACAGGGGATTTCCACTCCCGCCGAAACGCTGGCAGAAAATAACACACGGGAGCTCAAACAAATAGCACCGATAATGAAACGAGGGAAATAAAAAATGCCTAGAAAATGCAAGGAATTTGCAATGCGCTGAATTTTAATATAAATTCTCGGGTTGGTAGCATTACTCAGTGGGCATGGTGCTGCGATCATCACGAGAGTTGGATGCACTATTTTGCACGGAGAGTAGAAAAACAGGGTGTTAACAACTAATGCTCCTCTATAGCTACTTTTGTACCCTCACTATCATTAAAGTGTTATATAGTCGCTAATAACGATTTTTCAAACTCGAAAAACGGTCATAATTGAAAATTTAAATGAATTTTTGAGGTGCACTTTTTGATACACCAGATACTAAAAAGAAAGGATTCATTTTAACGTAAAATATATGTTCTATGGGGGGTCCTTCCATGCGGCGCACATGCGCTCAATAATAAATTTAAATAGAAAAGGCGGTTTTAGGCGCTAGAACGGGAAATACCGGGTTAGTCCGTAAACCAGTTCAACAGGTGTGCTATTCAAATTGCCTACCCGTATATACACAGTGCTGTAAGAAAAACATGATTTTCGGAATTACTAAACGATATTGACAATCGACAGTATTCAAATATTTAACGGAAAAATTATTCATATTCCTTATCATTACAATTTGTTACCTGTCTAAAGATGTGAAATAGGACAAATCGGTTAGAGCACAACAGAGATTAAGGATAAAAATATAAAATTATTGCAAAAAAAGAAAACATTAAATTAACAAATATGAAAGTGATTATGCAACAAATTCCCGAAAGAATTGCTGACATAATATATTGGAATATGATTGCATTGGTGTCGTACGCAATTATTTTTTTAAGAATTAGCAATTTATTGATAATTTTTTTAATTGATATTTGACATTTTAACTTCATACTTAATTTGAAAATTATTTAAAAACTAAAAGATTCATAGTAGTACTTACAGTACCTCCAGTCAAAGTGCGGCTTCTATCTTTTTTACTTTTCCTTAACATATTTCGACAAATTATATATGCTCCATATTCACTACAGAAATGAACTACAAAAAGTCATAATTTCCTTATCTAATCTTATCTCGCATAGCTAACCGTAATCTAATTACAAATATTAAATGTTAGCAGTATTATGATTAGGTTCTTCTTGTTAATATATTCCCACGCGCTATATGTTCTAGGTGGGTCTAAAATGTCTTCGCAGTGAAAGTGCCAAACATTACTCATAACATCACTTAAACTAACACTTACAATGCTCCCGGACTTCGCTTTGCTTTGTCTAGACATTTCTTAAAACTCATCTAGTTGGGGAATGTGTGGAAATAAAGAAAATTGGGAATCTGCAAGAAAATAAGAAATACATAACCTAAGAATGTCTAACTAGACAAGATTTTCTTCCCAATTTAGGTACATATGCTGCATAAACTTACGTGGTTCTATCACAGGAATTATCGTTCGATCTCGGTTGTTAATTGGCGAAAATATCACTTCCAACGTCTCAACATCTTTCGTTTTTTTTTTGTTAATATTTAATTCTTGGTTTAGATCGGAATGTTACCATCTGACCTGACAAATACTAAACGGAACGTCAAGTTGGTTGAACGGGATCTCGTCGAGTTAAACCATTGGTCAACTGGAAAAACTGATTAAACAAGCAAAAACAAGAAATATACCGTTTTGCGGTTTAGTTGCGGTCAGAACGTAGAAAATAAACAGAGAGAATAGAAATAATGCTATTAACGGCAGAACAAATACATAAATATAACGATTTAACTATGCTTTGTTTGATAATTCGATTGCTCGGCTTGATTAAATCGGAAAATGCACTTGTGCTGAAAGATTCCTTATATCAAGGACGAAAGGAAAGTTGATTTCTTGCCTTTATACAGATAAACTGAAAAGTTTCAATTCGACTTTTCTATTTAAAAAATGTTTATTTCATCCAGGTTCTGCATGGTAGTACTGTCGCAAGTAAAATAGCAATTATTGTTATCTTTATTCCTACATTAGCTTTAGTTTACTTTGCCATTAAACATTTAGAGAATTCCTTTTTATTTTAATTAAACTTTACTTCCTTTTATCGCCCATTTTTGCAATATTCTTTATTTAACTTGTGCGGATATATTAATTTGGTTTTTATTGTTTTCTTTATATGTACTATGTCGCCTAACAAACGTCCCCGCCAAATGCTCGTGAATACATCATGGTTGTTTCGAGATTTATTGCACAATTTGTTCAGTTACCGTAAAATGCTCTAAAAAAATTTCGGTTTACGAACCATTAAAAAGCCGATGTTCACCGCAATCCTGGTGTCTCGAATGAGAATATTTATGGGGATCTCTGCGGACCCCTTTTGTGGCTGCAAACTTTTCCGAGAACTAAATAATCCGGTTTTTAAAAATTCCGGCAAAATGTACGGGTAGAAGTGTTCTCGACGAGTCAGTGTTACGAAAAAACTATCCCCCAAAAATACACACAAAAGTCGTAAACAAAATGAGACCGATATAGGAGACAATTATTACTGAACATCCAACAAAACCATGTTTAATAGTCAGCAAAATAATAGAACGGGTAAATGCTGGGGCAATAAAGGAAGTAGTTGTCAGCACCATTGACGATACTTTCGAAGATGTGAGAAAACGAGAGAAAGCGTTGCTCTTTGTGAGTAACGGTGAAGCTTATGTGCTCAAAACTGGAAAATTGCTTCTTCAAAAATATGCCGCGTACTATGTGCACTGCCAACGCCCTCCATAGAGGTACAGAATTTATTAGCGAGCAATTTCCGAATGTTAATGAATTCAGTAATCACACCTAAAAGTTTTATTGAAAGCACCTACAAATGTCGCTTTATACAAAGACAAATGGCCCAGCACTTTTCTTACCTCTGTCTCCAGTCGCAACAAGATGGGGACTGTCCCCGCCAAATACTCGTGAATACATCATAGTTATTTCGAGATTTATTACACAATTTGTTCAGTTACTGTAAAATGTTCTAAAAAAATCTCGGTTTACGAACCATTAAAAAGCCGATGTTCACCGCAATCCTGGTGTCTCGAATGAGAATATTTATGGCGATCTCTGTGAACCCCTTTTGTGACTGCAAACTTTCCCGAAAACTAAATAATCCAGTCTTTAAAGATTCCGGCAAAATATACGGGTAGAAGTGTTCTCGACGAGTCAACGTTACGAAAAAACTATCCCCCAAAAATATATACAAAAGTCGTAAACAAAATGAAGACCGATCTAGGAGACAATTATTCCTAGTTGTTTTGTATACGTCCAACAAAGCCATATTTAATAGCCAGCAAAATAATAGAACGGGTAAATGCTGGTGCAATAAAGGAAGTAGTTGTCAGCACCGTTTACGACATTTTCGAAGATGTGAGGAAACAAGAGAAAGCTTTGCTCTTTGTGAGTGACGCTGCAGCTTATGTGGTCAAAACTGGAAAATTGCTTCTTCAAAAATATGCTGCGTACTATGTGCACTGCCAACGCCCTCCATAGAGTTGCAGAATTTATTAGCGAGCAATTACCGAATGTTAATGAATTCATTAATCACACCTAAAAGTTTTATTGAAAGCACCTACAAGTATTGCTTTATACAAAGACAAATAGTGCTTTCCTTACCTCCGTCTCCACTCGCAACAAGATGGGGAACGTCATTAGAAGCCTCTTCATTTGACACAGACAATTTGGAGAAAGTAGCTGATGTAATAAACAATTTAAACGAGGAAGCACAAAGCATAAGCAAAACTCTGTTACAGTATCCATCTTTACAAACTAACTTGCATTTTCTTATAAAGTACTTTGAATCACAAACAATACAACTGAAGGATGAAATTGAAACATTAGATTTTATAATAAACAAATTGAAGAATACTTCTGGTGATGTTAGTGCTTCTATATGTAAAAAAATCGATGCAATTTTTACCCACACACCCCCGGGTTTATAAATATTAAAACTGTTGCGCAACGAAAGTAACGATATCGTTTTCACTTTGCTCCTCTCGCAGGTTGTGATGTGAAAAGCTTTTCTATATTTAAAGATGTTCTAACAAGTAAGCGAACGCATTTCACAGCAGAAAATTTATGGTATGTTTTAGTAATTGATGTTAATAAATCACAATATCTATAAAATACAGCCTTAGACATTATATATCTTTATTTAATGTTTTTGCAATTTTGGGAGTTAAACTATGTATTCCATTGGATGCATCTACGCCTCTGATATTTTAAATTTACGTTGAGCGTTTCTAGTCAGACAAACACGCAAAAGTAGTATTGTCTGACCGCTTTCCTAAAATTACATGCACGCCGCGGTTGGACGAATGTATCGTACCTCACTCTATCTCAAGCGTCGGTGATACAGGTGGTCATCGATTCGTAGTATGACCAAAATCGATTCTGAACATTCCAGAGCTGATAATAAAATTGCATTTGTAACTTTAAGTACCCTCTTTCAAAATACTTACAAAACTTCTTTTCTAATCTCAAAATATACATTTTTATAAACGTTATACTTTACAAATCCATTAGCAAGTGAAATAATTACCTACTTAACTGATTATTTCTCAAGATTTTTAATATCTTTCTAAGATCGACAAATTGTTCCGGAAAAAAGAATTACCTAATTAGTAATATTCAAACTGTTTTAAACAATGCACTTAAATTTTGATGGTAAGCTAACGACACAAGTACACGGTTTTAAAAGTAGATTTACATAAATATCACCAGAAATTGCTTCACATATGTAAAATGAATTTTACTAATTGTTAATTTTACTAACTGTGAATCGAGCTAAAAAGTTACATAAACCTAGATTTTGGTATGGTACCCAACTCGCCTATTAGGCGAATTTGAAGACCCAATCGAGAATTTCTATCTAGCGGTTTTCCATAATGATGATTGTACCGAAAGTAAATGTAAATTTGCTTATTTTAAATAGAATATTCTGTAGATATTATTTTTCCCTAAGACTTCTGAAGGAAACAAATTTAAATGAAATTTCATAGAATATCATTTTCATAATTCCTGATTGATAACTCGAAAAGAATTTACGAGGGTGGTTCAAGAAGTTCTTAGAAAATCTAAGAGATGGCGCTCGTAGTATCGAAAATGGTTTGTTTCAAGTAAGAATCATTAGCTACTACACAACTGTCGAAGTTATATCTCCCACGCAGTTGTCGATTTAAGCGAAACATTTTTGTTTATGTAGAAAAATGAAACAAAGCGAGTTTCGAGCGGTGATTAAACACTTATACTTAAACGGCTTCACACCGAAAGAGATTAAAGCTAAGTTGAATAAAGTTCATGGCATATTTGCTCCTGTGTTGGCAACTTTTTACAATTGGTAAACGTGACCGTACATCCACAAAAGATGAACATCGTTTTCGACGTCCAGCGAAAGTAACTACCCCGAAATGATTGACAAAATCCACGATATGGTTTTGAATGATTGACCAATCAAAGTGCCAGAGGTATATCGCAAGGTACAGTATTTTTAATTTTGTACGAAAAATTGGATGTAAAAAAATCTTGCCAAAATGTCTCAGTCTCTCCGTCTGTACATAATACGGACAAAGCGTGGATACACTACTACAATCCGCATACAAAGGAACAGTCAAAGCAGTGGGTTTTTGAAGGCGAATGGGCTCCGAGGACGGTGAAATCGGCCGGTAAGGTGATTGCCTCGGTTTTTTAGGATACACACGCAATCATCTACACCCATTACTTGCAAAAGGGACGAACAATAACTGGAAAGTATTATGCGTCGTTATTGGACCGTTTGAGCGAAGAAATCGAGAAAAGACGTCCTTATTTGAAAAAGGAAAAGATCTTCTTTCATCAAGACAATGCACGGGTGCACACCTGCGCAGTTTCGATGGCCAAAATTATGGAATTAAAGTTCGAACATGTACAGTATTCACTAGATTGGTCCTCCGTGAATTCTTTTTATTTCCAAATCTGAAAAAATGGCTCGGGGGACAACGATTCACATCGAAGAAGTCATCGTCCAAACAAATCCCTATTTTAAGGACTTTCCGAAATCTTACTTTTTGGAGGGCTTAAAACACCTGGAGAAACCCTTGGAAAAGTGTATAGAGTTAAATGGAGATTATGTGTAGGTGCTTTGTGTTTCTATCTGTTTCTGACTTATCGAATGACTCTTGTAGTAATAGTACAGGTAATGTTTATTTCAAAATATACATAGTAGGATATTGGCACTAAACGTGTTCCGGGTTTGAACCATGTCATGTCGTTTTTGTTAAAATAAAAACTCGACGTTTCGCCGACAATCGTATGGGGCTTCTTCAGGAGAGGGAAAGTTGGTAGGCAACAGTTAACACGGTAACTCAACGTATAAACCACATCAGAGGCGAAACTAACTGAGCGAGAAACAGATTGATCACGGTAATTCAGCATGTGAACCATGCCAGAGGCGAAAATCAACTACAGTATACATAAGTATACATGAAAGGCCAACAACAACTTATTAACTATTACGTATTAATCCAAGGAATACGGTTCCATATTTAACAAAAATAAAGATAATCTTTTAAATTGACATATTGTAATTATTGTTTTAGTGCTATGGGTAGTTTATTGTACAATCGGAGACAAACTGTGGTACAACCACACTTAGGCATTATTCACGTAAAATTTAATCATGGCTAAATTTTTGATTAAAATTTGGCCATGGCTTATTTACTCATTGTTCATGAATAATTGGATCATTGTCACACCCGTCGATCATAGCAGCATTTAGTCATAACTAAACGTTGTTCACCAATTCATGAATAATCGTTAATCGCAAGAGATGCTATTCATCACTCTTGATTAACGATTATTCGTTATTCATTAATCATGGCTAACCTGTATTCATCAACCATTAGTCATGTTTAATCATCATTCATGAATAACGATTGGTAAATAATCATGACTAAATACCCGATTGGTTTGGTGAAATGGCGATTGCACATAAGCATTCCAATATTTTATTATTTAAAGCAAACCAGCGTGATATGCATTTTGTATTGATTACAGATTTCCAGCTGGTATTTTCGAAATTTTCATTCAATTATTATAACATTTTTAATCATTAGTCATGAATAACGTTTTGATTTTTACTCATGGCGATGAATAATATTTACCCATTTCTGAGTACACCCTTTTTTCGGTTAAAGTTAGCCTATGTAGGAAATGTACACTATGTTAAGAATTAAAAACTTAAAGGACCAGCTTCGAACGCGTATAATGAGTTGCCTACTGTATTTAAGATACGAAATTGTAGGTCGGTTAACTAGCATAAGCTCTTTAAGCTCGTAAATATGTGATCACAACGATAATTTTTTACCTAAGAGAGATTTATTAGATACATTCGGCGCAGTTCTTTTTCGATACAGTCGGACGCGCAGATGGCTAAAATACATGATGAATTCCACTTTATCACTTAAAATAGCATAAAAATACATCTTTTATAAAGATGTGACAGCAAGCGCTATTTTAGACTAGGTACTCCATCTAAGAAACGGAAAACGGCAGGTAATTAAAAACACCTCTCTGTCTGTGAACGACCGATAAATATAAATGCAAGGCACATTGATAATATTAATAATACCTATTTATTTCGCATAATTTAAAAACTAGAAAGATATCGTAGATAGAATCTTATCACATTAGAAACTCGTTTCTTAAAAGACTCAAGATAAAATCGCTTCGCTTAATAGCTATCGTTAGTCACGGCATTCTCCGCCAGTCCGACTTTATCGAAAAGGAACCGCGCCGAATATATCTAATAATAAGCACCTCTTGGGCAAAAAGGTATCGTTGTGATCACATATTTACGAGTTTAAAGAGACAAGTAGTACTAGCAGTAGTAGCATTCATATGAAATCTTATGCTAGATAGCCAACCTACAATTTCGTGCCTTGTCGTTAGGCAACTTATTATACATATGTTTATCGTTCCCAAAAACTTTTGGAACTCTCAAAATATTTCTTGTTTTTAAAGAAAAATAACATAAACTCGTAAATATATGTACAAATAAAAGTACGATGTCATATCTAATACTGTTTTAACACCATCTGGTTGTTCCTTCGCGTCCATATCCACAAGTATTTAGAATTGACGGAGTTAAAATTTTACAACACCGTCGCGTTGTGAGCGGAGTTGAATGAATAGCAATAATAAATTTCAGTGCTTCATATATTCCGTTTCGGTGAAAAATCTCTTTGTTCTGGTGAAAAATCCTTCCGTTCCGGTGAAAAATGTCTCCGTTTCGGAGAAAAAATTATCTGTTTCGGTGAAAAATTTCTCTGTTTCGGATTGAGTTGCGAAGAATAGCGAGAGCAATCCCTGGATATAGCGATCGATGATCACCATAAAAAAGGCAAACTTTCCTCAAAACTTGCTGTACTCAATCAAAGGCAAAAAAGAAATGAGCTCTGAAAGTAAAAGTATATTAACAGTAAATAGAATATTAGAAACAAAAAAAAATAATAACAATTGAATATTGATAATGCTTGACTTATGATAAGAAAATGGTAATCCGGCAGGTTAATTAGGAAGGACCTCACCATGTACAAAAAGTTAGTATCTGCCGGTTGGAAATCAGTTTCCTGGCAAATTCCGGGGTTGGTCCTTCAGTAGAGAAATATTGTTGGAGCAGCTCTCCAATAGTCGAAGATGCTAAGGAACGGAAAAGAAAAACAAAAAAAAACGTAGTCTGCTCAGAACTTATTTAAAAGAAAAAAAATGAATGAGATTGTAAATTTATTTAAAATAAGAGCTAGGTTTCTTAAATCCATAAAATACGTCCCAGATTCATGAACAAATAGATTAATGAATTTAAAATTGGAAATGAAATTGAAAGGGAAATGAATCTATCATTAAAAAAATTTGAAAATTATTAAATGAAATTGCCCATAAGCAAAATACTAGCATGAATTAATTAAATCAAACAAGAAAAATATATAATATAACTTCCAACAGCTTTCGCTAATTACAGGGGGCATCAGCCGGCCATGGGTTATTATTACCCCTGCAAAACTAGGGAAAACCTTACTCTGAGAGTGACGAAGCCCAAGGTTCTAACCCGGTATATAAGTAATGTAAATGTAAATATTTGGTTTAGCCAAACGGTATAAGATTGGTTAGCCAAACCGTGTGAGTGATTGCAGTAACTGAAATAAACAAAAGAAAATGGTGATAATTATTGGAAACGCTAGCTTATTTTAAATAGAACATTCCATACATAACGACAGATTTAATAGAAAATAAGTTTAATTTTGATAACAGTGTATAGCAAACAAGAAAATCTATTTGGGGAATACATTACAAATATAACATGCACGGATAAGAATAAAAAAATGTACTAAATACGACAAAAATCTAAAAAAACAAGACGTGTAAACAAGAAAATTCATTGGATATAGCGAGAATAGTTTCACCACTTACCCGTTGTATTAATTACATTGGCATTGATTTCTCGCTCAACTATCTCAATCCATTTCTATTTTGATGTTTTATTCTGATAAATAACACTTCGCTCAGCAATTTCACTTCACTAGGTGCACAGTGCCTAATCTCATCAGTACCGAAATTTAAACAATCTCCCTCATTATTAAAATCTTATCGCGCAGCTGTTTCCAGACGAAAGGTGAATTTCTAACAAAGAAATAACAGATCACTAACTACAAAGAAATATAAAATATTTAGCATTATAGATATAAAATTATATTCTTTGTGATGTTAAAATTGTTTTAACTCTGTGTGTACTGTAGACAGCATATTGTTGCATTTGGAGATATTTCTGCAACTGCCCATAGTTTTCATATTGAATGTAGATTAGATTAGATTACTACTTGAGATGGTTCTTGACTTGTTCCACTGCGACGTTTTCAGATCTATTGTGGTTCCTCTCTCATTAAATTATTTTTCTTTATCCTTTAGATCATAAAATACATGATGTAGGATACCTCACACAATAATAAAGGTTGGACGGGTGTCAAAAATGCGCAATAACTTTTAAAATGTAGATTTCAGAAGTTCAGGAAGCTCTTTACAGAGTAAAATACACCTTCCAAGAGTTATTTTTTTAACTCTGCTTTAAATCGTGTGATATGTTTCTCTTGCCAAGTCTTATTGACTGCTTATTAAAAAATTGCCTTCCCGCATATGTCCGCCCTTTCTCAAATGGAACAGTCTTATGAAGTTGAGTTCGCAACAGATAACCACGTCTCGTGTCATACCGATGAGCAGCAGAAACCTTTACTTCTGTATGTATTACTTTTTACATATTCGATACATCGATATATGTAAATTCTTGGGAAGGTAAGGACATTATGTCGTTTAAACGTCCCTTTACAACTCTCCCTCCGCTTTAGGTCGAAAATCGTTCTTAGACCTCGTTTCTGAAGAATCAGTACTCGCTCCCAGCCAGCTGTCCAACCCCAAACACAGCATAGTAGATGCTTAATAGAGCTTGGTAATCTAGTTTGTGTCTAAGCTGGAATATTACCCAAAAAGCAGAACTCATCTTGGCACAAACATGGTTTACATGGTTTTTCCAACTCATGTTGGCGTTCAGGAGTACTCCATGCAACCTACCGGAATCGGACTGCTGGAGTAATTCGTCACCCAAGCGCACACTCAGTTGAGCGATCCTCCTTTTGTTGTATAACGGAATCAATTGTGCTTTGTGGATATTGATAATTAATATATTGTTATTGCACCAGGAAAAAGGTTCCTCCGCAACAACACCCAATTTTATTTCCAAATCTCTCACCGTATTCCCACTCACGATAATTGTAGTATCGTCAGCGTACAGAAGTACTTTGCTGGTGGAGATAGAAAGTGGGAGGACATTCATGTATAAACAAAATGACAAGGGGCTCATTACGGATCCTTGTGATAAACCTCTCGTCCCTCACTCTCTCAGTTAGTTTTCTGTCCTTCAGATAGGAAACCAACCACTCTAGTGGATAAAACTAATTGGCTAGTTGGGCTAAATAAACTGATCGGGCCGAACGGGCTTTCCAGACAAAAACGAGTTCGACAAGTACAGCGGGCTTGTTGCGCCAAACAGACATATCGTGCCATTAGGGATTGTTGCACCAAACAAGTTTGTTATGCCAAACGGCCTTGACGAACTGAACTGGCTGACTGGCTAAACGGACTCATCGTGCTTATCGGACTAAACGGGATTATTGGATTGAATGGGCTTGTTTGGTCAAACGGACTTATCGAACTAAAGGAGTTTGTCGGGCTGAATGAGCTTGACGAGGTAAACGACCTTGAACCAACGAAGAGACTCTACACTCCGGTAACTGGAGAAATTGTTGGCTCGGACCCACATAAACATCAAAATGCCCGAAAATGTCGGTTAGAATTAGGGCAAAAACTAACCACAAAATATTAATATGAATAATTTTGTTTGTGTGAATTTTTTTTTTCTTAAAAAAATTACGTTCCACATATTCGAAATTGATTAGAACTTGTCTCGATGTATGACACCAAGATTAACTTCTACATAGTTTGTGGATTAAATCTTGCCAAAAAAATTGGTAAAAAAAAAACAAAAAGAAAAGAGGTCGCCCGTGTACATTACCGTCCCTACTGCACTTACACTTACGCATTTTGCGCTTTTAACGCTTAATTTAAATATAATCATCCGATGCCTCTTAACCTAAATCTCCTATATCTTGAAGGAAAAATAGCTATCAAGGTAATAGCGAACGTCGTCTGTTTCAGGGAGAATAGCCGTTGGATCGGCTCCAAAACACCTGATAACCCATTTCTGATGTATTACTATTTTGATACAAGTATATGCACATGTACTTATAGTGATTTAAATTATAACACCCACTACGCAGTGTAAATGAAGCATGGCGTATATAAACATAGATAATTTTATGAAAAAATCCAATTAAAATTTGGAATAGTGGATAAATAATTTGTTGACTTAGTGAATACTTTTAATTTTTTACTGTCATAATTGTGGCATTACAATTAGTTCGATATTATCTAGATAAGTTAAAGAAGTGCCCAAATATGTAAGTTTTTCCCTTACTATAACACCCGAATTCATTTTAAGTGTATGATAGAGTTATTTACATATTTTTTTCTTCTGTTTTTTATTGGTAGTTTATGCACCATCTTTCCATTCCATTGATTTTTTGATATAAATTTGTTTTCCTACAGAGAAGCATTTAGTTGAAGACTTTATTTTTTTGTCAAAACGATTTATTTTCTTAAGGCGGCCGTACGAGAACGTCTTCCTCCTTTCTGCATGTTTCAAACTACCAACTCTTAGTCAAAAGAGGCAAACAAAAGCAGGTTTTTCTGCCTCCAGATAAAAGAAAAAGGTCAAAGTGCATAATAATAATATGTTCTTTCTGAGTAATTATTAATTGAAAATCATAGAATAAATAAAATAAACACAAAGGACATAGTGCATGCAGTTAACTAGTATGTTTGCTCTAATCATTGAAACTGTCGAAAATAATTGCTACATCGACCTCTACAGAGGTAAGCAAAGAACAATATCCCTCATTCTGCGAGAAGCATTACACAGAATTAAATAGTAAAGATAGCAACGTCCACCATGCACAGGCACGCGTCGCGGTTTACAGCTCGTCAGTGTGTTTTTGTGGTACATAAACTCTCAAAATTGATATGCACGTATTTCATGGCGGTAAGCGTATATGTTAATGGCAAGGTAAGAAAAATAAATTTGATGAAATGTTGCCGCGGACTCGGTGTTTCAGGTTAACCAAGATTCGAATTGCCTACTTCTGGAGGAGAAAAATATGAGAAACTTCAGAACTCATTCCTTAAAAATTAAGCCGCAAATAACTATGCTATGAAAGTTCGCATAATATAGTCCGTCTAGAAAGTATCCGGAAAACAAAAAGTACAGCTATAATTTGACGGTATATATTTTTATTACTTGAATAATAAAATCACAACAAATAATTCATCTCATTTACTAATACAATCTCCATTTAACTGTAAACAATTAACTAAACGTTCAGGTAATCCCGAAACAAGGTCAACGCTATACTTTTCGGTGATAGTGGTCCAGGCTTGTAAAACTGACCGAATCAAATCTTCTTTATTTCGTGGTGCTGCTCGTTCTACTTCAGTTTTCATTAGTCCCCATATGTTTTCGATGGGACAAAGATCTGGGGAAGCTGCTGGCCATGGAATTGCTGCCAAGTTTTGTTCTAGCTTCCAAGCTTTAGTGTATTCAGAAGTGTGGCATCTTGCATTATCCTGTTGAAAACACCACCCTTCGGGATATAAAACACGAGCCATTTCAACAAGAAAGCCATTAAAAATTTCACAATACTTTGCACTATTAACGGTGCCATCAATTATACAGAGAGGTGTAGCACCACGCTAAGGGATTGCTCCCCAAACCATTATTTTTGTGGGAAATTTGGAAATTTGAACGGTAATATTTTCTCTTGATAGGATTTTTAAATGATTTGAATCAAGCTGAAAACAACTTTCGTCAGATATAAAAACATCACTAAAATTATCGTCTCGAAATCATTGGCAAAAATCTATTTTTCGTTGCTTTTGTAAAGGCGTCATTGCGGGGATTATTTTTGGTTTCCTTGATAAGTAACCTTGTCTTCTTAGTGAAATGCGGACATTTCTGGACACACCCTCATTTGACGTTGATTTCCAAATCTGTTAGCCAGTTTTCGAAACCCTAGGCGCGGGTTTTGTCGTCCTAAAGTCACTAAAGCGTTTAGATTGTTTCCGCTAATCTTACGCGGTCTTTCAGAAACTGGTCAATGGCTCATATCTCTCCTATTTTATCCTCTTTATTGGTTCATATACTGCACTTTTTCCGAGTTCAGTCAATTGCGCTAATTTTTTAACGTTTTGCGCATTTCTATACAAATATTCCACTAAGTAGCTTCTTTCAACTTGCGACATTATTTCACAAATATTAAGCCTTGACAGCTGGTGTTGTTATATGATTTTTGCCATGGCCTACAGTCGGCACAACCTAATTGATGCTTTACTTTTGTCTTAGGATGTAACAAAAAAGAAATATATTAAAATTAAGAAAAACAATAAATTCCGGATACTTTCTAGACGGACTATACTTTAATAGGGCAGTGTGTTAACCGACCAGATGTTTTATTCTTCTCATGCTGTACAGAGCAGATGTTAGTCTCTTGTAAATTGTAGTCAAAGAGGCTGTTTTTCATTGAAGGTTGAATCTAAGCCTTTCGTAGTGCTTAAATAATTTTTTTCTAAAATGCTCTCTAGTTAATTCATTTTTTTTCACTTATGTTAGACCTACATTTCTAAAATTAAAACTAACGCAAATACAACTAAACCTCAACTGGCAGATAAAAAGTTGCCCCAAGCAATAGTGTACGTTTTGTTTTTCATTGCTTACTGGATTTTTTATTTTCGGTAATATCGACCTGGCCCGCGTATTAAATGAGAAAGATCTCTTGAAAGGAGCAACGCGATGGGTAGGCTGTATAATATAATAAGGAAACCTAATATTGACGTTATGAATGTCGCTACTAAATCTCAACCTAAGATGACGACAGGGGGAGTCCTAATGGTGAGAATATTGCGTAAGCCAAACATGAAACGAAACACAAATATTTTGATGTTTTTGAATTCGTTGAGGAAATCTGCTGCCAAGACAAGGCATATACATCACAGAAAATTAAAACGGGATATTTTAAGAGCATCGCACTGACGATTTTTATATGCTGCAGAAAGGTAGCTCCTGTGGGAAAAAAGACTTACGGATACTCGAACTGACGCGATTTTTTTGTATGTCTGAATCCATATGAAGGACAAGAATTTTAACCGATTTAGTGATAGTTAAAAGGGATTCATTAATTTAATTATTTTAATTTATAATTAATAATTTAATTTCATTAAATCACCATGAAATTAGTGATAATTTTCTTACCGAATGTAAATTATGTTTGAAAAGTATGACAATTTATAACGTGACGTCATGCCTCGAAGCCTCGTCATGTCGAGGTGTCGAGCTCTTCTAATAAACAATTGAGATAACTGGTTGTGAAGGACGAATTGCTTTGAAGAGGAATTCATCGACTAAGAAGATGAAGGCAACAACTTTTTAGGACAGTCGAGAAGTTTGTAGCCTCTAAGAAGATAAGAAGTGACGAACGAGGAAGACGTAAGACTATGTTTCAAATTAGGATTTCTCCAGCCGAATCCACAAATTGTTTTGAGCGTGTTTGATCAATCGAACTAAATCATAAGTCATTTGAAAATGAATCTCTCCGCATCTAATTGATTTTAACTTGTCGCTGATTTTTACCTTATGTCAACTACTAATTAGATGTGTTAAAGAAAAGAAAGTATCGATTACCAGAAAGTTCGCCGCTGCAGAAAGAACTTTTTAAAAACAAAAATAATGAAAGCAAAATAATTTTTTTGGTACAAATAATTTTTTATTGTTTTTCATAATATTCGCATTTAAAATTTATACACCCTTGCATGCGTTCAAACCAATTCTCGAAATATTTTTCCTACTTTGAAGGTGGAATCTTCAAAGCATGGTTTTTGAAAGCATCAAAAGCTTCTTGAGATCATGAAAATCGCTGCCCATGCAATAAATCAGGCGAATACAGAAGAAGCGACTTTAATTTGATGTTTTTCCCCTCAAATATTCAATTCTTTGACCTACTATGTGAAAATGGGCATTGTCAAGATTAACGATAACGATTTAACGAATGTTTTTCGTGATTTCATCGACGACTTCTGGCAAACAAATTGTTGTATACCATTCAGCCATAACTGGTCCTCTATCCTCCAAGACAATATTTGCGACATGTCTAGTACAACGAAAGAAACAAGCAATTATTTCCTTGAAAGTGCTTCCCGAACGAACAACTTCTATGGGATTCGGTCCAATTGAGAACACCTACACAGTTGATTCTTGATTAGTTGCCGGCTTGTAGGAATATATCCAAGTTTTGTTACCTCTTACGATGTTGTATGCGGATTTTGAAGTTCCTCTGTTGAATTTCTTGATCCTTTCCTCGCACCAATTGATATTAGCCTTTCTTGCGATTGAATCAAATTATGCAGAATCCATCAGGAACACACTATCCCACGGTAAGTCATATATATATATATATATATATATATATATATGTGTTGATCCTCTTCAATCGACCACCCGTTTTGGCTGACCTTGACGAAATTCATCACTGACGCAAGGAAACTCTGCAAACCACTCAAGCCAGTTGTAAACAGTCTTTGATACGATCGAAATCCGGAACACGTTTAGTTTTAACTGACTCTGGCCATAGAAGTCCATGTTACGTAAGGGCGATAGCGAAGTGTTTCAATTAGAGGTTAGCATTTTGAAATTTTTGTAGCCACGGCCCGATCCAGTCCGACACTTTATTAGCCTGGCTCGACCCGACATATTTGTCAGCTCAATCTGGCCCCTTGCGTGTAGCCACCCGTCAAAACTTGGAGCTTTCGAAAAACCTCTCGACAAGAATCGCAACGACTTGGGTCGTAAACTATTCGAAGAGCATACTTTTGCAGTAAAAATAATCTTTCCACACACGTACCATAGTTGTACCCCAATTCAATATACCATAACGAATGTGTAAATGAACATTATATAATACAAATTTAATAGCACAATGTTTAACCAAAAAGTTCAAAGCGTAACAGTTTGGTCGCAGCTTACTACTAAGGCTTTGAATATGTTCATGCCATTGTAGGTTGCAATCAAAATTTATCCGTAACTTTTTAGAGCAGTATATAGATCTTAAACTATCCGCAGAATCATTAAATAACATTAATTCGGCCATTCCGCGCCGCGGTACTGAGGAAATAACCAAATAGATCTTCTCTGTTTATGTTTAGACAATTATTTTTGGCCCACATTAAAATGTCTTCGTTTATACGTTCATAGATGGTTCGTAGCACAATTTGTTACCTTCACATATATCGTCTGCGTAGCCAAAACGGAAGCAGAGATTGTATACGAGTAAGTACAATAAAGGACCCAATATAGATCCTTGCGGAACTCCCGGAAATTAAGATATATCTTTACGGCACTGTTTTACTTTTCCGAATTACATTTCTTCGTCTGAAATTATGATGCTTTTCAAAGCAGGGTCTTTATTGTAAAGTTTGAGAACATTACAACACTCCTCCATGGGCTTTTAGGACTGTCTCACTACTGATATAATCATATCTGCTGTAGCAATTAATATTAGCACTAGCGAACATGTTAACTTAAACATAAAAAGTACGCAAACACTTCCATATAGTACTCTTTCCGCGTTGTGGTTGGTACTATATTATACCAGAAGCACCTGTATTGCACACCTAATTGATCACATCTAAGGTTCGTGTCCATCGGTAAATGAAAATTCTGGAGCGTGTAAAAGTTGTACAAAGGAAAGCTAGCACTAGGTAAGCGCTAATATTATCAAATCTATTGGCTCCGGCAATGTTTGCACGTACTCAAAAGGAAAATTTTATTTAATAAAAAATAGTGGAGTAACTGTCAACAAAGCTTCAGGGAAAAACCAGTTAACATGCCCAGGAATTTTTTATTTTTTTATTTTCATTGGCTTCCCCCTTGTAGCCTTCATTAGGACATACTTGTGTATTGCCTATATGCACTGGTCGTTTACCAGTTATCATGGGAGGAGAATTGCACTGGTGCAATTACAGAATCTTCCATTGGAACATAAAAATGAAATCATAAAATGATAACAACGAAGGGTAAGTAAGAATGATTTGCGGATTTAGACTTGGCAAATTGACAATTGAATGCCTTTGTACAACAAGGAATCAACCCATTACTAGAGCTGGCAAATTCGAGTGCGCACCATCGGCGCAGCTAACGAATCGACTCTCGTATGCGAAACACTAGTCAGTAGCTAGTTCGCTGCCGCCTGGAGCGTACATTACCGAGCAGGACCACGTTACGAAATTATTTACCATCTGTACGTGTACATTTGGAAAATAAAATTAAGGCTGAACTAAAAAATAAAAAAGTGTGCTTGTGTTTGGATGAAACAACTGATTGCGAAAAAAGATCTGTATATAATGTTATGGTGCGCAAAATTGAGCCACATCAGTTTTAGACAAAGATTCAGATTTTGCTACACTTAGACAAATTTGTGAAGGTTCGTCTACAGATACGTTAAGTTATTTCAAAGATGTTTTTAATTATGCAAATATAACGTCACTAGATCTAGAGCGATCGTTTTCTTTATACAAAAACGTATTTTCCTCACGGCGGACGCGTTTTGCAGAAACAACCTTGGAAACGCATCTTATTGTAAAAATATTTAATTTCGCTTCTCCAGTTTTTCAAGTCACGGAAGACGCTTGAGACAGTAAGTTTTTTTTAATCATCGAATTACATACACACCCGATTTGATTTTTTATACATATGACTAGAGAGTTCATTCAGTAACCTAGAGATAAATTATCGAGATCAGTTCGTAATCTACAAAAATCATCTTAAAAACTCCCTTGTATCAACCACCGGAACGACGCTGTACGCGATAATATATTTCTGCATACTGACTCCCTTCGCACGCAGAAGTCCATTCGTTAGCTACGCCGACGGTGCGCATCCGAATTTGCCCACTCTACCCATAACAGAAACATGGTTGGTTGGATCTCCTTTGCATAACTGCGTCCAGCTGTTGTGATTACATTGCCTAACAACGAACTCCTTGGAAGGACAAGTCATCACAGGATACAGAACCAAAACTTTTATCGTTGAATAACCCGATATTCCTTATATATATTATGTTGCATCATGGAATTAATCTTTTAATTACCTTTCCAAAAACGTAGAAATGCCCAGCACGTTATGTTTAAAAAAAGAAAGTTAGTACTACTTCTGATGACATCGAAAATGAATTTTTCAAAAGCAGAAATTCACCTATTTTTTTCTAAAAAAGCGAGTTTCTGTCGCTCAAAAATTTTAATCATGTATAAGAGGGAACCTCTCACCGAAAGAAACATCAATAAACAATTCATAACACCACATTCATTAAACAACACATGTACAGTACATAAAACTATTTGCGCACATTAATTTTGAGATTTTAATTACAGTATACCGACGAGAATATATACACATACATTCATTGACATTGTTGCGGTAGGTTATGTCCAAAACACGTTGTAATTCGCCATCATTCTCAAGGTTAATGCACATCGTATCCCGCAATGAATTTGCGAAATTGAAACGGGAATTCTGTGCGGTAGGACGATCGAGGAGGTAATTGAAATGAAACGCTCTATTTCGAGACACAACGGGACATAATTCGTAAGGAATACGTTCGGTTGATTGCCAACATTTTTCCGTATTAATTAGGAGCGTTTAAATTTTGATTCATGCAATCGAGGCCAAGAATGTGAGGTCCTTGTTACGTGGCGAGTGAAAAGGTAAAATGCTAGTTGATACAATAACAATATTGACACTAATTGTAGTGAGAACCTTTGCTGCAGAAATAAATACGGTATAATGAGTTGGATTAGCATTATATCGATTTTTTTACGTAAGCTGCTTCAAAAACTTTGAAAGGTTTTAAAATAAGAAATAACATTTTATTTCAAACGGAACGTTAGTATTAAACATTAAAATATGAATTTATTAAGATTTAAAACAAATAAGATTAAACACAATTCCTACGATTTCGTTTCAAATTTAAAAAATGAAATTCTGATCAGTTTAAGGCTCATGCCGCATGCCGGCAAAAATTTAACAAAATGGCAAATCAACAATTGACAACAGTGGGAATATACTCTACAGCAGAAATATCAAAATTAGACAAAGAATTAAACTTAACTAATGCAATATGTTTCTATTTTCGAAGAAACATTAGTATATTTTGCGTAATATCATTTTCGACAATTCGTTATATTGAAACAAATCAATGGTGTTTGCAAAGCTTGTTTTTGTTTTACGAAGTTTGAGCAACTTGAAATTGGAAGAATCCAATTTAAGAATCGGTCTCCTCTGCAGGTTTAAAGGTAGTAAGAACAAACCGGATGAACATTATTAAAAGTAGCAGTTCTTTTCAACCACGCATAGATAAAAAGTTCTCGGAAGGGACGGTGTTACATTTTTCCATAATAATGTTTTTTATTTAAATATTTAGCAGTTTAGTAAAGTCGTCACTTATTTCATTGTAAAGTAACACCGCTGTCATACGAACTAACTATCTAGCAAGTAGTTGCTTTATATAATACCTCAAACAGTGAAAAGTTGTATTTTAATTAATCCTGAAGGAGTTAAAATTTTAACATCGCATCACTGCGAAAAAGAACAATCAAACGAAGAAATTCGAGGAAATGTTCCAATTTCAAAACGAATCTTCTACCGACACAAGAGTATTTTTTTGTCGTGCGTGGTGCATGAGTAGCGAACAAGACTATTGTAACAAAACACCCTATATATTATTAAATGTTTAGTTCCTTCATATAAAAATAAACCAATATAAGTTTGATATGTTTATTTCAAATGGATACCCATATATCATTTGCTTAAATGCAAATATATATATATAAAGTTGCGAAATGCAAAGTAGTAAACATTTATATACCTATATGCGGGGTTGTTCAATAAGTCCTTAGAAAAAAATAGAAAAACAAAGGATTTTCTGTAGATTTTTATTAATTTTTCAACATAATCTTCATTTAACTCTGCACACTTTTCCAAGCGTTTGTCCGGCCTTTTTAAGCCCTCCAAAAAATAGGATTTTGGAAGGTCCTCAAAATAGGCAACTGTTTGGATGATGACTTTCTGGTTCGACGTGAACCATTGCCTGCCGAGGTCATCACCTTGTCGGCCGATTGTCTTCACCTTCTTCGGACCCCATTCACCTTCAAAAAATCCAATGTTTTGACTGTTCCGTTGTTTCCGGGGGTGTAGTAGTGCATCCATATTTCGTTCATGGTTAAAGAGGCTAAAGACTTCTTGAACCACTCTCGTATAATCAAAACTTTTCCTACCGTTAGACGTAAATTGTCCCAATTTTATTCTTGGCTTTATCTTCAAAATTTTGTTTTTTATTTGGGTTTCAGGGTTTGAAAAAAACAGTAATCCTTCTCTTTAAAGCTTGTTTAATATTTCATTTTATTTCGTGTAAAAATAGCAACAATAACAGCTGATTTTTCTCCAGACTTTGAAACCCAAATAAAAAACAACATTTTGAAGCCAGGTGTAAAGGTAACTTTTCAGTCTTCAGCCACCAATTTTCTCTATTCTTTTTCACCTTCCACTCTCCACTCTCAAACCATTTCAGCTTCTGTTTCCCAATCGTCTTTGCTAAAAGCTCTATATTTAACTTCTTTCCAATTTGTTCGTTTTTTATTCTATTTCTCCTTGTTGCACCCTTTACTACTCTTAAATAATTCGTCTCCATCGTCTGAGGCCTACTTTTGAAATTGTCAGTCCCCAGTTTTCACTCCCATATGTTAGTACCGGCCGAAACACTGCTTTAAACATTAGTCATTTTTGTGCCGTTACTTCTTTGTTGCTAATAAATGTCTTGTCGAGAGCGTGGTATACTTTCTTTGCGCTATCTATTCGTCCGTTTATTTCTTCTTCTATTCTTTCGTTGCTTCGTTGGTTTGAATTGTAACTCCCAAGTACTTGAAACAAAGTATTGCCGTCGAGCTTTATACTTATTTTTAGCATGTTCTTCCGAAGAGGAAGGAAGAACAAAGAAGGCTATTACCATCAGAAAGCTGACCACCAAGACTGTACGGACTACCAAAGATACACAAACCTGGCAACCCTCTCAGACCGATCGTCAGTACATGTGGCTCACCTACCTACGAATTAGCCAAATATGTCGCAAAACAACTAGCACAATACTCCGGGAACAACAAAAGCTTTGTGAAGAACTCCGAACATTTCATCGAGATACTACAACAACACGAAATAACAAAAGAAGATTTATTGGTATCTTTCGACGTCGAATCACTCTTCACCAATGTACCAGTGGAAGAAACACTAGAGATCATCAGGCAACAACTAATACCAAAAGGACTACAACCGGATCTGATTAATTTGGCGAGACTCTGCCTTACTTCGACCTACTTCCTGTGGAACGGAGAATTCTACGAACAGGCGAGTGGCGCTGCAATGGGATCTCCTTTGTCACCTGTAATCGCCAATATCTTTATTATTTATCGAATCCAGCAGGATGAAACCTAAATGCTGGTACAGATATGTAGATGACACTTTTGTCATATGGCCACGCGGACCAAAAACTCTAGAGGAATTCCTGCAACACATCAACAGACAACACGCAGACATTAACTTCACCATGGAAATCGAAGAAGACGGCACCTTACCATTCCTAGATGTCCTAGTGGAGCGCAATGACAGCAGCAAACTAGGCCACAGTGTATACCGCAAAAAGACCCACACAGACCGGTACCTGCATGCAACATCTCACCACCATCCTCAACAGAAAAGATCCCTCATCAACACTTTATTAAGAAGAGCGGAAAAAATCAGCGACAAACATCACAGGAATAACGAAATACAACACGTCAAAAACGCCCTGCAGAAAAACGGCTACAGTACAAGAGATATAAGGAAGCCACGAGAGCAGAGAAAAGACGAAGACCAACAACAACCAGCAGGATACGCGTACCTTCCATACATAGCCAGAGTCACGGACAGGCTGAAAAAGACCCTAGGGGAGAAAAACATCGCCACACGTTTCAACACGGTGACCAAAATCGACCAGCTACTCCCTCCAAATAAGGACGTGTTACCAAAACTAAGAGCAAAAGGCATATACGAACTGAAATGCCAATGTGGAAAAAGCTACATCGGTCAAACAGGACGGAGTATTCAGTGCAGAATAAAAGAGCACGAGAGAGACGCACGCCTTAGGCATACTGAAAAATCTGCAGTAGCAGAACATCTGCACCAACAAGGAGACCACCGCATAAGCTACAGCGACGTCAAGGTATTAGCCAGGACCAGCCACTACTACCCGAGGAGAATACGCGAATCCATAGAAATAATGAAGAACACCAACAACTTCAATCGCGAAGATGGATACAGGATCAGCAACACGTGGAGGTTAGCACTACGAAGTCGTCATACAACGAACGACGCGATTCAGCGGAACGGAACGGTTATGGATCAGCAAAGCAGAACGGTTATGGATCAGCAAAGCGGAACAAAAATAGGATATATAACGAGCAGCAAAAGACAACAACAGCAGTCTTTAGAAATCTTCTGAAGAAGCTGACAGGATAGTCAGCGAAACGTCAAGTTAAAAATCAACTACACGACATCACCCGAAAGACATTTCTACAATGGATTACGGTCGTGAAAGCCTACACTCAACTGCATATCTCTAGCTTTGAAAGTAAAAGGGATATTTACAGTTAAACGTGAGTCCTACATTCGAATATTGAATCCAAGTGGGTCCTTATGTTACTATTCTTTGGCTACCGTTTTCTCTCTTGGCAAAACTTTTAGGGCCGGTACCTCATTGATCCTTGCTTCAAAAATCCTCCAAATTATAGTCATTCATGGAAAATCTTCGAAATAACCAAACACGATGTGATTTTCTACCATCCACTGTTGGGTAATAAAATTTGAATAGCTTTTTCAACTTTTGAAATTATTTTGTGTAGAATTTCACAATTTCCCTGTATTTTAATACGGTTACATATAACAAACTTTATTTACGCCAGCAATAGTTTATTAAACAACTAACAATTTGTCGCAGTCGAGACATAAACATCTCGGCACATAAATAACAATGTTAACGTTTTTGGCTTCCTGTCGTCAGTTATCAATTATTAAATGGATCAGATAAACTAACTTTATGAAAAATAACTCCCGAAATAATTTCCGAACTATATGTGCGTGAAGAATAATCATGTATTATAATCATTTTTGACGTTGTTCTGGACTTGATAATAAAACAACGTCCTACTCGAAACTCAAGAGTACCCCGAAGACAATTTAGTTTGCCATGCCACAAATCGAATTCAAAACGTTTAAAAATGGAAACATACGCTTCAATTTCCAAAACATTAAAAGCAGCTAATTCGAAAGTAACCTTAAGCTCAAAACTTTTTCTTCTAATTGCGTTGTCAGACGTATTGGCCTATTATTCGCATATGCTATTAATACAAAAAGAAAAGCTATTAAACGTATTTCTAATTTACTGAAATCTATATATAATTTGGAAGTGGTGGGAGCAAATTTAAGATATTTTACTCGTACCTTACCTCATGTAACCCAGGTTTCTGTTCTTCGATATAGTTAGCCGGTGTGTTGGCTATACATAAACACACAATAGTAACCCTATACTGCTTCAAATTCTTTCGCAGTAGATACAAGTGTAAGTTGCGGTAATTTTTCAAGTATTTAATGTTTAAACGGATATTTTGTGTCAGATTCAGATAATTTATTTTGACTGTTTATTTGTGTTTTTTTTTTAAAGAAGATCAACAACTATGAAGTGGTAAGTCGGTTTTTTTTCTATTTTTTGCATAGACAAAATTTAATCCAGTTCTTTTGTGTTGTGAATTTTAGTAACTTACTGCCCGGCAATCAACAGGTTTCAAAAGTTACGTACATGTTTAGATTTTGTTTAAAAATATCTATTTTTCAATAGGTGTTTGTATTTTTTCTTGTTTGAAGTCATGTGTGGGATATGTTTAATTTATAGTCAATACTTTTTATTATTTCTGTCAGATAAAGTAAGTTATACAATATTCGAAAAAAATCTTATTTTTTCTATTACAATAACAATTTCTCTAAATTGCAAGATAAACTCTATACATTAATTGTTATACCTCTTTCTTTAAAAAAAAATGGTCGTAAGATTTGATTGAATTATATCAACCGGCATGCTGGTTGCTGAAAACCCTGATAATTTTTGTATTACAAGGCTTGTTTAGCTTTTGTCCTTTGATTTTTTCAACTTTTATACAATTATAGAATATGGCTGGTTAAGTTCTTCACGATAGATCTTAATTTGTTAATATTTAACTTGTTGGTATCGAAATTGATGTTTCGATTTGTCGAGGTGAGATGTTCCATAGCGTTCTATAACGGGTTCCATACTGTTTGTACTACAATTTTTTCAGTTAATCTACAGTAAGTTGACATTTTTGAATCACACGGTGAAGTTGGAATGTCTAGGAGGATGGAAACAACTTTTTCTTATCACATTTGTTCATATTTGGCCGGCCAAATAATGACATTTTTTAACATTTGAGACATTTACGTATTGATGCGAATTGTGACAAATGTTTTTTTTAGTTTCTAATAATACACAGACAAACTACAAACACAGTTACTTTAAAAGTAAGGAAATAAAAAATGTTTTCATATGTATGTTCCATACTTTTCCCCGGACTGTCTACGTTAAGAATATGTACTAGATAATTAATTGCATGTTGCATAGTTCTTCTGAAATAGTTATTTCCTAATTAGGCCACGCATTTTCTTTCTTATTGGCTTATAATTTCACTGATATGAAAATTTCTTCGTCTGTTTTTTTTATTACTTTAAATAATAAATAATGTCTTGGAATCTTGTTTTATCCCTTTTTCAAAATGTTTATTTTACACAAGTGCAAAACAAGAAATCCGAAACGTAAATCGATTTTTATTTATTATTTAAAGAAATAAAGATAAACAGGCATACCTAGATAATAAATTAAACTTTAAATTGGCTTATAACTACTTTATCAAATTAATGAACCTTATTACAGAATAATTTTACACACTCTTTAGTTTTTTTTACTTTTTTTTTTTGTTTTGGCAATACGAGGGAAACCCTAAAAAGTTCCAGAAAAAGATATTTTATCGAAAAGAAAACACTTTATTGTTTCTCAAAATGTTCGCCTTCAAGTCCTAAGTACTTTTGCATTCGAAGAAACCAGTTGTCCAAACATTTATTCCAATCTGTGGGTATCTTAGAAACATGCTTTTTCAATGCTTCAAAATCCCTTCCGGTGTTAAAAACCACTCACTACGCAATTTGTTTTTGATAAAAGGGAGGAAGTTATTAGATGATAAGTCAGGCGAATACGGACAATGAGTCATTAATTCAACGTTATTCTCCTTTAAATAATCGATTGTTCGATGCGCTGTGACCTGGCTGTTTTTTCTAATTTCATCGAAGACTTGAGGCAAAGAAATTGTTGTATGAGAATCAGTGTTTACTGTTTTTCTATCCTCAACAGCAACGATAGCAACAGGCCCAGTTTTACGGAAGAAAAGGGCATTTTTTTTGAAGCGCCTCGTAAACGAACAACTTTTATTGATTTTGGTTCACTTTGCAATACCCAAACAGTGGATTGTTATCTTGTTTCTGGTTCGTATGAATAGATCCAAGTTTCGTCACTCGTTACGATACCGGACATGTTGGCAGAACCACCTCGATTGAATTTTTAAAGCATTTTTTTGCCGCAACTTACACATGCCATTTTTTAAGCTCTGGTTAAATTGTATGAACTCCAACGAACGCGAAGTTTCTTCACTACCAAATGCTCATGTAAAATCGTTTGTATTTAACTCTTACCAATGCCCGCGGATTTCTCGCATTGCATTGATATTTGCCGGAACAACAGCAGCTGATGGACAACCTTCACGAAATTCGTCACTGACACTAGTACGTCCACGCTCAAATTCCGCAAACCAGTCATAAACTGTGGTTTAGGATGGTACTTCATCATCAAAGGTAGAATAAAGTAGGTCGATGCGTTGTTGTTAAAATGTTACTTTTAAAATTGTAAAAAATTATCAGCACAAAAATGCCCATTGTTTTCACCAAACTGAGAAATCATAGGTTGTTGATTCTTGATATTCTATTTAAAAACTAGTTGCATACTAAAACTAGCTTTAGTATGCAATTAATGCATATCTATTGGTGCTACCGAAGAATCTCGCATTATTGTCTCACCCTGCGTTTAAGAACCACAGGTAGCTACAACACAAAAATAAAGAAAGTTGTGTTATTTGTTTGTGTTATTAATTTTACGCTTATCGAAAACGTCAGAGAGTTAAATATACGATATCTTTCTTTAATTAAACTTCCTTAACTAACAAGGGGAATGCTGGCAATTCGAAAATTCAAATTTCGATGAAACTCTAAGAGGCTGAGATAGTACTTTAGTATTAGATCAACATAATTTTTAATGAGGTAAATGGAAAAAAGAGGGTTCAAATCTCACGAAACTCCTTAATAAATAGCTATCGGTTTCGAACTATATGCAGCTCAGCTCAGCCTCAAAAGTCATAAAGCAGATAAACATAATATAATAAGTAGAATAATTGTATGATAATTATTCCTTATGTAAAAAATATTAGAATTATTTCAGTTTTGGTAACATCCCTTGCCGAGACCAGGTAATTATCGAACTCGCCTTGGTGGCCTTGTCTTTACAAGGGAACGTGTAAAAAGCGTAGATGCCCCAAATAAGAAAAGTTAAAACACATCAAGAAATGCCTAGAAACTATAAAAAAAAAATAATGCTAAGATAGCTTCGTAACGGTATTGATAGAATAATTCACGGAAAACGCAACAAAAGGAGAGAAAAAAATACACTCCCCACGGACATGTTTCTGCCTACCCGGCGTCATCAGCGTGGTTCCAAGAGTATTATATCTCTACCTTGTGTCGTTGTTGCCTCGCAGTTAATTCCACCATATTTCGAAACGACAAGCTAGAAATTTCTTGGTGCCCCCTTGTGCCAAAGGAACGCATGCCTGTCGGTCAGGAAGCAGCGACATAAACCGGGTATTTTTCCCCAAACCTTCCCTCGAGCAGTTCTCATGACTGCTAAACACGAAATGACGGTGCAAGTAGCGCTTTGGGAAACCGCACATGTGAATAAAACATCAGAAAATGCCTAGAAACAATAACCAAAGAAATTATGCTAAAATAGCTTCCCCGTGGTATTGATGGAATAATTCACGGCAAACGCAACAAAAGGAGAGAGAAAACATACACTATCCACGGACATGCTTCTGCCTACCCGGCGTCATCAGCGTGGTTCCGAGAGCATTTTAGATAGAAGGTAAAGAGCAAAAATGCTCTCGGAATCACGCTGATGGCGGTAGGTAGGCAGAAACATGTTCGTGGGTAGTGTTTTCTCATTCCTTTTGCTGCGTTTACTGTAAATTATTTCATCAATACCATGAGGAAGCTGTCTTAGCATTATTTTTTTGGTTAAAAAGAAACAAATTTATGATAACCAGCTACAGGCAACTGACATATGAAGGTATTACTCCAGGCTATATTGCAGCCCATGATTATATAAAAGGTCCTTCACTTTCAAACCCCAAATTTGGTTTCTGGAGTTATAACTTTCTAGTTCTAAAATTGATAAAATCTGTATTTTTGGGCTTTCACTGTTTACCAATTAATCAATTCAGTTAAAGTGCATTATATTTTAGTTTAAATTTTTTCGTAACGTTATATTTAGAAAAAGACAAACACAAAAATTCAAGGACAAAGGCGCTTAATGATCTCGCCATAACTATAGTTATAGGGCAAGGTTATGCGAAAAAAAAGTAGTGCATCGAATTTAGGATGTAGGCTAATTGACGCAATTTATTTGGGGCATGTCGCGTAAAAATTGCACGCAAAATTAGTTTTGTTTCTATGTAATTTTGGCATACCTAACGCAGTAACAACATTTCCAATTTCGAAGCTTATGTATACATAGCATTAGTAATTTTTCACTCAAAGCGTTGCCAAAAGTGCGTGATTCACAGTTTTTCGATTTTTTTTCTTGTTTGCAAATTATTGCCAGCTAAGATTGTTCTCCATTGTATTGAAAACTTGATGTTCTACACGAAACGTTAATGAGAATTCAACCTGCGTGTATATGAAAATACACCTAAATATTTACGCATAGTTTCTGACTTTTACAATTCCTGCAGCAAAGGAATTTAAATTCGTCCTATTAAATCGTTTTCTAATGGAAAATAACTGATATAGACTGTTTTTTCGATTACAAACTAATGTCTATAGTTCTTAACTTGTATTTGTTAAGCAGCCTATTCCGCTGAACAAGAGAACATATAATCCTGCTGCTATTCGCTGCTGCAACTCATCTGAATTATTATAATGAATCCTAAATATTTCAACCATTATTGAATATCGTGTATCGAGATAGCCATGGTGGTTCAGTAGATGTCAGAAATGGTTTACTGAAGTGTTGTTGTCGAGTGAGACTAATGGCAACACATTTGCATAGAACGCATTCCACCATCGCCGAATCTTCTTGGCATAGACGACAGATTTGATTTTCAACTTTTTCTAGATTGAATAGGTGATATTTTACGGCTGCATGACCCGTCAGAAATCCTGCCAGTAATCTCAGGTCCCATTTGCTGAACGATAGCATTATTTTTCCTACTCTAGACGACCCTAAAATGAATGCTTTCGCCCGTTTTTGTCCTGGAACACTTTCCCAGTATGAGGTCTTTTGATTGTCCTCCCATGTTTTAATTCCTTTTTTTATGTGGCTCTCTTGTAAGCCACAGAAGGAGTTAGGGCCGATGAAGAGCATATTCCCTGGTTCTCTAATCGCTTTGTCTACCTTCTCATTAACTTCGATCCCTTGATGGCTTGGGACCTATCGTGATTTTTGTATCACAATTGCCTTAAATTGTGTATACACTGCCGTTCAGAGAAGTTCGGTCGGTTATTAAAAAATATGAAAAGGTTACAGAAACAAACGAAACTAAAAACAAAATGCAATTTTATTGTGTGTACAGGTAAAAAAGACAAAAATAAATAAATAAAAAGTTATTCTAGCCTAATATAACATTACATACTGAACATTATATTTTTTTTTTCATCGAAAAAAACCTCCTTTGCTGTTAATCACCTCTCGAACTATTCTAGGCATTCTTTCGATAAGTTTTGTTAAAATGGATTGTGGAATATTAATCCATTCATGTTGCAGAATATTCCGTAAACGTTCTTGTGAAGTTGGGCATATTTTTCGGATCCTCCTGTCTAGTTCATCCCACAACAACTCTATAGGGTCCAAATCTGGGCTTTGTGGGGGCCATGTCATTACTTTCAGGGTGTGCTGTTCTTCTTGCTCCTTTAGATAGTTCTTACACACTAACGCAGTGTGTTTTGGGTCGTTGTCATGCATGAATGTAAAGTTACGGCCTATTATACGCAATCCTGATAGCACTGCATGATTCTGGAGTATTGCAAAACGATTTTCTTTCCTCATTATACCCTGCACTCTGCATAAATTTCCCGTCCCAACAAAGGAGAAACATGCCTAAACTAACACAGAACTACGCCCTTGCTTCACTGTAGGCACAATGCAGTTCGGGATAATTTTTTCGGTTTTAGATCTTCGGACATAAACTCGTCGATTTTGCTCAAAAACCTCAAACTTTGACTCGTCACCCCAAAGCACGTGTTTCCAATCATCTAACGACCAATCTAGATCAGAACGGGCCCACTGTAGCCGTTTTGCTCTGTTGCCCCGACGTAATAAGGGTTTTCGAATGGCAATGCGTCCATGAAGGTCCGCTTGTTGAAGTCGACGTTTTACCGTACTCGCCGAAACTTGTTCTTCACGGCCGCGATTGACTTCGGCTGCTATTTCTGGCGCTGTCAATTTTCTATTACGTGTGCTTAATAATACAATTCTCAAATCTTCAGCTTTTGTTGTTTTCCTAGATGCTCCAGGACGAACACGATTTTCTATAGTTCCAGTTGTCCGATATCGCTTTATGATGTCATTTGCTGTTGAACTTCTCGTATTTATTTTTTCAGCTCTTTGTCGCCCCGTATATCCTTCTTCAAACAGCGTAATAATGCGTGAACGTTTTTCTACACTGGTAGGCTTGCCACGTGCCATTTTGAAGTAAGTTTTCTTAAAACTTTCGCGCAAAAACGACAGATGCACACCAACACACGTTTAACAGTAAAATGAAGCAAATTTATATATTTACGCCTGTGATAAATAAACAAGAGCGATGCTGCGGTATATTTCCTAAATGTATTGTTCGTTAATAATCCCCAAACGACCCGTTTCAAAAGATCGATACTTCCAAGAAATTCTTGGAATGATAATAAAAGGGACTTTATTGTGGTTGTCGCAATATTTCTACTTTACATAATAATTTATGGCTTTAATCCCTTAGCAAAGAGTGTATGCTTAATGTTTTTCTAATTTTATGTATTAATAATTGTATACAGTGTGATATAATAGATTCTTATTGTATGACCGAACTTCACTGAACGGCAGTGTACATTCGTGAATCAGACCAGATTCGTATGAATAGGCTTTGATAGCCATTACAACTGCCTGACTGTCACTGAAGATAGTTATGGTTGCGCCTCGTATCCTTATCTCGAGGTTCTTTATGACGTACAAGTTCAAAGCAGAGATCTATGCTTGGAATATGTTTGTGTGGAGTCCTGCAGGCATTTGAAGGTGCTAGTTAGGCCCACTAATGCCTAAACCTGTTCCAACACCTTCTATTCTTGAGCCGTCCGTGTATCATGCCAGGATACCTCTTCTGGTATAGTACGGTTTTCAATGATCACTTTATAGGCTGATCAAAAGTGTATTACAATGTGCATCAGATAATTTATGTTAGGATCTTCAAGGATTCAGAGATGCCCCTTAAAATCCCCAGGCTGCGGTCTCTTCATTCTACTTAGCGTGAGGGCACTTGATGTAGCCTCTTTCTGAACGTAGATGTGAGGAAGCGTTAATCCCAGCAAGACTTCCAGCGCTGTTGTGGGACTCGTGCGCATCACACCTGTGATGTTAAGACAAGCAACCATCTGAATTTGTTGAAGCTGCTGTTGCACAGTTTTCTGAGTTGTCTTTGTCCACTAAACCAAAGAGGCGCAGGTGATCGTTGTTCTGGTTATTGCTATGTATGAAAGGTCATTTGAGGCTTAAGACCCCAGATCTTAACAAGTAGTCTACTGCATGCTAGTGACGCCGCAATGCCTTTTTTTGTGTAAGTTGGACATGCGGGAGTTTCACGTTAGTTTTTTTCTCGAACGTGATTCCCAAATATTTAACTTCATCACTGAAGCTAATCGTTTTCCTTTCGATGGAGGGTGTTTTTAGACAGACTTTCATTTTCCTTGTAAAAGGAGCGATTGTAATATTTTTCGGGTTTATGCGCAGGCTATGATTTTGACACCATTTGTATGTATCGTTAAGAGCCCTTTGCATAAGTTGCGATATGGTACTATCACATTTTCCATGGATCATGATTACCAGGTCGTCAGCGTAACCTTGCACATCATATCCGCTAGAAGTCAAGTTCTGCAATCTACAACCAGATCAGAGGTGACAAGACTCTCAAGTCTCTTATCTCTCGGTGCATTTCTTCCGGTTTAGTGTTTGTCTGCAAATTGTGTAATGGCTGAATTGACTGCTCGGAATTACTTTAAGAAATTACAGTTTATAATCTCGCGCTTTGGCATCCATAAATCGAATACTTTTTGTTGGAAAATGAAACTTGTTTACTTATTACTAATTGAATATCCATCTGTGCTAACGTAACTATGGATATCAGCCGACTTCACTAAGAAAAATATTTACTAGTCCGAATTAAATATTTAATAACCGCAAGTGAAAACATGAATGAAATACTAGTTAAACGTACTTCTTATTTGCCACAAAAGTACGAAGATTCTTGTCATTGGCAGTATACAGTGTGCCGCCGGAGAGGTATAACGAGAGAAGTAACATACTATAACTTTTTGCACACAACATTTTCGCAATTAAAAGTGCAACTTAACCTTAGTACAAAACATGGAATCATCAATGCTGGATGGTTTCCTAATGGCCATGGCTAACTTGGATATCTCCAAAGTTGGCTGGAAGTTCGAAAAACTACGTAAACTGGAGGGTTTGAAGAAAACTATCCATTTTAGATGCCTAATTTATGTCTTTTCTTGTTTGGTAGTTGTATTCGTGATTTTAAATGTTCACAATTTTTGCATTTGAAAGCTTAATTGTCTGACATGCTGTATAATATTTTCTAAAAATTAATCCTACCTAATCCTATCCTTTACTGTCAACAGATCTAAAAAATTTAAATTTTCCAAGTTAAACACTTTTACTTTTATAAAAGGTCACATGCGTTCGTCGATCTATATGGACGAACGCGTGTGAACTTTTGGCATTTCGCATAGCAAAAATCGTCAGAAATAGCAACATAATTGTTTTACTAAATAAACCATAAGATTCGGTTATGAATTCAAAAATGTAATGATACGAAGGTTATTCAATAAGTTCTTAGAAAAAGATTTTATTTATTCCTTAACGTAATTTACATTTAACTCTATACACTTTGCCATGCGTTTCTCCACCTTTTTAAAAGCCTCAAAAAAAGTAAAATTTCGGAAGGTCCTCAAAAACATATCTGTTTGGGCGATGACTTCTTCGTTTGACGAGAACCGTTGTTCGCCGAAATATGGCGGAAATATAATAAAAAAGAAGTCACTGGGGGCCAAATACGGTGGATGTTGTACTAATTCGAACTGTAATTCCATAATCTTGGCCATCAAAACTGCGCAGGTGGAAGAGGATCATTTTCTTTTTCAAATGAGGACGTTTTTTCTCGATTTCTTCACTCAACCGATCTAATAACGACACATAATATTCCCCAGTTATTGTTTTTCCTTTTTTCAAGTAATCGATGTAGATGATTTCACGTGCATCCCAAAAATCCGAGACCATTACCTTGAGGACCGATTTCACCGTCTTCGCCTTCTTCGGAGCCCGTTTGCCTTCAAAACTCCTTTGTTTTGACTGTTGCTTCGTCTCCGGAGTGTAGTACACTATCCATGTTTATGTATCGATGGAGAAACGCGTTTATTCTCTACCGAAGGCAAACGTGGCACCTATCTTGTCAAGATTTTTTTCACATCCAATTTTTCGTGCAAAATTGAAAACACTGTACCTTGCGATATGCGTGTGGTCTCAACTATTTCTGAACACTTTAATTCGTCAATCATTCGAAACCATAACGTGGATTTTGTCAATCATTTCGGGGATAGTCACTTCCACTGGACGCCCAGAACGATATTCATCTTTTGTAGATGTACAGTCACGTTTAAACTTATTTACCCAATTGCAAACAGTTGCTAACACAGGGGCAGATGTGCCATGAACTTCATACAACTCAGCTTTGATTTCGGTGTTAAGCCTAAATATAAGTGTTTAGTTACCGCTCGAAGCACACTTTTTTCCATTTTTCTACATAAAAAAAATTCTTTGCTTGAATCGACAATAAAAACGAAAAACCGTGTGATGGATATAATTGAGACTTTGGCAGCTGTTTAATACAATTTAGTATTAAAAGGAATACACTCTCCGAGGTAACGAGCTAATGTTACAAAGATCACGAAACATTTGCCTAAAAAAGTATAGAAGCGAAGAATACAAATAAGTCACGCGAAGAATTGCCAATGGTATCAAAGAAGATCTTTGAAAATATACAGGTGAAGCTAGAATGTAATTAGCAAACAGCAAAGGTGTGGTCTGTTCCAAGTAGTTTTTGCCAACGAAAACTCCATCTACTAGCTGTATATTAACTGAGAATAACCAAAAAAAATCCGCAACCTGAAGCAAAAGAGATTCTCAAGAAGCGGGCCCCTTCTCAAGACATCCAACAACAATTATAAAATATTTATTTACACCAAATGTACCGGTTTCATAAATCGCCTGACATCGAACAAATGCCCAATGCACTAAAAGTACGCATTTTATTCAGGAAGTGTTGGGACTCGTCAACTTAACAGTATTTAAAGTAAATAAAGTAATTTAAGACATCATTACTAAGTGTTATTTTTTCAACGTCAGTTTAATTGTTTTCTTAGTTTCGCCTAGTTGATGGAAATAATATGACGTCGACAACGGTCATTTTTCGCGAAGGTATTTTCGGTTGACACGGCTTACGCCGAGAGATCGTCTTGAACTTACGCCAGGTTTAAAAAAAGTTGAAGTGCGCCGGTAATTTTGAATAACGGGTGTCGTTTAACTTTGAACACGTTTTGTAATCGCGTACCTCAAGATCTTGACTTTGATATTTAACAGCGTTTTATATTCCAAATTATATGAAATTAATGGGCAGTAGGAGTATAGTAATAAAAAACATTACGAAAAGTGTGAATGTTAAATGTATAACGACTTAAAAATAGGCTTACATCTCATCAGAGGAAGTAAACGAAAGTTGAGTGTGTTTGCACGTTTACTTCTTTGTTATTATGAAGGAGTATTAACAGGCTTGTCAATATTTTGTACTTGGAACATCAAGAAATTCCTTTGTAACAAAATTGACGAATACAAAAAAGTATTTTTATAAATATTGGAATTTGAGAAGGGTTGGCTGTTGGCGTACGTGAGATGGGTATTTCTTTTAGAAGTGTTGCTCAACAGTTGGGACCAAAAAGCACACACAAAATGATAAAACAACAATTATAGACAGAGAACAAATCTATTCTAAAAGTTTAGTAGAAATTTCTTTCGGGTGTTGTCGCGTATTTAATATTTTACTTGACGTTTCGCTGATCATGCTGTCAGCTTCTTCAGAAGATTTGTAAAAACTGGTGTTGTTGTCTCTTGCTCCTCGTTATATATCCCATTTCTGTTCCGCTTTGCTGATCCATAACCGTTCCGTTCCGCCGAATCGCGTCGTTTATTGTATGACGACTCCGTAGTGCTAACTTCCACGTGTTGCTGATCTTGTATCCGTCTTCGCGATTGAAGTTGTTGGTGTTCTTCATTATTTCTATCGATTACCTTAACGTCGCTGTAGGTTGTGCGGTGGTCTCCTTGTTGGTGCAGGTGTTCTGCTACTGCAGATTTTTCGCTATGCCTAAGGCGTCTCTCTCGTGTTCTTTCACTCTGCACTGAATACTCCGTCTTGTTTGACCGATGTAGCTTTTTCTTCATTGGCATTTCAGTTGGTATATGCCTTTTGCTCGTAGTTTCGGTAACACGTCCTTGTTAAGAGGGAGTAGCTGGTCGATTTTGGTCACCGTGTTGAATCGTGTGGTGATGTTTTTTTCCCCTTAGGGTCTTTTTTAGCCTGTCGGTGACTCCGGCTATGTACGGTAAGGTATTCGTATCCTGCTGGCTGTTGTTGGTCTTCATCTTTTTTCTGCTCTCATGTAGCCGTTCTTCTGTTGTATTTCACTATTCCTGTGATGTTTGTCGCTGATTTTCTCCGCTCTTCTTAACAATGTGAAAGCCTACACTCGGGTATTCTAAAAGTTTATGAAAGGAAATAAGTAGAGACACTATATGGTAAATACAGCAAAAACATCGTTTTCGAACTCTTGTCCTGAGTATACGAAATCTATTTTAAATTGATCTCTTTTTTTTTAATTCTTCGTAGTTAATTATTGACCAAATTAGTTTATTTGTTGTATCTTGTTTGAAAAGTGCACTTTGTTATTAATTTTGGGGCGCTAAATACAAAAATGACAATGAAATTAATGCAGTTTTCAAGAATAAGTTTTAAGTTTAACAAAATAAAAAAAAAAAATGTACTGGTAGGTTTTGTTATTTTTTTGTGAATTGCTTCTGGAGCATCTCTAACAATCCAATAGTAGTCGGCGAGCATGCAAGCATTCCAGTTTCCCTGGTACCTTTTCTCCATTGTTGATAGATGCAGATGGAAGCATTCGCCGTGCTCATTACTTACAGCTCCGCAGTTTCCAGGAAAAAAAGTCTAGGTGTGAGTGTAGGAAATGGATCTTTAAAGATATATTGCAACCCATTTTTTGATGCGATGACAGCATATTTTCAATAAGATTAACGTAATTGTTAGCTTTTTTATTTCCCAAGAAATGAGTGACCACGAGGCGAAAGTCATTCCAAGCATTTTTTTTTCAATATCTGTTAAAGTGTTGTCAAAATGTTCGTCTTTCAGAATATTTAGAATCTGCGGAACAACAAAAATACCTTCTTTAATTTTTGCTTTCACTTAGCCTTGGGAATTTCTAACGCAGGTATTGAAAAGCTGGCCCATCTCTGTTCAGTGCCTTAACGAAGTTATTTCATTAGGCCTAATTTGATGTGCAGTGGTGGCAACAAAATCTTTTTGAAATCTACCAATGGCGTATGTTGTAGATTCTTTTGACCTGGCTCTAATGATTGTCTTTTTGAATGAAGTGCCTTTGCCCGACTGTCCCATTCACACAAAGAACAGCAAAACTTGGTATAGGTTAACTGCAACCCAAGTGAAAGCGCAACAACCTTTAAGTCGCCATAGATCTGCCATTGGTGCTCATCGTATTTTATGCTTGTCAATAGGTACTTCATATTGTTGTATGATTCTCTCGTGCGGACGGCATATCCAACAGGTATAGACAGTAAAATATTTCCAATATGCAATAGTACTTGTCTTTAAACTCAATGTTGAACTGTCTGTAAACAAACTCCATTCCTCTTGGTTGTAGTTTATATTTAAAGTCACCAATAAACCGTTAATGTTATTGCAGAAAACCAAGTTATTTTCCATGTAGAAAAATGGTACTAGGCCTTTATGGCATTTACGAAACAACGTCTTCTAATAGGTTCCGCTGCCGCAGTCTGGATCCTAGTAAGTCTGTCTTATTATTTCGTGCGGTTGGCGGTACGAGATCGTTGGTGTAAAATAAAGATCTCTTGATGTTAAGGGCGCATATTCTTCTTGACAAATCGCCGTTTCTCTATTATCTGATTCGTAAGTGAATGTTTCTGGGGGTTCTGGAATAGGAAATTCGTCACTATGGGGCACAGGTCTCATGGCAGATGGTATATTTAGATAGGTGATAATCGACTTCTTCTTCTTGGATATACCTGTGCCTTGCCCAACACGAGGTCATCATGCAGAAATGGCAATCATTAACATGATTTGTAGGCTCTCTTCAAATTCCATTGGGACAGTAAACCGCATAGATCGTTTTTTATGATTTAACCAGTTTCTCAGACTGTGTATGTCTGTAATGTAATACAGTAAACATATGGCGCCCAGTGTTTGTCTTGATCCCCTATTTCGCAACCGAAATAAAGCTGATATGCCTGTTTAACAATGGGGTAATAGAGCGCTTCTGAGACGCAAAAGTCACCTCACCACAAACATAACAGAGGTGATCTGGATTGTTTATACACTTTCGAGATATCTTACCATGTCGACTATTCAATTCGACTCACTAACTTCGACTGACTAACCTCTCCGCTTTGTGGCTGCTTATATACCCAAATACGGCTACTAGATTTTTAGAGAATATTCGAGAAGATTCGAGAGTTATCTATTCAATTCCATAACATTCGCGAGAGTGCCGTTTGTCATTTGTTTGTATACAGGGGCTGTTCCGTGCAAGGCAGGCATGCGGTTACAGTGTTAATGTATAGGAACACATCACATCACGCATCTCTAAAACTTGTACAAAAATAGTATGATTTGATCGATTTTATTTTAGATACATTTTGTCTGTTGTCCAGTGTTATTGAAGTTATAAATCAATCGACTCCAATGTCCAATTCCTTATTTCACTTGTTTTTATTTAAATCCATTGTTCACTTCTCAATTAAATAAGGTAACTATCGCAACGTGTGGGTTCTGAATAGTAGTTTAGAAAGTAGACTTCAGGTGATGGAGATGAAATATTTAAGAAGTGTAAAAAGCACAAGAAGGAAAGACAATAAAAACAATTCGAGATCAGAGGAGACATAAATAAAACACGATGAAATGGTTTGGTCGTTTAATAAGAATGGAAGAAGGAAGACTCATAGAAGCTATATGAGAGTTGAGACCGATGACGAAAAGAGTAAAAGGAAAACCCATTAAAAGAAGAAAAAATGCAGAGGAAGAATAGAAGAAGATCAATAAACTTAAGAGAACATACACATACAGTGTGTTTTTTATAGATACTTCACAGTAGTGTAGCGTGACGCCAATTCCATGTCTCTAGAAGTAGTTGCTATTCAGCGACTTCTAGAGAGAGATCATTTTTTCCGAATGGAATGCTACGAATACAAGATAAACACAACTAATGAAAATCCAGATGAGTTAAATCCAATTCTCTTCTCTGACGAGAATATTTATGCTCAACGGAAGCGTCAATAGATAAGACACTAGAATATGGTCGGGAGTAAATCCTTATTTCACACAGTCGCAGTGGCCCCAAACAGTGAACGTGTGGGCAAGAATAGTTAGAAATCATCTTACTGAGCCATTTTTTTTATAGAGAGTCATTAAATTGTTAACTGAGGCAATTCTTCAAGCTGTACAAGGATTTCCAATAAATGGCAGAATAATTTTTCAGGACAATGGAGCTCCTCCTCATAGTACATGAGAAATTACGGAATTTTTAAGCACTCACTTTCCTCATGAATGGATTGGGTGGTTTGAACCTTTAGAATGGCCAAGAAGAAGATTAGATTTGACCCCCTATAGCTTTTTTTATTGAGGTTATCTAGCTATCAAAGTGGTCGATAATATTAGAGATAGACCTAGAGATTTTGAGGAACTAAAAACTAGAGTGATTAAAATTTCGAATGAAATTAATATCAGACAGCTGCAGAATGTAAAAAAAAAAACATTTTTGAGATAGACTGGGTCACTGTTTAGCAGCTTCCGGCAAACAGTTTGAACACTTTCGTTAGATTCTTTTTTTGGTTTTTAATTTATTGTTGCGTTCTGTTGAAAAAAAATATTTTCAGTTGTTACTTCTGTTTTTTCTTAAATATAAGAGCTTTTTCTTACTTTCTTACTTTCTTACTTTCTTACTTTCTTACTTTCTTACTTTCTTACTTTCTTACTTTCTTACTTTCTTACTTTCTTACTTTCTTACTTTCTTACTTTCTTACTTTTCACGTTGGTAATTTTTATTTTACTGTTAAAATCACGTAACACGATTAATTTTAATTTAGTACTTAAAAAGAAAATACAAGAATTAACTAAATTTATTCTTTTTATTTAAAAGATTAGGAATTCTAACGTATTAAAATTTGTTAAATCTTTTAGAACACGTTGTAAGCCATAAGTGTGCTAAAAACCCAAAGTGGAAAAAGCATTAACACAAGATGAAGTACAGTAACTAACTCTCAAAGAAAATCGACTTTTCCTAGTCCGTAAATGCTTTTTTTCGTTTATTCAAACACGTTTCTACTTCAGTTCTGTGTTTATTCCTCATGACGGCAGCTGGTCTTATTTATTAACTTGTTTTTTCATTGTGCCAAATAAAACAGATGCAAAATTCGCAGAAGCATTAACCTCGATATTTCTCGCGAAAACCATCTTCCCGTTCTATAAACACAAGTTATCAAGCAGGACTAAGATTATCATGCCGTATTTTAAATAAGATATACGTGTTCTGGGAAAATCCGCAAATAATATTGCAATTTGCAAGTGTAATAATTAAATCATCTTTTTCCTTATCGTCTAAATGTAAATATGACGGAATTACGATAGTTCGGAAAATAATGATTGATTTGGAATTAGATTACACCAGAGATGCTTAATATAGGACTTTATAGAAAAGCAAGTTAAAAACGAGGAGATGTGCGTCTCGCGTCCGTGTCGGTTCTTGGTTCTTGTCTCGTCGAATGATTCGCTTCGAAGTTCCGCAAGGAACGCTGCTGGACCCTTGTCTGTTTCAAATATTCCTCAGCATGCTCTAGTCAATTTGGCCACGTATGCGAATGACCACGTCAACAAGTGAGTTTCTACTGGTGCAGAACCTGCAGAAAGTGAAAGGCTAAGTGGAGACTCTCCATCAATAAGAGCAAGTCAATAACGGTTCTATTCATGAACAAGCGTAGCCTGCTGGGGAACAACAATTATATTAAGGAGTGGTTTGGGCGAATTCGGTCAGATATCTCGGGCTCCAACTGGACCGTTGTTTGACATAGAAGGACCATGTGCGGCATGTTAAGAATAAGTTCATAGGGACGAACAACACCAGACCGATGCCACTTCCTTGCAGAAAAAAATTAAATTATTTTTTATAATACCTACTTCAGACTTCAGACCGAACCTTGGTTGTCGGCATCTGGAAGACGGCCTCCAATTTCAACAACCAGTTTCTGTCTCGAGTCGATCGCCCACCTCCTAGGAGAAGGATAATAAGGATAGCTGACCACATTAACATTTAAAGCACCACGCGGAATTTGACTATAACGGTAGTAGTAATTCCCCTTTAATAGGAGAAGTTATCGCTAACGGTATCGACTCCGGCTACTTGCGATTACGAAGCTCAAAGGCTGTGTAAAAAAAATCTAAATGCTGATTAATGTTTTGCATGGAAAAGTCCATCTTCTGCAGTAGGTTTTGTAAAAAAAAACAAAATTCAACGACCTCGAATTTATTGTTCAGTATAATTTATTGTAGCAGAGAAACGTATTAAAAAAACTCAAAGATCCACTGGTCTATTGCTTTATCCATCTCACCTCAGCCGTATGCCCTTTAATGTTATGACATTTACTTAAATTTTGCAAGTTGGCAGAAGTTACATACGCATGTTCTCTTAGGAATGTTACCTATGAGAAATGAGAAAGTGACAAGGATCGATTGAATCTCCACGAGTACGAAGATTGAAAATAGTACAAAATTAAATTTTTGTTTTACTATAAATTATACATAAACGCTTGTAGTATTGCGGCTATTTATAATGTGACGTTGAGAGTATAAAGTATTACATGTATTGCGTTAGCTTTGAGTAAATTTTGCACTGTTTATTGTTTTGGTTCGCGCGTTTACAGCGTTCATATCTGCGCGCGTGGGAAATTAAACAAATTTTGCATTTTTTTGCGTTAAAATGAAAGAATATGACCTTCTTTATGTTATTTACATAGGTGCTGGTTAAATGAGAGTAATCTGTATAGTTACATTTTCTTGGAAGTGCTTCATGAACGAACAGACTCGGTTCATTTGGGAACACCCGAACAATTGACTACTGCTTAGTTTCCTGGTCGTACGAACTGTTGCGGAATCGTGCTTGATCAGCTTGATCGAGAACAGACTTTTCTTATATAGAATTGTTCATGAAAAATCGACCGTACTGCATTCTTTAATATACTTAAAGATGCCTTTATCGCACAATGAGTTTCATGCCGATCCTCTTCAATTATGTTGCGCAAACCATCGATGTTTTTTGGAACAACAATGTTGGTAGACCTTCACGCAATTTTCCGATGATGCTTCATTACCAAACGTTGAACTAAACTTTTACTAAAAGCGTAAAAAATCTTCCAACAAAAAAGTGAAATTTTAGTTTTTTCACAAAAATTGTCTTCTTTTTGTGTTGTTGTTGCTTCAACAATAATAAATATCTATCTAGTGGTCGTTTGTAGAAACTTAAGACGGTGTCCTGGTTCACACCACTTTAGCTTGTTTTTAACAATATAATTCGAAAGTTATAATCTGTTACGTAAGTGCGTTGTTATTATCCATGTATTTAACAGCAATTAATACTACAAATCATTCATTTTAAAAGAACTTCCTTCTATTTTAAACAGGATATCATTTAATAGTTTCGTAAGACGTTTTGGATGAATTAAACGGTTTCAATAGATTTGGCCAAGCTAGATCGGGCAAATACTCCACTTAATACTTATGCTTTCGCAACCGAAATTCATTTTCCAGGTAGCGTTCCATCTCCAAAAGAAATCAGGTCAACGCGATCCGTTCCCGCTTTCCTAAATGTTTAGCATCTTCTAACAGCCTCCAAATTCAAAGCAATCTGTTCCCACTTTTACGCAATCGCCAAGCATCTAAATAACCGCATCTCTGATCGTTTCAACGCGATCACCAAACCTAAAAATACGTCCAGTTTCTCCTCGAGCGCAACTCTTCGCGTGTCTCGTGGAAATGCGACTGCAACGACGTGATATTCCAGGTGTTATCTCGTCGATGTGGGCAAAAAGGAGGCCGGATAACGCCGGCCGGTCGCCTGCTAGATCGGAGAATCGCGAGAATGAGGAAACCGTTGAGTGTTCGCGCTACGGCCGGAGATACGAATACATACCGACAAGTTCATTGGCCAAGTGGGTCGAAATCGGTACGCTACAGGCTGGTGAATAGCCGTCCGCGTTACGTAGCTGAGGTGATATTTCAGGATGGATTTCCGTACGCTTTACGGAGAAGGATTATTAAACATTTTAACGGAATATTTTTATCGTTTAATAGGATTTCACCGTAATATGTACGGAAGTGTGCATATGAAAATAGTTCTTTCATATTCTCAATTAGTATGTCTTCTTCTATTTTCGGACCCATGATGGTCTTCATTACTTTTCTTTCAAATATTCTCAGCCTTCCTGTTGCATACGTGATAACCGGTCTTATCAATGGTTTGTAAATTTCGATTTTGGTGTAGGATAGAATAATACAAAATGTACTTTTAATATCAAATGGTTTATTTTAAAGAACTGCAAGACGAGGATCGAAGTTAAAACTGGTAAATGAGATTTTCTATACGTATATAGTATAGTACAGTACATAGGCATCTGCCTGGGCAATGACTTACTCGTTCGACATGAACCGTTGTCCGCCGAGCCATTTTTTCAAATTTATAAATAAAAAGAAGTCACCGCGGGCTAAATCCGGTGAATCCAGTGGATGTTGTACTAATTCGAATTTTGAATCCACAATTTTGCATCGTCTTGATAGAAGAGGATCTTTTTCTTTTTCAAATGAGAACGTTTTTTCCCAATTTCTTCGCTCAGTCGGTCCAATAACAACGCATAATACTTTCCAATTATTGTTTGTCCTTTTTCCAAGTAATCGGCGTAGATCGGAGCCCGCTCGTCTTCAAAAACCGATTGTTTTGGCTGTACCTTTGTCCGTGGAGTGCAGTAGTGTGCAAACGTGGCACCCATCTTGCCGAGATTTTTTTCATATCCAACTTTTCGTGCAAAATTGAAAACACTGAACCTTGCGATATACTTGTGACCTCGACTATTTTGCGCACTTTGATTCGTCGATCATTCAATACCATATAGTGGATTTTTTCAATCATTTCTGGGATAATCACTTCCACTGGACAATGTTCATGTTTTGTGGACGTTTAAACTCATTTACGCAATTGTAAACAGTTACTAACACAGTAGCAGATGCACTATGAACTTCATCCACTTCAGCTTTAATCTCTTTTGATGTTGAGCCTTTTAAGTATAAGTGTTTAAGCACCTTTCGAAACTCACTTTTTTCCATTTTTTTTAGATAAACAAAAATTCTTTGCTTAAATCGACAATAAAAATGAAACCGTGTGACGGATATAATGATCCTTATAGAAACAAACCATTTTCGATACTACGAGCGTCATCCCTTAGATTTTCCAAGGACTTCTTGAACCACCCTCGTACTTAAAGAAATTGTTAGGAACTTTACATGATTTGTCTCCTTTAATTCAATACCGCAACGTTCTAAGCAAAATTTAACAGATTTTCTTCAACTCACCTTTGATCCCTTTTAAATATATGTGCTTAATCATAGGTCGAAGCTCACTTTGCATTGTAACGGTTATTACTTTGACAAGAAAGGGCTTAAGTATGAGCCTTGTCTTGAGCTCGATATTCTTCCATTGCTGTGAATGTTTCTATTACTGCTCCTTTGGTTCTTGCGATTATTACTAAATCGTTTGTAGTTGCTACGATTTGCTATTGTTTGTTTCTGATCATTCCCTTACAGTCAGATTTTCGTATCATACTCTCCATCGATAGATTGAATAGTGTCGCCGATGGCACATCACACTATAGACAAGTGAATAAAGAGCGTTTTCAGTAGTCGGATATAATGAAGTCAGTCATGGAGTTCCTGTGAGAAATTCCAACATTTTTAAAGCCAACAAATAAGTAATTTCTATATGTTACAAAAAGGATAAAGTTGGATCAAAAGTTACGCCTAGATCTTTAATTATTGATATTTATTTAAGATTTTATTTGATACGGCTTAATTTTCCTTGCAAAGGATTACTCGCTGACCAACTAACCAGGAGATTAAATTAAGCTGCAATTGATCAATTTCGTCACGTAAGAGATTGTTTATAAATAAACTAATAAGTAGAGCGCCAAGGTTTCATTCTTGCCAAGAATGCCACTTGTGGATACACAATTAAATGATTCAAGACGGTTACAGAAACCATAGTTTGATCTACGTGTTAAACCGGATCCTATTAGTAAGCGTAACCAGGTAAAAGCGCTGAAAGAATCTAGTTTATCTAAAAGAAGTCTATGTTCAGTTGTGTCAAATCCGCGAGAGGTCAATAATTATTTTTAATGCAGCAAAATAAGGAATATGTAATCAACTTCGAATAAATGTCATTATCTAGAAGCAAAATAATACTAAAAGTAATGAAGCAAGTAACACCAAAATTAACACACCACTGCCAAGCAAACACTAAATTACAAAGACCCCTTGCTGTACAACTCGAACGGGCTAGTAGAATAACAAGTAACCAATAAAATTGGTTTACATTAATTAGTGGTGGGTGTTAACTTATGTCGGGACTAGCCCCTGGCTGATTCGTTACGTGAAGTCCGATTTCATTTAAGTATTCCACTACCCTACCAGAAGCCATCTCCGAAACTGGACTCCACGCGATTCAAGAATGACAATAATGTATTATTTCGAAGTCAAACGTCCGCCATTGGCAATATGAAGTTCTGCGCGAGCTTGCTTTCCAAACCATCATCGATCCTCCTAGATATGACACGGTTTTGCCAATGTAACAATTAGGATTATCTTTCAATTGGCCTGCAATATGCTCTAGGTTAACAATCAGAACTAGCCAGGCAAATCCTAGACTTATTTGTAAGCACGACTTGGCTTCAGTTATCGATTTACCAATTCACAAGGTCCCTTGGAAATGGTGCTAGTAAACTTAATAGAAGTAGGTACTTACTTTTTCTGTATGTTTAGCCCACATATAAATATATAATCAATTTCATCTCTTTCCATAAGCTAATACTCCTTACTGTTAAAAAGAAGATAAAGTAACGTTTGTGCGGGCAAGAACATTTTCGATTGGCTGCAATTATCTTGCCATCGACCACTTTTCCAACCGATCCGTTCGCCAACTCCATATCGTCATCCCAGAAAAGATTAATAGATTCCATGCCATCGTGTTTTCGGCACCTTCAACACAAAAAAAAAGCCTCAAACGTAACGATTACGTCACGATTTCATGTCATCCTCCAATAAAGCGACCACCAGACTTTGCTCATCTGGTATTCGGGTGTATTAATATCTCGTCCGATTTTAAGTAGGTATAAAATTAAACCGGAATCCATGTATCGGCGTATCGATTAAACATTTCGCCCGTCTATCTCGTGGTTTATAGAGAGGTAGAACTACCCGTTTCTTACCGGCTGACTTATGTAACTTCAGTTCGTAAGATACTCGACAATGCGAAGACGTTCTCCTAGACGCAATGCTATAGATATGTGGCGCATTGCTTCGGCGTCTTAAGGTCTTCAGCTGCTATGAACTCCGCGTCATTGCTTCCACTGAGTTTGATGAATAAGATTAAAATCGTAAATGTCATCAATAAGGTCAGAGGCAAAAAGAGAACTAGAACGCCTTCGGTGGAGATACCGTCAAGGTAAGATGGTAGGAATTGGTAGTTTGTAATAAATTTCTTCCAAACAAGAAACTAATTTTGTTAATACAGTACGCGAGGTCATTCACAATGGTAACTTTCTGATTTTTTGACATTTTACATTTTTTGCATACTCTTTTATATGTAAGGGAATTATTTTTTGTTAAAAATGTTATCAGGTGCAAACTTGAATTTAAACATCAATATCTCTTTTTTAGCATTAACTATGCAAATTAGCTTTGAGGTGCTTATGTATCACGTACACTATACGAAAAACTTATTTCATTGGGCAAGATTTGTTTTCTGAAAGAAGAAACTTATTAGTTTTGAGGCACGACGCAATGACTTAATTTTTAATATAACTGGATATAGTGCTTTTTTCCTTGTTTGATAAAGCTTTTTATTCCTGTTCTAATTTTTTTAGTTCCTACTTCAAAATGCAAGGAAACACAAACAACCGTATAAAGGATAGGCAAAACCTATCATTGCAAATAATACATTCATATAAGTACATTTAAATAAACACTAAGAGTTACTATTCTTATTTAGTAGGTTTGCTGTAGATGTAGGCCTGTGTTCAGTTAGAAATTGCTCGGCCAGTCTGTGACCTGGAATAGTTCTCTAGCAGTCTTGAGATTTCTCATCTTTCCATTGTTTAGTAGTTGCTCTAATTACCGTATACAGATTGAGAGTCGGCTCTATGGCCGCTATCCCTACAGATTGCCTTGAGCTTTTGTCAGCCGGTGACGAGCTTTGTACCTTCGTGTCCGGGTATCCAGGCGAGTTACCTTTGTTCGGCTCTCCAGCCTATTGAGCGCATTCATGCAATCCCACACCAGTTTCAACTTCTATTATCGCTAGTTAGCAATAGTTCGATAATGAACTTCTTGTCTGTCTAATTCTTCAATACACCTCAGAACTGTTGCTATTTCAGCTTGAAATACTGTGGCCCTTTGAATTAAGCTTAGTGAGTTAGTTTATTTCCCCAAATTCCGGCTCCGACTCCCAGTCTCTGTCTTTGCTGCCTGTGTACCAGATAGATTCGGATTTAACAGACGAATTTTTCTCCAACTGGCATTACCGTTTTTTAGTTCTTATCGAAACTGTATTTGGAACTGATGGCATTACTGGATTTGCTTGTGGGCATTGGGGTGAAGTGTTTACCGCAGCGAGAGAATAAACTTGGCGCTAAGCGACATACGTAGATATGATAAGAGAATTCAAAGAAGAATTGAATTAAGTGGAATCGATGAAACATAAAATTTATGTAGTTATGTCTACTAGAAGAACGAGACACAGTGAAAGGAAAATGTGACTGTTGGAGTAAAGGAATTTATAAATGTTGCATAACCACGCTTTGATCATTTATCTATTATCTCTATTTATTATGTTAAAGAGAATTATTCCTGCTGTTCTACAATAACATGAGATGGTCATTTTAACTAAGATTGAGAGATTAGATATGAGAACACAATAAGAAGTGTGTGTTCTTTCCAATGAAAAACGCCCAAATACGGAACCAATTACTCAATCTGTTGTGAGTAAAACTTTGAAACGGAACGGGTTATGTGAAGACATAAGATTATTATGGCCCGCAGCAGTCGGGTAAATCATTGACGAATAACAGAGAGTAACGGCCCCAAAATCGATTCATGTGTCACTCCTAATTTCACATTGTTACAAATTCTTGCTAAGGACTGGACGTTAATTAGAAATGTCACAAGATTCACCTTTCTTAAAAACGGGAACCACCTTCGGTACCTTACATATAGCCGGGAAGATACCTTCCTCCAAAGATTAGTTAAAAAAGACTGGACAGAATATCTTTTATCATATGCGTAGACACATTAAGAAGTTTCGAATTCGTCTTTTGCAAATTGTGGACAGTAAAGTAAACCAGGTTAGAAGGAACTATTCTCTAGCTTCGCGGATGTGCGGTAAAAAGAGATTTGAAAGGATTAAAAAAGTGCTATATGAAAAGAGGAAAAGACCTAAAACTGCAAGCAATGAAGAAAACGACTTTTTAGTAGTAGGCAGTATTGTTGAATCCCCAAACATTTTCATGCGGGCATGTAGGCACAACAAGAATTTCATTGGCATCTGTATGACGTATTTTAAATAAAATTAAATTTCGTCTTTACCACTATCAATTGGTCCAAAAACTAGACCAACGTGATTTAGATGAAAGATTGATCTTTTATCAGCGGGCCCTAGAAAAAGAACGAAGAAAATTATCCTTCAGCACAGGTAGTCGGTTAATGTATGAGTATGTGAGAGGCATTAATGGCAACGTACCTTTAGGTCCACAGTTTTTTATGGTAATCTCACGGAAGTACGTTATTTACACATTCTTGAGAATTAATTTAGAAAGTTGGTGGATGATTTATCTCCTGAAATAAGAGAGTAAATGTGATTTCAACATCCAGGAGCACCGCCTCACCATATCATTTATGCGTTGGAAGATGTGGGCCCGGCAAGATTCCCAAATCTGACCATACTTGATGTTTTTCTGCGAGGATATGTCGAGAAGTTTGTTCACCGTCAGTCTCCGCTAATAGACAATATGAAAATTAGAATTAGAAGCGCGTTTGTCAGTGTCAATGAAGAAAAGTTGTTGAATGTAAATACGTCTTTTAGAAATAGACTACAAATATCCGTTAAACAAAATGGCGGTTATATTCGAAAATCTCGTGTTTTAATTAGTTTTCTGTTGTTGTTTTAATTAGTGTTCTGTTTAGTATTTGTTTATTTATTGGTTTGTTAATTTCTTTTTGTAATTTTCATATTGAATATTAATTTTCTGGCTTTCATTTTTAAAATCGTCACTAGAGGCAGATGTATTATTACTTTTTTGCAGCGACTAGATAGACTCGTGTTTTGTCGACTCTCGGAGAAACCAGTAGGCAACACGAACCTCCTCTCGTGGGATGAATAAACACGAGTCTGTCTAGTTACTGCAAAAAATAATAACCACCTTGCCTTGGTCATCTCTAATCATCACCTACTAAGAATATAAATACGACCGGTATAATGAATAATCAATGACTTGAAAACTTTCCGCTTATTAACAGAAATACAACATATACAGGCTGTTCTATTAAAAAAGATTGAGATATGCACAGTTGAAGTTGGCTGCGTTTGCGCTTTATTGGCGAACATCCAATATACTCAAGTACAACTATAAACACATCCGAAAGTGTAGGTAGATATGTACTAAGATATTTCTTCGTCTTTCTCAAACAATGTCAGTGACATAATTTTTTTTAGAGAGTCAAACATATCTCGGAAATGAAACGAGTTTGGAGCTAAAGTATGTTGTATCTTACTTCTTCAAAATTTACTGGTACTTTTAGAGATGCATTAATATTGGAGATATTGTATTTCGAAAAACAAAATTAAAGACGCGGTTACGAAACACCCTGTACAAATGTCGATAACTTTACGTTATACATTAATGATGATCCTACAGTAATTTGTACAAACTTTGCTTCATATATGTCACTGTTTATAAATCATAAACGAATTCCTTTGCATACTACGACATATATTTAAGGTATTTATACATAGTTTCTACGTTATCTTGTAATTCGACTTATCGGATATTTCAAGAATATAATCATCCAGTTTAATAATTTATTTGGAACTCAAAATACACCGCAGTAATATAATTCTGCATGTGTCGTAAGATGCTTTTAAAAATTTGTGAACGTTGGACGCTCAGTTGTTGTTTAATAGTCGTTTGTGTCAACCAATGTTAGTTCTTCTATAAAAATGGAAAAAAGTAGAAATGTCATTAAATACTTGCATTTGAAAGGAAATAGGAAATGGTTGATGATGAACGTTCATGACGCCCAAAAACTGCAACCGCCACCGGTAACATCGGAAAAGTTCCCCAAATGGCCGTAGACGACCGTCGAAATAAAGTTATAGGAGATATAGCAAGGGCTGTGGACGTCTCGAAAAAACCTGCTTGTTATATATTGCAATTAAACGTTACATGTTATTTGACATTAACATTTACCTAATTTACAATAAAAAATTAACACATATTCATATAAAAACAACTCATTCGCAACGACGGAAGGGTTCAAAATTTATAAGTAGTAAATTCATCAAATGAAAAAAATGCTTATTCAAGAAATGTCGCTTTCAATTTACTTCGGAATGTATTTAAATTTGAGGGAATCTACTATGGAAGAAGAGAATTTGTTGTAGAAAGAAAAGCCCGTGTAATACAGAGAATTTCTATAAAGAGAGGGCGAAGATTAATGTTTTTGTGACTACGGGTATTATACGAATGAATGTCCGAACCGATAAGTGTGCCTGGTAGATAATTAATGAATATAAAGTCAAGATTTGATGGGAAACAAAGAAAGGTCGGCAGTAGACTCTACTGTCTTCCCGCTGATCACGCGCACAACCTGATTCTGCAACTTAAAAATCTCAACCAAATTCGTCGCAGTAGTAAATCTCCAATAATGAACAAAATACCTCATGCGGGACGCAAAGAGTGCTTTGAAGTATGTTTTCCAAGATTCTGTCTTATAACTCTGAGAGCTTAACATGCTCCCGAACAGCAACTAAACGTGCTCGATCCACCCCAAGCCAGTATCTACCGTAATTCCCAAAAATTTCCGTAGAAGGCAATAAAAGATTACTATTAATAAAAATGTTTAGGTTAACTTGTTGTTTGGTTTTGCTAGCGTTAAGGAGCATCAAACCATTCACAAATCCCAGAAATATCGGCATTTATTAATCTTTCCCATTCTTCGTGATTAGAGGCATGTCACGAAGACATGTACCGTCAGTAAAAAGAACCCGTGCATGATGTGCGGACCATATGTATGTGTTAGGTCATTAATAAATATTAGAAACAACGTTGGCCCCAGCACCAAGCTCTGAGGTACACCACCCATGACCGGACCGACTTCTGAATTTGCAAAGTATATTGAATAAAGACTTGGGCTCGCTCGTTGAGTGCACTTTAGCAAAAAAAACTTATCTGCACAGTTTCATATTTAATTTACTAAAGAACGATATATTGCAAGTAGAGCTAAATAAATGCTTATAAAAAAATTCTTAAACAATTTTTCTATCAGTCTTGAAAAATATATAGAATGTTCCAATGGCTATCTCGCAGACTCTAGTTAATATTTTTCGATGTATTGCTAATATTCAACTGATTAAAGTTTGAGACACCGCTCTAGCGCGTGTAAGACGTTTAAAATATTGCTCTTTAAAAAAAAACAATAACATTTGGCCAAAATCGCAAATTATGTCAATTATCGCAAAAACTAAGAAAGTTGACATGAATTGAAGAAATGCATATAGAGACCTAATAATAATATAGGCTGTTTCATTCAAAAGACCAAACTTCTATCCTCTGTTGCTTAAACTGAATACCCTGTATACTTAAATATAATTTTATGGTGTGCAGTAATATATTGAATATTTTTTATTTGAAAACTACTCTAAATTACTCAGAAAATAAATTATCTTCCACTCACCTATTTCATGGACACGCGGTATATAAGACACTTGTGAATTCTTTTAATTACTGTCTTTACTATACAGTCAAATAGAAAGTTTACATGAAAGTCTTTACTTATTGAACTAACTAAAATTGAGAAAACAGAAAATAAATTGGATATTGAATCCAGTACGTAACGTTCCTTGAAGCATTTTGATCTACCCACATATCATTTTATTTTCGGCAATTTCGTCGAGGAGCACTAAATTTTTTGCGTTAATTGTTAGACGATTGTGTTACAAATACGCACGTGACAAGAAAAAATTTACAAATACTTCGATCATATTCGTATTTTAAACAATACAAGCTGATTTCAAAGCCAAACTATGCTCTGAAACTATTCTATGAATTTCATCGGAAGGCTTCAAGTTTAAGCATCGCTAAATCGAACTCGTAAACGACCATGCATATGTTTTTAAAACGAGCCGAGATACATATAATAGCGTTGAAAACTCATCAAAAATTACACCGTCCAAGCGGCCTTTTTTCCAGATGTCGTAAACGGACGATAGAATAACACGATTTGGCATAGCTCTTTTTGTAAGTGACGTCAATTTTCTTAATTATATTGTTTTTCTTAGATATTTCTATTACGTGTAGGAAAACGCAACGCTGCACAAATATGTTGATTTCATGAAGATTGCGCAGATTATTCAATAGGAACAAATTTAGAGCATGTGGAGCAACTTTTATTTAATGAAATTAAAATAGATTAATGCATGGCTGGGGTTGTAAAATAGGTATTCAAGCAGTTGATTTTTATCATGTGTTGTGTTGGACGATTAAATGTTCAGTTTCACTATACAGTAAAAGTAGTTCTTCTTATCGGCCGTGGCGTACAGCGACAATTGAGCAAAACCTGAAAACAGAAGCCTATTATCCACAAAATGGATACTAACTAAAAGGGAAGCATTTTACATGAAGTATAAAGTAATTGGAAAATTGGTTAAACAACCGTTTAAGAAGTTTACAACACTTATATGTCAAGAATATAAAATACAATTGAGAAAAATCCAAAAGAGCTGTAATAGACTCAACCACACAAACTACCAATCCAGGATCTTTGCTGCTCGTGCTTTTCCTTTTGTTGGGAACGTTGACCTGTTGATTCCATCACTGATATGAAAAACAAAAAGAACAAAAGAACATTACATATTTCACTTGTGCCAAGAAAATAGTTTTAAATCAAGCAAAATGCACGTATGTAACATACACTAGCAAAATAAAAGGCTCGCCTACCGTATAGAGTTTGGGCGGTCACCAGCTGCAAGGGAACGAGACCATAAAAGACCCGTTTGAATAGTCCTTTAGACAACATGTATCTTAGATGCATATTTTGGGACCAACGTGTAGATTAAAGATTAATTGCCGGTACTTAAACTACGAGTATTTTGGAGTACATGTTCACAGGTGCATAGCGCAGCTAGATATTATTCGAAACGACACGTATCGTTTTGCTAGAGAAGATATGAAATAGACTATTAATATTTGCATAAGTAACGTCGCTTGATGAAGTTCATATTGTAGTTCGCTGTTCGCTACTAAAGGCCCGGTTATACAGTCCCTGGTTCCACGAATTCGGTATGGATGAACCTCGCATTGCGGACCGTGTAAAAGCCAATTATACGGTCCGTCGTTCGAGAGACCACGGAATTAGTTGATGAACTGAAACCGTTTACAAGGTCGCCATTATTTCGGCACTTCATAATGTAGTTTCACCACAAGTGTGAAGCAGGGAAAGCAAACATAAAAAAACGCTCGGTCTCTAGAGATTACAAACAGTCAATATCGTGGATTTATGCTACGCCAATGACATAGCGATATCTGGAAACTCGGAAAGAATCTTCAACACACGAAAATAAATATAGGAAATGCAAAAATCATGATGGTGGAAGAAGACTACAAAACTGATACAAGGATTCGATTGCAAAAGAGTCACATATTTGGGAACAACAATAAATAATAAACGAAATAAGGAAATGGAAGACGAGATAAACCAAGAAGTACCAAAAACTGGAAGTCTTAAGAGTAAACTTCCTTGGAAAGAAAAAGCTGTAAAAAACAGTTAACTTTCGCATGCGGAACATCAACCACCACTAGAAGATGAAAGGAAAAAGTAAATGCTACGGAAATAAGATTCCTAAGAAAAATAGAAAATAAAACAAGGAAATATAAAATAAGAAAATAGGTAAATCAAACACAGCATAATAGGAATAGATAAAAAGACTTTATGAGGCAACAGTAAGCGGAAATACCAAAAGAGGAAGACCAAGGAAGATATAGGACAATGAAGCGAAAAAATCAGCAAAACAAAGCGGTGTTAAATGGAAAGTATTCGAGAGAAGATAGAACATGGGAAGAATGGAGAAAAATATGGAAGAAAACATGAACTTAACTTCATACAACCTTATGCTGAAAGGCAGGAAAATTCTCAGGATTAAGTAGGATAATTTAATTCAATTCTTGACGCCATGGCACAGCATAGCAGCGGCTTGTTTATAGTGGCCTATTTTTGCAAAAAAAAACTAAACAAACGTAAATGAATGACATCATGCATGAGTCACAAAGACAGGCAATTTACGTTTTAGTACTTCTTTAAAAAGTGTCAATCTTTCAAAAATTGGTCTACTTTATACATATACTTTTCGAATTTCTCAGCAGCGGGTTCGTTAAAAATAAGGACTACAGTCTCTACAACTATGCTAATTAGCTAATTTTCCATGGTAATGGGTGCTCCGTAGTTAGTCAAATCACCACGAACTATCCCGACCTGATACAGTCCACTACTTCGTTACGCTTAAATTTTAGCGGTACTTGACGAGACCAGCAAGACCACATACCGTGAAACACAACGAACTGCATATGTTACACGTCCCGCGATCGGAAATTCTTCGAACCGCAGATCGTGTAACCGGGTTGTAGCAAAGTACTGCGTAATTAGGTAGTATTAAAGTAAAAGAGTGATGCTAGAAAGACTCATTTAAAACAGAAATATGTTTTATATACAGTCGACCCTATGGTCATGTCTACCTTGATCGGATTTCGGATTCGATATTCGGAACGGTAGAAGGGATATTCGTTGATCACTCGAATAATGTATTCGGCCATGGATCAACTGTTAGTTGATTACAGTTGACGTTTTAAGCAAGTTGACCCACAGGTTAATACATATTTGAGTAATGAACAAACATCCTCTCTACCGTTCTGAATACGTTCCGAATATATTCGATCAAGATAGTTGTAACCATAAGACCGATTCTCAATCATATAATTGCTCTCAACCAGACTTTTTAGGCCTAGAGCTGTGTGAATTTCTTCCGTTCTTTTCCGTCTTCTGCTATGTCTCTCCAGTTACGAATCTTTTTCTTCTTTTTTCCTTGGTCTATCGCATTTCCTCTTTCCTTCAGATTTCTTCGAAACCACATCTTTTACTTTTCTAAATACATTATTTTAAAGAGCATTATCAAGGTGTGACTTTTACAATTTCAAGCGTGGCTTAAGCCGTAAAGACTATTTTGAGGAAATAGATCAAGTGTTTGGTGACACCGTAGCTGCCGTAAAATGAATGTTAACGTGATCGACTTTCCTTTAATGACAACTTTGGAGGATCTAGCAGTTATTAAAAAGAGTATTGATCTTGTAAAAAACATGGTTGAAAACGACCGGTAAGTTACTGTCAAGAATATCCAAGTAACTTTAGAGATTGGTGTGAAACCAATTGACTAAGGTTTTATACAATTATTTGATAGTACGTAAGCTTTGTGCGGGTACGATTTATTTTTACGATACAAATCAGCACAAAACGTGTGGGGCCAACTTTAGTCACGGTCTTCGAAACTCTAGTTCCTCTTTTTCACTAATCTGCTTATACCTAAAAGCTTTCCGCTTTTGTGTTACTTAGTTCATCTGTTTCAATCACTTACTTTTTTTATTTACATATTCTTCTATTTGTTAGTATCATGCTTTCCTCGGTCACTTCTGTCTTCCCTATCATTAGATTTGGCTTCCCATGCCCATCCTACTAGTCTAAGTCTATCTCAGTTTTCAGATAAGCTTTCTCTTGTTAATCTTTCTTGTTCTTAGCCACTCTCTACAAACACTGACAAATTACCAATATAAATAGTATACCTTCCACAGCTTTCTAAGTGCCATTAGAACTCTAAAAAAAAAAGGAATGATTTTTTCTTTCAACACTGATATTTCGAATAAAATTTCAATTTGCCAAACAATGAGCTTTATTATGAAATTATCTTTGAAGATACCACGAATGCTTTAATATAACATATTTAGGAAAACCATCTGTCCAATATATTTTTATAAATTCAAGAGAGATTGAGAAAAAAAAACAAAAAATACACAGCACGTCATAAAAGCAGAGGTCGGTGAATTCCTTGAAAAATTTATTTTAACAATGAAAAATAATCGTGTCCGCCAAAAGATATAAATTCATGTCTATAAAATATACGACTACAAGGTTTTGAAAAGCATCAGTTGTAAATCGTAGTGTATTATGCATAATCGCGAAAAAGTTGATATCTATAATTTTTACGTTCCCTAGTTCCTCGAAAACTTCTGCGTTGGTCCTAGCAGCGTATTACTTAACCAACCCCAAGATTGTTGGCCTAAACATCAACTGTTTACCGCTAGCAAGTAAGTAGCAGCAGCACTAAAGTAAGTAGCATCGGTGGGCTACAACAAAAATTTCAACAATGAAAACGCGGACAGACCAGCTAAGAGAGTTTCGTGCATAAAAGCATCAGAACTGCCACCTATAAAAAATTCGTGAAGAGATGCAATGAAACTAATTTATGTCTCATTGCCAAAGACAATAATAATAAATAATACTAATATTATTAATAATAATAATAATTCATGTCTTTACATCCCCTAGTAGCTTTCGCTAATTACAGGAGGTTTCGGCCAGCCATGAGTTATTATTACGCTTGCACCCGTAGAGCGTCAAATTTGGAATAAGGAAAACTACGAAAAATCTTACTCTGTGAGTTGCAAATCTAGGGTTGGTAAATCGGTGCGCTAGACACTGTGCCATTAGTCCAACAAAAATTAAACAATAGCAGGTGCTTGAGGCTGTCCAGAATGGACCTCGGTATAGCTATTGGAATTCTAAGCAGATATTGCCGGCTTTAGGGCGAGAGCAGTTGAAAAGTTGTTATGCAAGAGCTGCCAAGCTGAAGGCGAAACAGTCGAATACAACTAGTAGGAGAAAGTCAGCGTGTGACGATTCTGTGCGTGTTCGCCAGACAACAGTGTTTTAAGTCCTTAACAGCAAGCGAGTTACGTATATCGTTGCATAGAGTAACTTAGTGCGAATTCAGAGATAATATTTGTATCGTTGTATATTATTATTCAGGCCAATAAAGACAAATTTTTCATCAAACACTTAGATCCTTCTTCTCTTTTTTTGAAAGGGTCTTTCTGTAAACTGCACGCAAATAGCGTTACGGAAACTTGAACAAGCAACAAAATATTTTCCAATAACTCAAGTAGACAAAATCGTAACTGTGAGATAGTAGTTTAAGCAGACTTTGACCGAAATAAGTAGAGTTTTGCTGAAACTACGAGAGAATTAAGAAATAACTTGGTAGAAGAGAATGCACTGTGCGAGGAAAATTCAGTTATCAACATAGAAACTCAACTAAAGGCACAAGAAGGTCAGACGTATTTCTCTATTGATGAATTAAATCGAACCACTTCCTCTGCAATTAGAAGGATCATACTGGGTGAAGAACGGCTACGTTTTGCCACCAATAGAGCAACGTCTTCAATTATGCCAAGGCAGTTAATTAACGACAAAGGGCCTCAGAGTGGAAAGTCCACTTTGCGCAAAGGGCTGATGATTGGCTGATTGCGATCTAAATGGTGTGAGATCCATTCCAGCTTCTCGTTATCTAAAACACAAAGCAGATAGATCTAAGAATATGCTTTTCTATTAAAAAGGCAATCCAAAACAATTGTCAATGCTTTGTTTTCCGCTCATTTTCTGTAATATATCTATATCATCTACACCGCCTAGGAAGGCAGTAATATAGAATACAATTGTGTTTTTATCCTACCAAAAAGAAATCAATTGTTTAGCAACTTTCCTAAGGATTTTCAAACTCTCACCTTATATAACCTTACATAAATAATCTTTTATCAACCTATATGCACGATGTTTTACGCATTGTTCTTGACCTTACGCAGTAATCGATTTCAGTCGATATTTTCAGACTTTCTTGACGATTCCGATAAACTACTGCAACATTATTACTTTTCCCATTTACTAAAATCAAATTTATGGAAGTTTCACATAAATGATTCTTTCCTAAGTATTAAGGATTTCTAAGAAGTGCTTCGCTTGTGTTTTGTTATTCTTTCCAAGGATATAATAAAAGAAGCAATTGGAAAACTGCAATTAAGAAAATAATGAATGATATAATGGAAGCACTTCCAGATGTAGTCATAGAATGATATAATGGAAAACAACCCACCAGAAGATTGAATAATCGGCAACATTTATACAAAAAAAAAGTGACAATAAAAATCGCCAAAACTACAGAGATTAGGAAGAAGATTATGAACGAACTTATATCAAACGCTAGAAGAAACACAATTTACCAAAATAGAGGAGTAAAAGATGAAGCTTTCATAATAATACAAATGGAAGAAAATGCAATGACAATACATCTATCCTTCATCAACCTGGTTGGTAAGATTGAAAGGAAATCATATAGAAAATATTGAGGCACAGAGGAACATCAAAAGCATAAATAAGAGGCATATAAGGAAACAAAAGAATACGTAAGATCAATACAAGAACAATCGAAATTGTTTGAAACAATCCTGAGACTTAGGCAGTACTATTTACAACAGTATTGAATGAAGCGATAAAGGATCATTTAAAGTAGGTTATTAGAAAATGAAAGGATATGGATGAGTGTAGGTTTTCACGACCGTAATCCATTGTAGAAATGTCTTTCGGGTGATGTCGTGTAGTTAATATTTTACTTGACGTTTCGCTGACCATGCTGTCAGCTTCTTCAGAAGATTTCTAAAGACTTCTGAAGAAGCTGACAGCATGGTCAGCGAAACGTCAAGTAAAATATTAACTACACGACATCACCCGAAAGACATTTCTACGAAAGGATATGGATATCAAAGCTACGTTACGCGGATAACATAGCAATTATAGCGAAGGACGAAAACACACTTAACATGCAGAAATAGACATAAAAAAGCCACAGAGAAGACGGATATGAAAATCAGTGAAAACGATGATCGTAAGGAACACAGAACGACAATATGTAGCAAGAGTATGGAAAGAAAAACTGGAAGAAGTACACAAATTCAGATATTTGGGATCGATATTAACAGTAGATGGAAGGATAGATGAAGAAATAAAAGAAAGAGTAACAGCTGGAGGAAAATAATTTAACAGTATTGATAACTCATTTTTCGGTAAAAAGAAATACCTAAAGATATATGAATAGAAATATTAAAAAAAATAGTAACACCGACCTTGATACCAGAAGGACAAAAAAGGAAAATATCATTCATAGAAATGAGATTTTTGAGAAGAATCGAAAAATAAAATGAAAATGGATAAGATTAAAATTTGAAAACAAAACCTATAATGGACAAAATAGAAGAAGTACAAGTGAAGTGGTATGGACACGTGAGAACGCCAGAAGCTAGAGCAGATAGATGGGTGTTCGAAGCTAAAACAAGTAAAGGTCAACCAAAAAGAACGTAGTTGGCAGAAATAAGGGTATCAGCGACCAAGAGAGGAATAAAGTGGGAGGAAATACAACAACGCAAAATAGAGAGCTATGAAGAGAAATTTGTGAAAGACGAGTTCTTTCCTTCAATCCTTCTTATAAAGATGTTAATGGGTCTAAGTTCACAAAAATGTATTATGTACGTTTGGGTATTACGGCATATGTTTCTCCAGTCACCAATGTTGTATCATGATATTTAAATCCGCACAGTTAGTCTTTGATTTGCAATTTAGTTACAGCTGGTTCTTAAATAGTTATGATTACTGCAGAAACTGCTAATTCGGTGGAACTTTGTGTATTACATAAACAATTCATAGTAGAAATGTCTTTCGAGTGATGTCGCGTAGTTAATATTTTACTTGACGTTTCGCTGACCATGCTGTCAGCTTCTTCAGAAGATTTCTAAAGACTAAAGTCTTTCTACTATGGATTACGGTGAAAGCCTACACTCATCAAAAAATTCATGTTGGCAAAGCAAAATCATTACGTAAACAGTGATTGTTTTTCTTACTCGATGTCTATTTTTATTTTTATTTTCGTAAACCGGAAGACAACATCGCCGAAACTGGAATTTTAAACAAACCCGAAGGGAATTATGTTTAATTATCTGTAGCGAAGTTAAGATTTAAAATCAAAATAAAAGAAAAGAAACAGAAACACCTGTTGACCATAATTCACGATCCTTGTCTTTTGCGCACGACGTCAAGCTGACAATCGTCACATGTTTTGTCGCGTTCGTTAAGAAAAATGGTTTTCGGGTGAATTTTTGAAACAACAACAACGGACGAACGAAGCGGTTATTTTTAAAAAGGATTCAAACGCGTGCATTGGTATAATTGTTCTCTACTGGCGTAGGTATCTAATAGATGTAAATTTATCAGACGCCACCGCCAACATGACTAGGTATACAGAGTGTCCCACTGGGAATAGCAATTGTCGATATTCATGAACCGGTAGAATTGGAAAATTTGGTAACTTGTAGTTATACAAAAATTAACGGCAGTCTGCTATGTACTATGTGTTATAAGCTTTTTTTTTATCAGTACAAGTAAAATTTAACTTGCTGCTAGCCATTTATTTGTGCTTCAAAATAAAAATATATAATACGCATACAAACAATCACATTAACATTTCTTTACCGACGTTTCGTCTTAGCTCTTATGGGAAATCTTCAAGGCTGTTACTGCACAATGACTCAGAAAACTAAGAGTATAGCGATACGATTATGTTTTCAAGTTTTAGAAAATTATAAAGAAAAAAGCTACTTGTAAAATGAGAGAAAACTTAAATTTATGACTTTTCCAAGTTAATTAGATTGAACTTTGGATTCGTGAGATTCGGCAGTGTCTCTAAAACACTGTTTCATCAATTTAAATGTTATTAGAAGAGATAAATGAGATTTTTAATGATAGAGGGAAGTTATAAACATAAACACTATGTTTATGCAGTTTCTTTCTGGAAGTCGGTTACTTTTTCCAACAAATTTTCATGATTATTCTATCAACAAAAAATATATACGGAAATTATTGACGTCGAAATACACACGGAAATTTAAATTTTATTAGAAGAGATAAATGAGATTTTAATGAGTATTAGAAAAGTTAAATTTTTAATCGAAAGATGTTAATTTCAATTCATTTACCTCTTCTAATAAAATTTAAATTGCCGAAAAAATGTTTTAGAGACACTCCCGAATCCCACGAAATCTAATGCAATCTAATTTATTTGGAAATTTCACCAATGATGAATTGTTTCCTAATGGACACGAGTAACTTGGATATCTCCAAAGTTGAATGACATGATTTTTAAAAACTACACAAGCTGTCATTGTTGGGGAATTCTTTTTCTGGAAAAACATACATTCTCCTAAATATCTTGAAAAGTATTAATTTAACCAATAAGGAGACCACCGCATAACCTACAGGGACGTTAAGGTATTAGCCAGGACCAGCCACTCCCACCCGAGGATAATACGCGAATCAATGGAAATAATGAAGAATACCAACAACTTCAATCGCGAACACGGATACAAGATCGGCAATACGTGGAAGTTAGCACTACGGAGTCGTCATACAACGAACGACGCGATTCAGCGGAACGGAACGGTTATGGATCAGCAAAGCGGAACGGTTATGGATCAGCAAAGCGCAACAGAAATGGGATATATAACGAGGAGCAAGAGACAACAACACCAGTCTTTAGAAATCTTCTGAAGAAGCTGACAGCATAGTCAGCGAAACGTCGAGTAAAATATTAACTACGCGACATCACCCGAAAGACATTTCTACTATGGATTACGGTCGTGAAAGCCTACACTCAAGTATTAATTTTGGTATTGTTAAAATCACTTTGAAATTTACCCATATCGCTTCATCGAAATGAGCAGAGTGGAATGTGAAACATTGGAAAGGAAACGGAATGGCTTAGTGGTGAAAAAAATAGCGATTAGCACCCAATCTGTAAAAAACAATTGCTATTTGCTTTACGAAAAAGATCAAACTACCGATTACCGATTTATTTTTTATTTTATTTTTTTTTGCGCTCGGGATCTAAGCCCATATGCCTCGGTACGAGTCGCGACGATAATTGTATATTCTAACATGCATTTTACATAAACTATCTACTAGTAATTTGCACATTTTCTTATTGTTATAGTTAAGTAGTGTAACAACATTAGTTGGGAGTGATATCTTTTCTTTTATAAGAGCTTCATATAAATTATTAATAACACTATAGTGAGTTGTGTACTCTAAAAGTATGTGATTAAGGTTAGCCACCCGATGGCCGCACAAGCACTACGCTGAACTGATAGTTCAGTATTGATGCGTGCGTACAGTTTCAGTGAAGTGTTTGTGGTAAAGGGTAACAGTGAAGTGTTTCAAGACAACACTTTATCAAATTATGGTTTTAAAATATTATGGAAATATTATAAGAATATAGTTAGCAAAATACAAAGCTATACGATTCTTTGCGAAGTTCTGTTTGCATTAGAATGCGGGTATGATACGTTTATTTGTTTTATAACATATTTTCCAGGTAAACAGGATATTATTTTATCAGGAATAAGCAAACATATTTGATATACCTTATATTTACCAGTAAACCTACCGACAGCAGGATGTTTGTTCTAATAAATATAATATAGCGTGTACGAAAAACGTGAGTTTCTCTGTAAGGAGCAAGTATGGGCACGAAATTTTTTACATGTAAATTCTTCAATGAATGCACAACGATATGAGCCGTATTCAACTCAAAAGCAAACAGAACTAATATAGATAAATCTATCTGAATTTCAACTTCCTCATAAGTCAACAGTTTCCTATATTTTAAACATTTTCGAAAAAACTATACATTAAATTAATTTATGCTTCATGATTCTATTTGAGAAATGGATTAGAATACACGGAAAAAATAACGATCTTAGGATTGATTTTTATTGGGGATCAAGTAAACCACAGTATCCTCAACTTACCTTCTGTAAATTAACTAAATGTTTTTAAAAATGTCGGCAATAAATGTAGAAATATAACTAGAATACACCAGTCATCACTGCCGTTGCCTTCGCAATAAAATAGAATAACATCTTATTTAAGATGCAAATCCATGCTTACCATATCTGAACAGAAAGAAACATCCATCCTCATTTGTTGTTACACAGAATGTTCCTAAAATCCCACCGATATTTGTAAAATCCTATACACCTTAGTGACTATGGCATAGGTGGACCAAATTCGAAATTTTTAGTAGGGAAAACTGACCTAAGCTTCTGGATCTCGATTTTAAAGAGAAATCGATTGGTGAAATCCCTACTTTTGTATCTTCCTTAATGTAAGAGATACAGAGCGTTTTCTTAAAATGTGCAATTTTTAAAAACCCTTGTAACTTTTTTATTTGTGAAAATGTTCGCTTTATATAAAAACTATATTAGGGCGCTTTTTGACGCAGAATCCTATGCTCTGATTTTTTCTTTTTTTTTACTCCTATCTTTTGAGGTATTATCAAGATTTGTGTTTTTTCTTATATGGAACACCTTGTATATTTTTACACTATTGAAAAGCATACAAAATTACCTTTCGAATGATATAACACACTTGATATTTTATTTAAACAATTGTTAAATTTTTTGTTTTTCTTCATTTCACATTATTTTAAGATGGCTATGGATGGTGGTAAATAAGCAATACACGTATTTATTTTATATTGTGTAAATGTTCTGAAATGTCAGTTTTCATTAATATTACTGGTATTTTCATTATCTAAGAATTCAAAAATGTATGCAAACTATAAAAAATACGACATGTTAAAGTGTTTTATAGAAGCAGGTGAAAATGAGGAAGATTGAAATCATTTATTTGCTTATTTACCACCATGAATAGCCATCTTAAAATAATGTGAAATGAAGAAAAACAAATAATTTAAAAATTGTTTAAATAAAATATCAAGTGTGTTGTATCATTCTAAAGATAATCTTATATGCTTTTCAATAGTGTAAAAGTATATAAGGTGTTCCACATAAAAAAAAACATAAGTCTTGATAATATCTCAAAAAAAAAGTTTAAAAAAGAAAAAATTAGAGTATAGGATTCTGCGTCAAAAAGTGCCTTAATATAGTTTTTATATAAATCAAACATTTTCACAAATAAAAAAGTTACAAGTGTTTTTAAAAATTGCACATTTTAAGAAAACGCTCTGTATCTCTTATATTAAGGAAGATATAAAAATAGGGATTTCACCAATCGATTTTTCTTTAAAATCGAGCTCCAGAAGCTTAGGTCAGTTTTGTCTAATTCTTTTAGAAATATAAGTTCCCTATTAAAAGTATCGAATTTGGCCCACCTTGTACAGCACGTGAATGAAGTAAAACATGTTACGTAAATTTATGAGGATTGTTTGGAATTACTTTCAGTAACCATATGTATTGCTTTTTTTGTTGGTAACGTTTTTGGACGGCACTCCAAAATAGCATCACTTCGACTCTGAAACTATTCGCGTCTATCATTGAATCAAGATATTATTTATGTGGGCATACGTTCTCTGGATGCCAAATAATTTAATTATATATACAATCTGTTGAACACGGAACATGTGCTACGTGTAGCATCGAGCAATGGCTTTTTGGCAATGCAATACGTTCGATAATTATATGCAGATGGCCGTATTTTCTTTGAAGCCTTATAGTGTTTCTGCCTATTACTATATTCTTTAATAAACGTAAACATACGTACTCAATTATAAGATAATTGCATATCTAGTTGTTACTTTGGAGAAGAATAAAAAACCATAATTTTACGATAAACAAGTTCATTTAGCCATAAATTTCCTCTAACTTTCTCCATAAAGCAACGCTTTCAACTAATTAAAAACCGTTTGGTTCTCTTCGTATAGAAGAATAAAGTCAATTCGATGTTAGGAAAAAGACTCAAGCCAAACATCATTATTTGGTTATGTTATTCATTCAACGGCTCCAGGGTGGTCCAGTGGTAAGCGCTTAACTGGGCTGTCTTAGTGAGTCCGGTACATGCTCGAGTCACCATTTGCAGTTGGGGTACAATTAACTGCGTTTCACCCTTTATTGCAAGGGGGTGATAGTTATTACACCATGGAACACTTTACACACTAAAAAGGCTCCTGAGGTTCTGACAAACTTTAAAAGCTTATACACCCCGTTGGGCCGTCACCACACTAAAAAAATTATGTTTCTAACATATGAAATGTTACGTTGAAGAAATAAGGTTAGATGGCTACCTAAATTAAGGATAGTTAACAGTACAGGGGTTACCCAGCGCAGCCGATTTGTGTGTCCGAAAAGCACAATTTTTTTTGTAACTTTTTCAACCATTTATAATACAATACATAGGAAAATGTTCATAACTAAAGCTCGCCACTTTCGAAATTAGCAGAGACTAGACAGACTCGTGTTTATTCGTCTCACGAGAATGGGCTAGTGTTTTCTGCTGGTTTCCCCGAGAGTCGACAAAACACGAGTCTGTCTAGTGTCTGCTAATTTCGCGAAGCGCACGGAAAGTGGAGAACTTTATTCATAACTTTTGTAATTAAATTTGAAACACCTTATATAACAATAACGAAAATACGTGCAACAAGCAAGTCCATAATATTTAATTACTAAAGATACTATAGCAATTTATAGTACATGTTCGTGCATGTTACGCTTAAAATTCAACACAGACAGAAATTTTTAAATTTGACGGACAATTTAAGCTGATAGTTCTGGAAATAAAGATATATTTGTTAATTTCTTGGCATAATTGCTATTTTAAATCTTCGCCCATAATTAAGAAATTCCAAAGAAGAGTATTTTTAAATATTGTGTCAATACTCTTACACAAGAAGTTAATATTTACCTACTTGTAAAAAGATCTGAGCGCATCAAATAATTTCACTAGAACCAATCTTTCAATTAGTTATGGTACTAGGCTTTCTACATAATTTTCACATAATTGTGAGTATATGCAAGATTTTATTTAACTCATTAATTTTAACAAACCTGACACGATTTTAACAACAGCGAAAAGATCACATTTCAATATTACCTACTTAAAGAGTGATGTTCCGTTTCGAATTTCATATTCATAGCATATTTCGTACGTGCTTTGAAATTTAAAATTGTCATCAACAATTGTTCCTAAATATTTATTTTTTCTTGATATTCATTCACATACAGAAAGGATTTTTTAAGAAACATGCTTATTACCTACAAATATCTAATTCAGGTTGAAAAATTTGAGGAACAGGATGCTTCGTTCCTATTGAAAACAATAATTATTTCTTAATTCAATGCATATTTTTTTTTGATTAAAAAGAAAATCGAGCTCTCTGGGTTAATCTGTAATTACATATTATCACTGATTACTCTCTCACAATAAGAAGAACACATTCAATAAAATTCCAGCAATTTTTAGTTAATCTATAATTTTGGTTTAGCACTTTTTAATCTTCACTATACAATGTGGTATTACTTCCAGTTTGAGCTTTTGACGGATTTAAAGAAAATTAAATAAGTTTATTTATATAGTTTTTGAGCTATTATAACAATTGCACAAATTAAAGAAGATATACGGAACAAATCATAATTTGACTAAATTGGAAAATAAATTAAAATATGTACTTCTTAATAGTTCTTCTGGACATTTCCAACATTGCTGGATAAATTAAACGAAATTCGTCACGGGTCCGTTCTGTTAAATTATTCGAGCTGTTTAAGTAGACTTTCGATTTTAAATAATCGCAATAAAGAGTATAATGGAGTCGTATCCGGAAACCTAGGTGGAAACTCGGCAGTTTCTTTCCTTCAAATCTATCCATGGAACTAAATTAGGTAATTTGGTAGGGCAGCATCCTTTTAATTGGAAAAAGCGACAGCCAATGTGGGAACTAAAGGAACTAAGGAACTCTAAGTAGGTTTCCCCAGTCGACGTTTTTTCCTTAAAATAAAGTCCCAAGATTTGGGTACCAACAATTCTTGCTCGCACATCGAATTTCTCAAGATGTTTACTGCGGACTCTCTGTTCCCCAGTGCCTACAATTTGGTCTATTAACGGAGGTAAGAAGGGGAACCTTTGCCTCGCCAGGAAAAAACGATGTTCCATCGTTATCTTTTATTCTAATTATGTGCTGGCAGAATTAGGCTCTTCGGTCAAAGTCGTTGCCTGATAACTCCTGCACCAAATGTATCTTGTAATGGTGGTATTTGAAACAACTCCTAATCTAACACCATAGTTCATTGATATTTATTTTAGAGTGATGTAAGGATATTGTCTTTAGCTGCTAAGAGAATGTATAATTTAGTATCTTCAGGTAGTATCTTGGATAGCCGATCTTCAGGAGTGATCAAACACTATGAATATGCTTTCAATCTTCGGGATAAGTTTCGTTAAATAAATTAGCAACTTCTGCATGACTACGTAATGAATCTCTGAAGCCAAATATCTCGTAATAACCTGTATTCTTTCAGTTAAACTCATTTTGAATTTAATTAATATGTAAAATAACTATTTTATTTGCCGTCTTAATCAAGTTATTGTTATAAATTAACATAAAGAGGAAAGATTTGAATTATCCAATTATTTTATTGCGCATAATGGAATTCTGGAGAAATGTCCAAATCCAGTCCACCTCACAGCTGCAAAAATGAAGAACGATATGTTCAACCCAAATTTTTAGCATGTTTAGCATTTGTGCTTGGATTGCTCGGCATGAACGTGGTTATTGCTACAGAATAGAGTGAGGATTAAACGGATAGACAAATGTTCACACATACGGATTGGTAAGAGAATGGCTTGACAACAATAACTTCCAGGTATTACCATGAGCTTCCAAGAGCTCTCCTGTTATTAACCCCATAGAAAACATTTGGCCACTCTTAGTAAAATCCATTTATAAAAACAATTTTATGGTACAAAATGCTGGAAGAATTGTATCAAGCAGTGCAGGTCGCATGAGAAGATATAGCACCCACAGTTAATTTCACATACACTTCAACGACTCACAGTAACAATTGGCAATAATGAGCAGATGCAAAATCATATAACAGAGGATGAGAACTATGAAATAACGGTATTAGCTTATTCTCATAGCCATCCTCTCAGTTCCATATGTGCTGTCGCTCAGGATATAGGTATATCATACCCATCAATACAGCGGATTCTATCAATACATAAAATGCACGCAAATGCCTTTAACACCGTGCAAGCGTTTAATCCTGACGATGAGGCTCGCCGTTTCGCTTTTTGCGAGCAAACATTAATATGGCTTCGGGAAGATCCAGAGTTTACAAAAAAATTATTTGGAGGGATGAATCCAAATTTACCAGAGAAGGTATTGTTAATAGGCGCAACCGGCACTACTGAGCACCTCAAAAACCTCACTTCGTAAGTGAAGCTGTCAGAATACACTTAGTTCTAATGTATTTTGTTTAATAATGAAGGGGAGGATACGTTTTCGAATTTCTGATGGCACCTTAAAGAGTGAGCGATATACAGTAATTCTGGGGCAGTGCGTAGCAGATGATTTGCCTTTGTTAAATAGGAGAGATTGCTGGTGTACCAAATGGATGGGGCACCAGCTTATGCGGATAATGTTTAATCGCAACGGACCTTAGGTTTGGCCACCAAGATCTCTTGATTTAACATCTTTGTTATTTTTATTTAAGGGGACGCATAAAATCATCGGTGTGTTCCGTCACAGTACAGACCAAAACAGAATTAGAGCGACGAGTAAGAGAAGTGTTTGATAGCATAGATCCTGAACAAATAAAACAACTGTCTACAACAAGTGAAGTTTACAAGAGGATTTTAAAGTGATTGCAAGCGAACGGAGATATCATATACAATATTTACAATTTTATATATATAATACATACAGCATTCCGTTTTTAATTATCTTGTTTTCAATAAATTTTATTTTCTCGAACTATATTTCTTTTATATTCTTTTAAAATTAAAATTGTTTTTCACGCCCTACTATTAATTAAATACTAATTCAAAACTACATTTTCTGAAAATCGAAGAAGCGATAGAGATGTGTATATGAACACATAGCTTTTCTATAGAAAATTCGATCCTACATTACAAGGTACAAAAATATACAGGACATTCTATTTGAAAAAAAGAATACTTTCTGCACTAAGAAGTTACGCCAAATCAACCCTAGGTTGTGGGACATCTGTATAATTTTTTAAACCTTGGTTAAGTAGTAAAGTAGTAAGTAGTATCATTATTAGTAAATTACCCTTCACAATTCACATAAAAACATTCTACCTTTTACTGTATAGCTGTTACACGCCTTTAATGCGTCATAGTTTTTTTTTTCCTTTTTTTTTACACGAAAGTCAAAATAACTTTAAAACGGTAACCGATAGGTAAGAAGATGTTTTGTAAAATTTTCTTTAATATGCCTAATAGTACCTAAAAATGCAACAAAAAAATATAGGTTTTTTTATTTATATCACAGTTGGCCATGACTTTCGATGTAACCGGAAGTACGACATTGATGAAGTTGTTTTTTCTAAATAGATCAATCAGATCAACTATATTTAACCCCGAATTTTCAAAATCGCGATGTCATATAAAAACAGATACATTAAAAAATAAAATTGAAGGGAAGGTTTTATTAACGAAATAAATCGAGATTTGATAGATTTCGGAATACATGTCGAACAACATAAATCTTTTGTATTTTTCAATTTGACTCGCTTCAGGGTACTGCCACCAAAAGAAAGATAAGAATTTGCTCTTGTTGTTGCGTTTGTATTGGAAGCAATACAACACGGAAAGATTCGAAAAATTCCTATCCCACCGCATTGCCGTTTCAAAATTAAAATAAAATCACCACCGCCCGTCTACTTTTATCTCTTGCCGGAGCGTTAAGGTCGCCCTTTTCTAATTTTGGAACTGTCGCGCCGGAACATATCACAACACACCGAGAAAAAAGCGCTTGTCGTACACAAAATAATCGCGACGGAAATCAAAACATCCGTTGATCCGATAACCGATTTCGAAATTCTTTTTTTATTTATTCGGAAAATCGTTGGTGAATCGCCGTTCCGTCAGTGTATTAATCGCAAAAATTTAAACGTCAAAATTTTTAGTGTTTCATATCGTCATATAATTAACGGTCGCGCAAATTGATAGCGGAATTAACCATTTTTGTTAAAAAAGTGCGTTTTAGCAGTGAATATAAATTGAAAGGGTTTTATGAAGGGTGCAGCGAGAATGTCGAACTTGTAGTTGGTTAAGGCAAAGTATATGTGGCTAATGTCATGGTGGTGTAAAAAATGGCGTCTATACCGATTGTCGGGGAACAAAACAGTAAGATTATCACAATTAATAACGCTCTAATTTAATTAAGAAACGAAAACAAATCTCCTGCATGCTTCTCGCATACGTAGCGTCTATTTTTTTTTATCTCATAACGAGGATTACTTAATAAACTAACAGTGAAGAAGGTCGTAAATTCGAAGACAAGTTCATCTAATGTCATCCAATTCCGTTTTTATATTATTTTTAAGTGTTTTTTATATTAACCCAGGCGTGAAAAGAATGTAAATCGTGAGTATTATTAATAACAATCACTTTCTGGCAATTTTTATTTATTTCAGTGGCGCACCTTCCACGTAAAGTTTACCTGCCTATTCTCAACAGCTTGTATCTAAATTTATCTACTGGCCGCTTATTTTTGGAATAATAAGCATTTATTTTGACGCTCGTGTACCTACGTTTATTAAATAAACAACTCTTCTTCGGAGTCGTGCGAGGTTCCTAAGAATTTCGTGTTTCGCAATAGTAATACGAAAGATTGCGAAGAATGTGCATCTTCCCGGTGACATAACCTCACTTTCTCCAACGATCGTTGACTGGCAATACCTTACGCACCATACGATGAATCATTTCTAACTCGTCGATGAAAAACTTGGACTTTTATGTGAAAATCAATACTGTTGGGGCGTTATCATTAGCCAAGGACGTCGAAAATGAGTTCTTTTGGCGCAGGCGTACGGAAAAATCAGCTGGTACCTTGTCTGTTCTGTGTACAATGTCTGCCACTTGAGCTTTTAGGCCAAAATAATGGTGAAATGTACGGTTGGTTGCATTCCGTCGATAGAAACGAAAGTAATTTCGTTACCGCGAAAATAATTTGAGGTAAATTTGAACAAATTCGGCCGTATAAATCCGGGAGAAAAATCGATCTTCGTCGCGTTATACCAATACAAGATGAAAAACGCACCATACAACGAATTTCGTCCGCTTTCCCATGCAGACATTCTCTCGAATACCGCATTAACACGAGAATAATCAATTGCGAACGTCGTAAATGTGTTATTTTATAGAATTTTCACAAATTCCATTTGAACGACGCCGTTAAAGGTGATGCTAAGCAGTGTTATTTGGGTTACAGGCCGCAAAACATAAGCTGGGGCAAACCCTTAGACTCAACCGATCAAAATAATAACATTACGATGACTTCAGAGGACCTCCTACAACCAGGACATGTCGTTAAAGAAAGATGGAAGGTAAGTAATTTAAATATTTATATTTTAAAACGTATTAAAATACATAACACGAAATTATTCAATAAATTTTTTTACTATATCGAACTACCAGAAAGTGTAGAAGATATTAGATCGATGACATTATTGCTATTTCGACAATTGCCAAATTTTTCCTTTGTTTTTATTCCACAGCACTCTATCTTTTTTTTATTTCTTATTAGAATTTCCAGAGCTTGCTGTGATTTGCTTGAGATAAACACCCAACTCAATTTAGAAAATTCTAATTATTATTGTAAGTTTGCTCTGTTATTTCATAATGGTTTGTCAAGGATTATTCCATGAAATTAATCTTTTTGTGTAATTTCACCTATATAGAAACACTTCTGTAGCCTTTTTTAGAATCAATACACAGGAATTTTGTATGTGGCCAAGGATGTGTGTAACATGCCCTTTGTTTTTATCTGCCGATACGTGATGTAATGCGGATTAACGTTTCATTTCCTTTTTTTGCTAAAAATATCCGTTTTAATCAAACCAATTATTTCGATTTATTACCATTTCGATAGAATTGAAATAATTAGCGCTTACAGGTCGTGAAGATTTTACTCATTTAGAGATTTTTTTTTTACATGAAGTAGTTGCACGCCGAATTCTGAATTTTTATAAAAACTGAAACAAATTATAACTAAAGCAATATACAAGGTGAGTTATCTTCGGTGGTTCAGAGGACTGTTCCTTTGTAAATTGAGATTTTTTTAAACGATCTGATTGTGGGCATGTTTTAAAATTATATTGACACCTACGGGACGTCTCAGAAGTTCGTAGCTACCCAAATTTTATTATATTATATTATACATATATTATTTTTCTCTTTAAATTCTAAGGCAAAATGTTATTGGTATCTTTCCTGAAAAATCCAAGAGTTACAAATATTTTTTCTGAGACTCGCAGATAACAATTATTTGTTTTTTCGTGGACAGTAACATAGGTACTTATTAATAAAAATATAGCGCTTCTAAAATAGTACATAGACTGTACAGTATACTTTCCATTTTTATATGATAAATTCTTATCTATATTTTTCTCAATTAAATAAATAGTTTAATCTCACATGATCTGGTACAGCATGTTAAAAAAAATTACAACTTTGGATATTTACGAGACATTTATGAGACGCTCCCTAAGTTTCAGTATAATTTGAAATCTTGCCCATAACGAGACTTCGTAACAAGAAAAAACCGTTTTGAGAAATTTCGTGGGTTTATATGGGTAGAAGATGGCTCACCTTTATATACAGGTTGTTTCAGAAACAAAAGTAGTTCTAGGATCCGTTTAGAACTTGGTAAACTTGAGACTTTCTTTACATGCAATTATATGTATTTCTATGGAAAACAGCTAATCTTCGTTGCCAGCTTTTCTTTTATTAATGATTTGAGGTAAAAAAAAAATCCTAGAAAATAGGACCAAATTTTAAATTGCTCTTACTTAGTTTTGCTTATGGAAGATAAGCTAAGACCAATGAAGATGAGGTTTTCGATTGAAAATATTTATAGAAAGCTTGTTGTTTTACATAGAAAAATGCCATATAATCATTAAAAACGTTATCGAAAAAGCCATGTTTATTTTTTTTTATTTACAATGATGGGTATCACTACATCTAATATGATTGAAATTTTAAAGGATGTTTACTTCAGACCACCAAACATTTATCATTGAAAGCTACTCCCGTAATGGACAAAAGCAACGTAACATCGTTTTAAATTTTCACATTTCATATCTTAATAATAAATTATTCGCTGCGTTGCGAAATTTTGTAAAACTTGAATAGTAAGTTGAATGTCCGATAGCGGTACACTCTAGGAATGAAGCTTGGTTTCACTTTAATAAATAAACAAACCATGCATACATAGTCCAGTGAAAAATTTGCAATCTGAATAAGTTGGTGTTTGTGACGTGATAACGCTTCAATACCTCGTCAATGCATTTAACAACATGAAACCGAAATAGATCAGTTTAAACATTTACTATAATTCTTCGCTTTGTTCCTTTACCTTTACTCTGACTTTTTTTTATTCTGCTAGCTTTATTATTATTGACTTGCCTGAATGTTAATTGATTTTTTATATAATTTTAGGGAAAAACGTATTTCTGTTTCTTTTTCTTCAAGCCTTTCTCTCTCTCATTTTTTTTAATTAAAATTTTTTAAACTCAAAGTAGTCATGTCGCCAGGATTATGTTACCTAGATTATTTGAATATAATTAAATATAAAATCTACACAACAAACAGACCAACCGAGATACAACGTAGAAAACGAAAACAGACAAAAGAGTTTTCTTCTAACAAAGACCTAAAACTTAAGGAACCTAAATGTTTACCCTTAAATTCATTTCCACACTCCAGTACAAAAAGTTCCTGCATATCTTCTCAGGAAATTATTTGAGTATTTTATGCATTTCATTAACGTAAGTAATGTACTACTCCAAATAGAACTCAGGTAACCTGATTGCGAGTATTAAAATCTAGATATTTAACACTGAAAGGATCTAGAAAATAATCTACATCTAACGATTGCCGAATAACGATCCGTTCTTAAATCATTTTTAGGACACTTTAGAGAAACTGAACTTGTAATATGAATCTTAATCAGTTCTGCTGTCCCTTTGTAATCATGTTAATAACGGTTTCCGCATTGAGAGCCTTCTTTTCAACAGAACGGTGGCTGAAGTAGCGAAGAGCACATTATCCTAGTGTAGGCGCTATAATTGCCTCTTGCTTGCAGAGTAAATATTTGATATGGAGCTATAGTAGCGGTGACCTAATTTAAAGGGGTTAGGCCACCCGATAGGGTCGACTATGGGCAATATTTATTGAACTATACAGGAAAGATATTCCAAATAACTTGGCTCAGTTGACATTTTCCCATTAAAAAAATTAGTTGGCATTATGAAAACGTTCGGAAAAGTGCTTTCCGTAATGCTAGAAAATAATAATTAAAAAAGGATTTATTAGGTACTGGTTCATCGATAAATATCTGAAATTATTTAGATATTTGGTAATACTTAAATTTAAGAGGTTTATAGTAGTTTCAGTACACTATAAGTTACGGGATGCGAATTTATCGTAAATTTCACAACAAACGTTATTTCCCAATTTTTTTATAAATAAAATATCTAAAAAGATCCCACCAACATTGTGCTGGTAAAACGATTATTTTTCTTAATAAATGAAATTCCACTTTAAAACCCCGGCACAAATGTTTAGAATTAGGTGTAAAACCGTCGTTATTTTCTTTTAAATATTACAACACTATGGTCCAGTGACTGCGCTAGGAATCGAAAATTCAAATCTCCGCAATTTTGCAGGCGAACCTAGCTAATACACATTTCCAGTCAGATTGAGAAATAACTAACTCCGCTTCGCCTGTTATTTCGAGAGCGTGTTAGTAACAATGTTATAGAACACTTTACACCCAGAATTTATATATATTTATATAAGAAAAAGTCTTCATTCCAAAATGTTTTTTTTGCTTGATCTTCAGCTTAGAAGGTAAAAAGATGTCAGTTGCGAATAATGTAAACCATTAACTACCAAATGAACTAATGTTAATTTAGAATTGAATCAATTTTCTATAACAATAAGAATAATTATTTGGACCAACCAGAGAACACATGTTAAAAAATATGGAATTATTTCTGCACAATTAAGAATTTACTGTGCCCTTCCTCTATGTTGTCTCCTGTTTTCTCCAGACCTAGCCTTGGGCATTTGAGCTCTGCAGTCGTCTTCTATCTCCTCACCTGCTACACGTTGCAGCTCCTCTGCGGCTAGGCGAGAACTTCAAATATGCTTTCATTGTGGCTGCAACTTATGCATTGCTTTCTAATCGGCAATCCTAACAACTCAACGGCGAAGTGATGGGCGTTCCTTGATATACTTGACCACTCTTACTAGCAAAGGGTTGTCGGAGATACTGGCCCGCTGCCACATACGCTTAGCCGGCTCAAGAAACTCAGCTTCTCTAGGGCAAACTTTAATTGCGTAGAACCGCGAGGCTCCAGTTGTTAAATGCAACATTTAGTTTTGTAGAAACTTGACTTGGAGCTGTAGTATAAGTGGTGATTAGTAAAGTTCGCCATTTTCCATGCGCTTCACGAAATTAGCAGAGGCTAGACAAACTCGCGTTTATTCGTCTCATGAGAATGGGTTCGTGCTGCCTACTGATTTCCCTCAGTGTCGGCAAAACACGAGACTGTCTAGTCTCTGCCAATTTCGTGATTAATCTGGAGCACACCTTATTCAATAATCGTTTAGTGTCGACTTCAACTTAGTTCCTTTTGCAGTAGTGCATTTTTTGCGTTGCCAAAAACTCCTTTCGAATTTAATGCATTCTCCTTTTGAATTTATCCCTATAAATTTTCCATCCGTTAATTCTTATCAAATGTGATTTTTTTTGCTAGAAAAGGAAAATAAAAATGAAATTTGTGGAAAAAGCACGACTACGATACATCCATCAACTAAACCGGGGTTGCTATCTATGCATTTCGATGCTGCGTGCTCTTCTTAATACATTTCTTGATAGGACATCGAAAGGCAAGCTTTAGAACCTGTTGTAATTTTGTGCATTTCTTCTCGCAGTCTAGGGATATCTCAATAAAATTTCCACCACTAGTCGCAATACAGTTGAGGATATTTCATGCAAACAATAATAATGACACATATAAAACAGTATGAGCACAAAGGCAAAGCGTGTGTTCAATTGCTCTTTATTCTTCCTTTGAGGAAAGGGAGGTTTTGTATATTGGTCCCGATGTCCCTCGGTCGCTAAGTTGGCACCAAGCGATACATGCATCTAAAAATACACCAATGTGTGACATTTTCAAAGTCAAGCATCAAAAAATGCAGGACATTATACATTATTTAATGTTGCATTAAAATGCATAGGTGGAGGAACCCCGCTTAAAACAAATAGGTTTTATCTGTTATTTATAACGATTGAATTTAGTGTTTACTTACAACTGTGCAAAAAGTATGTTAAGAGGACACAGTATAATTTATAATACGTACAAATTGTTTATTATGCTAATAAAGCTGATACATATTACGTAAATTGATGGTATGAGCAGTTGATGTATGCTACATAATTAGTACAACCATGATAATCTTCATAAAAATGTTTAAAACAAAGAAATTGTTTGCATACATCGAATGAATGCAGATTGACCGCAAATATCGCATTAAAGAAGAAGCTCTCAGGGATTTCAAAATGTGGCGGCTGTTCCTCGATATATCCACTTTTATATATTCCATGTTTAAATAAACTAAAGAACCTTGACAATTGATTACGAATTAAAAATTGCAATTAAATAATACTGCTTCTTTTGTATAGATTCTCGAATTCATAAGTAGTACACATTTGAAAACGCCTTTATAACAATTTTCCACACTTGAAATTCATAAACGTTTAAAGGCTGCAGCATTGGTGTTGTTTGGAATCGTGAAGATATTGACTTTTCTCTTCGTTGGTACTAAATTTTGAACATCACTCGGACAATATCACCTGCAGAAGTCCAATAATAAGACGCTCGCAGCTCCAGTATTTGCTAATAGTATACCTATCTGTAAATCAATTCTTAAAATAATGGGAAGTTTGTTTTCCAAATGTGGACGCAGATGTGGAATCATTAATAGTCCTAAAAAGTTTTAGAAAGTGTAAAAGCATGATCAACAAAACAATGGAGTGATGTCATCGAAGCTTTTAACTTTAACTAAATCTCAATGACATCTTAAACCAATCATGTAAACAACGATATGTGGGGATAGCGGCTTAAATGATGTATATTTCAGGGCAAACAATATACATACATACATGAAGAAGTTCAACGTAATTTTTACATATTCTTAGCACATTTGAAAAAGATGGGAGTGGTGGATTGTCTTTATAAGTGAATAATAGTTGAAGGAAGACTACTGACGTTATCATCGAGAATTGTTTTTGTTTTATATACATTTTATATAATTTTGAACGTATCTTGTTTCGAATATTAATGAATATGTCCTGGTTTAACAGGAGTTTATTCAAAAAGAGACCTCAAATAAAACATTTCCATAATGTAGAATAGAATTTTTTTTTTGTTAATATGATACCAGAATCAGAACATTCACATAATTTTAAATGTTATTAGTTGAGTGTAGGCTTTCACGACCGTAATCCATTGTAGAAATGTCTTTCGGGTGATCTCGTGTAGTTAATATTTTACTTGACGTTTCGCTGACCATCCTGTCAGCTTCTTCAGAAGATTTCTAAAGAATGTCTTTAGTCTTTAAGAAAGTCTTTAGAAATCTTCTGAAGAATCTGACAGGATAGTCAGCGCAACGTCAAGTTAAATATTAACTACACGACATCACCCGAAAGACATTTCTACAATTTAAATGTTATTGTTTTATTATCGTCCGTTTTTTTTCCTTTTTAACTGGTTTTTGTTCAAATATTTTAAATCTTCTTTTGGGATTATGCCGATTGTGTTTAAATAAAATTCCTTTTACATTTCGAAATTTGTTTATTCCTTTTTCAAAACAATTTTTCCCTGTTCTCATTTACATTGTAAATCGTTTGTTTGTGTTTTTTTTTCTTAATTTGAACTTTATAAATAATCGGGTTGTACACCTTAATTGGTGGGAGGGAGTTTCAATTTTAAAAATACATTAAAATTATATATATAATTGTAAAAGACGATGGTACTTATTTGAAAGATATTCACTGGATTCTGTGAATGTCATTCAAATAACCCCCCCGCTCAAAAAGAAAATTACTGTTTTAGTAAAAGCCCACATCTTAGGTTTTTTATGTGATTCTGTCCTAATAAACTCTCGCCAAATCCCAAGAAAACTAAATATATATTGCTTCGTACGTTACAAAAAAACAGATTAACGATTTCATAAACCTGAAACTTGCCAACAATTCGTCCTAGGCTTATCACTTGCTGCCACTCCGAATGAGGAAGATCATTGTCGGTTGTTTGCAACCTAATTAAATAAGATCGCATCTGATTTATGTAATATTGTTGTGGGAATCAAGCTCCTCGACTAGTAACGTATTTATTAAACAGAAAGTAGCTGCAAGATGTCTTGCGGGAGTTGCTGAGCCGACTTCATGTGGAAGTTGAAAATATTGACGCTAACGAAATTGTATATATTGCCGTCATATTCATAAATACAAGCATCTATTGCTAATCAAAAATAACAAAACATAATTTGAAGGTAACGGCTAACAATTCGGATATTCCAGGCATTGGTATATACAACTATGTGTCAATTGTTGAAAAGCATTTGCATTAAAAAGTTTTAAAAAGATTCTCGAATGATTGTAGCTCTGAATTATTCAATTATTATGATGACATTAAAAAATAGAATGTGATGTAATGTTATTTCTCTGTTATATGTTTTGTTATTTTGGTTTTTGTAACTCTTTGTTCATTTTGCCTTTCATATAAAATCATCTGGTTTTGCTCGAAAATACTTTCAGATAGAAGTTAGCGTAAAGTGCATTTAGACTTGATCGATTTTACTTTTGAATATTTGGTTCCCATGTTCTTATAAATACAATGTGTTATCCAATTTCCATTAATTCTTCAAGTAACCTGCTCTACTATTTTGTGAACAACTACATAAATAATATACTTCAGTGTGGGCTCTTGACACCAAAGTATACAGCGAGTTCAACTTATATGGAATAGTGCTGTTGCAGCTGCTACAGTACGTTATATGAAAAAATATTTAATATAAAAGTTGCTTGGCGGGATCCAAGAATTGGTTTGGATTATGTGAGAAAATTTGTCAGTTTTGATCTTGTGACTTAATTTTTTTTTTTCATTATAGTTGGATAATATCTCAAACTTCATAAGTTAAAAAAGCAAAAAGGAAATAGAACTGTTTAATTGAATTAAAAGCATTTGTAAATATTGAATAGCAACACTTTGTTCACTTATACGTTAGTAATTTATTTATTGAGTAAAAAAAAATTATTCTGATAAGATGAAATGTTGATGAAGAAATTTTAAACGAAACTGAGAGAATATCAATTCTAACGATGACTGGGTATGGTGGCCGTTAGAGAACTCAACAAGAAATGTGTGCCGTCTGAAGCGTTTTAGAGAAACTGGTTATGTGAAGATTTCCTAAATCTCGAGTATGAAAGATTGCGACTAAAGAGGATAAAAAATTTAAAATGTTGATAGAAATCGCCGAAAATCCACACAATCTTCTACATGTCAATTATAACGTAAATGTGGGTTCTGTATATCGCATATGTATGCGTACCTATCTTAAGAATTCTCCGAAGATGATTTTGCGAAAAAAAATATTTTTATTAGACAATAACAAAAAAAAAAACATGGAACCATTCTATTAAAAAATAAGGCCATGACATCATACGTAAAAACTGACGAACAATATTTTTTTTTTCGATGACTCAAAAAATATTCGAAGGTTTCCCGAAGGAGCAGAAGACAACAACACCAATATTTAAAAAATTCTTGTTGACTGTAACAGTATGTTAAGCGGAGCATCAGGCATATTAGTGGAACAAACACGGGAAAACCAGAAAATCACTACTTCAATATCAAGCAATATATTGGGAAACGTTATATCTGGATAATAACCAATAATACGCTTACATTTTATTGCTGCTATCTATAACTTGCGTGTACAAAAATCTTTTTCAAATCTCCTTACTTCAAGCATGAATCAAGCAAACAAATGTGACAACTAACGTACAAATTGGTAGTTTACGAAAGGATATAGGGGATATCACCCTAACCTTACCGCACGAATTTCCAAACCAATTCAAGGGTTTATAATTGGCTTCCACGACAAATTGGAACGGGATAATGCGGAGAATTTAATTCCGAATAGCCGAGTTGAAAAAAATCCTCCATATTTTGATTCCTCGATGAGGAATGAAACGAAATCTAGAAACAATTCTCCCATAGTAGTCCTCCCCAAATTTCTTTGTAATAAAGATTCATGCCGCTTTTAGCCTTTCAATCGATTGAAGGTAGTGCGTCTGTCTATGCCGCTAGAGACGGCTAGTTTCCCTGGGAATCGCATGACTAAAGCCCGTCTCGACGCCACTTTTATTTCACGATAAAATTCCACATGAATCCCTGCGTATAGTATAATAAATTCAATAGGATATATACAGCTGACCAGGATGAAAGATAACATTTGATTTTAATTGAGTCTTCTAAAATTTTGGTATCCATATGAAAAAATAAAAACCCATAGTTGCACAGATACGAAACTCTCTGTCAGCGCCTTTGATTCCACGCAACAAATTTTCATGACCTCGTACCTGTTCCGCCATCTTGTAAATCGGGTGTTTACATATACGAAGTTGATTGGTTTATTTATTAAGAGTCATACGTCCGCTTTGCTTTACAAAATACATATTTCGATTATAAGAGGTGCTGTTATGATGGGAAGCATTGAGAAGACACACATAAGGTTTTTGTGCATATTTTATGTTAATAAGAAATATGTAACAAAGGTGTTGAAATTTTATTAACTTTGCTATTGACGAAGGTTCTGTTACAAATAAATTTCTTCTGTAGAATTCGAATCAACTGATATTAATTGCACAGGTTCAAAAATATTGGTATGTGTATATCTGAAAATCTCTATTTGTATTCGCCCATACCCAGGCTTCCATCGCAACCCCATTTTGTTGTCAGATAAGAACTACTTACTTGTGCTGCTATTACTAATTGTCACATTCCAGCTGTTGTTTTAAGTAATTTTAATTCGTGTTGGTGCAATTGTCCATTAGAATAGCATCTTCTACTTTTAAATTATCGCGCCTATTTTTTGTTTTAACTCATTCTATACAACCTAAGGTAGAATGTAAGCAAAGATATACCACTTGACCACTTAACCACTTTCCATCGTTTAAAGTACATTTACTTTTGAAAATACTGCGTAAACAATGTTGGACCTGTATTTAATGTAAAATGATCTACTTACTTCCAGCAACGTGTTTCATATCGACTTATTTAAATGGTTCATGCCAAAATTGTCTAAACAAATTACAAAGCACGCACTCGTTTCCATAAAGCAAGGATATCTATATGTTCGAAATACTAACTCTAGATTGATATTTGCGATGGGCGAGATGGGTTAACACTTGAGCAATAATAGAATCAATTAGGCTCAGTTTACAAACACAATTAGAGGGTTCCTTCTTTAGCATTTTGGCCACGATTTCGAGAAATTTTGCCAATGTCCAGTGGCGCGTGAGATTGATAAATATGCGTTTTCTAAATTGTACAAAGAAATCAATTATGCTTACATACGTACTATATATATAAGATTTTCAATGTCTATAATTACATTGTTAGATGCACTAAACTTATACTTTTATTTAATGGAAAAGCTAGTTTTGTATAAGAAACTGAACTATATTTGATGTCTTAAAATTATCATTGAAATTTAAATGTTAATTTTCTATAAATTAGTTCTATACGAATACATGTCGCCGCGACAAATTTTTTTATAACTTTTTAATTGAAATCTACAGCTTCAGCTGGAATGTCCGCGTTATGTTCTGGAAGATTAATAAAACCCCAAAATATTTCAAATGGATGCCTTTAAATGACATGTCAAGGTACATCTACTTCATATTTTCGATTCATTTGCTATAATACCTAAATGATCTGTGTCATTTATCTCGGCTTTAATCCTTACTCCACACACTTCTAACATGCATTGCAGGAATTCGTCCTTTGAACGTAAAAAGAATTGTACAAACGTTCCCCAAATGCGTTACCAAATTGTGCATTCAGTAGATTCGTAATGTAATTCGTAATTCGCGATAGCACTTATAATTTTTTAATATTTTGATTTCCTAAGCAAGACTTATCTCGTTTGATGAATCCTTTTTGTTATTTCGTGTCGCCTTAATATTTTGACTTAAGTTGCCTATTCAAACTTATCATTTGTTTTTTCATAAAAAAATTACGTCAAAATTACACACGCGATCACGTGACATTTTGACTGCCAAATTTTCTTCAGAAAATTGCAACAGCGAATTATTCTTCAAATTTTGGTAAAATTTCAAACTTTAGTATAGCTTTAAGTTAAAATAAGTGTTTTAAATAGAATATTTTTTTAATTATTTTTTTTTATATAAATGTCACAATTCGAATGGATTTTTATTATTTGTTTTAAATATACATTATTTACATAATAGAAAATACTCTGATGAAGGTATATTTAGACTGTGGGGTACTATGACAACAACACTAAAGTATCGGCACACTCCGCATCACACAAGTTTAATTAATTAATCTGGAATAGCTGTTTCGAGGATGCGTCGATCCTCATTTTCAACATTATTCGGTCATGCGGCTGAAAATGAGGATCCACGCATCCTCGAAACAGCTGTTACGGATTAGTTAAACTTGTATGGTGTAGACTTTAGTGTTGCTTGTCTTACTCGATGCAACACATTTTTTATTAAATAATTAGAGTAATAAATTGGATTAGAAAGAAATATTAACTAAAAGGCGCCTTTAATAGAATTTTAGGGATACGTGCTGTAGCTTTTATTATTAACTATACGAGAAAAAGTTATGATCAAAAGTTAAAGAACTAATTATTTGCTATAATTAGACTTTTCTTTTTCTTTTTTACGTCACCAACTTACATCATTGGCATTTTTTTATAGCAACCCATACTGTTTGTATCAAAATTGAATAGCATTTTTATAAAATACATTTAAAATTCAAAAACCTTGATCAAGTATTGCATGCTATTCTATCAGATATCGAAAATCCTCACGTGTCAATTCGGTCACTGGCTTTGAATAATGATGTTAGTCAGAAGACCGTAGCTAAAGTGCTACACGAAAATGTTTCACCCTTGTAGGATAAAAGTGGTACAGTTTCAAAAAAAAAATAATGCTAAAATAGCTTCCTCATGGTACTGATAGAATTAATCACGGCAAACGCAACACAAGGAGAGAAAAAAATACACTAGCCACGGATGTTTCCGCCTACCCGGTGTCATCACAGTACAGTGGTACAGTTTTCTTTTTCTCCAAATTAACAAAAATTAGGGCAAGTTTAATAAATATGCATGAGTGGTGACATACGTATTTTTCCAGCAGATAAAAACTTACATATTTGAAAAAAATGGTAGGCAGGCGCTTTAGCAAAAGAGCTACTGGCTAGAGGAATATTATTGATTATATAGTCCTCTTCAAACAGAAAAATAAAAGAAAATTATTATTTGCGTTTAGGGAGTTTAGGGGGGTCGATCCATAAAAACGATTAGGTACCTAAAAAAATTACCGTTGCTTTTACACTACATTAGCTTACAGAGTTTCATTTTTTTCTGAATATTCAGGATTTTCAGGAGATGAGAAATATCGAATTAACTCATCGCCGTTATGTCTGGTTTCCATTCTTCTTTTCGATTTATCCGTTGCTTACATATTACGACTGTTACATAACCGAAGCCGTCGTAAACATCCAACGAACGTGGGGAATCTTTATTATTATCCCGTCCGCTTTGTTGTTTTCCCTTTCGAATTCCTGACCTTCATAACGTGCCTTATACATCCCATATTCTACGGCCGATATTTCAGCTTGTAATGTCCCATTTTTATTTTCGCCAGTTATTACGATCGTCCGAGGGCTTGTCAATTGATTGCAAACATGTATTCTTGTTATGGCGGCGACAATTGCGCGTCCACTAATACTCGCTTAATGCGACCATTGTCCTTTTTACAGCACCGCGCAAACGACCACTTGTCGGTCGACAAAAGCGCAATTAATAAAATTATAATTAGCTAAAAGCGTAACGAATCTCATTTGTATGTAGGTATAGCGGCATGCAAGGCCGTTTTAAATATTCAGCGGTACTCCCATGCTTGTTATATGATGGAATTGTGACGCGGTCTAGATGAAGTTGTTTTTTTTTTATTCTGTGGAATACGCAGATACCAATTTGCATTCAAAATTTTGGAAAAAAATGGAGTTGTCATTATCATGTACTAACCAAACTTGGCTACACGGCAGATTGTGTGTAGGATATTTCGGATGAAACGGCACATACTGGATATCTTTCACGCGGAGCAAAAAGACGTGCCTAATTTCCAAACGGTTACTGAGACCACTCTAACAAATAATGCTAGATGCTAAAGTATATACAGTACCATCTGGCTAATCCGAAGTAATTGGGGAAAGGACACGTTTGAATTCGCGAATATAACACTCTATTCTTCTACATTACAAAATTTAATTAAAACAAAAGTTTAGTAGCAAACGTTAAAATACAATACAATATAACGTTGCTTCGGGAATTTTACGAGATAAGCGCCAGAAGTTTCCCGACTGACTATAGGTGCGTTTTATTTGCCACTCAGATCAGTTCATTTGAATTGCGTCATCTGCATCTGATCTCCGCGTCGTACAAATAAAACAAATCTGCCCAACTTGTATCACAACGAATAACAAGACACTTCCACAAGCGCAGAAATCAAAAAAATCATAATTTGAAAGGTAGATAATCTTCGACGGTAAAGTATTTTCAATTTAACGAATGTAATTACAGTTAAAGACGATCCTTTTCATAAAATAACTGCTGATAGACGTTCGAGTTCAAACTGAAGAGGTTGTTGGATGTGTTCACTTTAGAGAGGGTTTAAAGCCAGCCCAAGCAGCTAATTTATTTTATTATAAAGGGACATGTGTTTACTTATTGTTTGGGTTATAAAACGCGTGGTTTGTAGTTGCTTACACCTTTGATCAAACAATTTAAAAATGCAGTTCATATTTTATTTGGGTTATAAGTTATAAATAATGTATTTATGCTGCTCGGACTGTTTGTTCAAATTAAAGTGATGTTTATGAGTGGCTGAAAGTTCTTATATTTTATATTATCATTATTATATTTTATATTATATATTATTATAAAATGGACAAGGAACGTGAGTTTATTCCCGTTAATTCTACTAATCACAACACGGAAGCCTGTGAACATGTAACAATTGGATATGTAACTGTGCTTGCTCGATTTTAAAGAGAAATCGATTGGTGAAATCCCTATTTTTATATCTTCCTTAATATAAGAGATACAGAGGGTTTATATATCTATATATTTTTACACTATTGAAAAGCATATAAAATTATCTTTAGAATAATATAACTCACTTGATATTTTATTTAAACAATTTTTAAATTATTTGTTTTTCTTCATTTCACATTATTTTAAGATGGCTGTGGATGGTGGTAAATAAGCAAATAAAAGATTTCAACAAGGCAGAAAAAAATTGTTTTAATATTAAATGTTACAAATAACAATTCAAACAAACTAAACTAAGGCAACCATTAATAGCATTACTGATATTCTAGCTATAAGTAATTAAGAGGGTTTATTAGGTAAAAAATCATAATGTTCGACTCTATCTCCGCTCGAGTTGGTGAATTCAGGTCAGAGTGTAAGAAAACGGTGTCGATTATGTTTACAACAGAACGGTGGACAATTCGAGCACTTGGTATAATTGATCATGTTTACGCATTTTTTAGTAACAAAGATATATTCTGTAAATATTTCGTTTAAATATGTCGGTAAGAATTTTAGAAACCAACTTATTTTAGTTCTAGTCATGATTAATTTCAAATTTTCAATACATTATTTTTACCGAATAAACCCTCTTAATTCCTCATAGCTATAATATCAGTAATGCCATAAATGGTTTCCTTAGTTTACTTTGTTTGAATTGTTATTTGTAACATTTAATATTAAGACAATTTTTTTCTGCCTTGTTGAAATCTTTTATTCACTGATTTACCACCATCCATAGCCATCTTAAAATAATGTGAAATGAAGAAAAAGAAATTATTTAAAAATTGTTTAAATAAAATATCAAGTTTATATCGTTTATATCATTCTGAAGGTAATTTTACATGCTTTTCAATAGTGTAAAAATATATAGGGTGTTCCATATAAAAAAAAAAAACACAAATCTTGATAATATCTAAAAAAAAATAGGAGCTTAAAAAAAAGAAAAAATTAAAGCGTAGGATTCTGCGTCAAAACGCGCCCTAATATAGTTTTCATATAAATCAAGCACTTTCACAAATAAAAAAGTTACAAGGGTTTTTAAAAATTGCACATTTTAAGAAAACGCTCTGTATCTCTTATATTAAGGAACATATAAAAATAGGGATTTCACCAATCGATTTCTCTTTAAAATCGAGCTCCAGAAGCTTTGGTCAGTTTTTGTCTAATTCCTTTTGAAGTATAAGTTCCCTATTAAAAGTATCGAATTTGGCCCACCTTGTACTTCTTTACAAAGAAAATTAAGACAATAAGACAGCTGAGAGCTATTGTACTTTGTACATAATAACACGGTGACAATCAAAGCATTTAACATTGAATCATTAACTAAATACAACTACTATTATATTAGACACAATGTAATTTAAACAATGATTAATGTAATAAAAAAAAGCTAGTACAATAGTAACATATCAAATAGATACCTACCAATTATGTATATATAAGGATACGAAATTTAACTTTGGAAGATTTCACTAAAAAATTGTTTTCGTTTTCGGTATTATAAAATTCCATTCAACAATGATACTAATGAACGCATACCAATCCTTGTTTCTTAGATGGAAACCGTCCGTAACAATAACAGATTTGTTGACATTGGGCCAATAAATGTATACCTGTGAAAGGTCAAAAACGTGCTTCATGGCCTTTTTTACATAATTCAATAGAGCTGCGTACTACAATCAAATTGATCTCTAAATTGGCAAAAAGTCTAGGTATTTGTATTATTTCAAATGGTAATAAGTTCTTCATCTGTCGAATCATTTGAAAAGTAGGTATTACCAGAGCTCGATGTTACTTCATTTGGCAGATCAGACTCGAGAATAATGCATATTGCACGTTGATAATACAAGTTAAATGCTTAGTACAATTATTTCTTCTTCGAATAATATCGAAAATTAATATTTAAAAAATTGTGTTAGGGTAAGGAGGTTAAGAAAGCAAAAATAGGTTGGTTTACGCTCGCTATTTCCTGCTTTTTAAATTTTAGTCGCGTTGGGCAGCTATTGGTGGATGATTTTAGGTGTAGTAAGTGATCCTCTAAAGTAGGAAGATCACCTACGGCTAGGCGGGAAGCAAATTTCAGCAATTCAAAGATGACGTTTCAACTGAACTCATCTGATCTTAACTGATCCGACTGGCAAATAAAACACAAGTCATTTTCCATTTTCCCTATTCTCTATTTATTTCAAATAATTTTTTTTTTATCTTGAAATTAACATTTCAAAACTCTAGGAAAAATAGTCTGCAGTTTTATATGCAAGATGTTCCACATCAACCTCCTGCAGCTCTTCATTGTTGTTAAATTTTCTACCACGAAGGACTTACTTTAGTTTTGAAGATAGCTACTAGTTACTGGAGTAATTTTTACGAACGTTCAAACATTCTAACAGTGCTGCTATTTTGTTTGAGTTGTTTTGTTCTGTTCTACATTGCTAGAGCATAAACTTCTGCCGCTTACCTTATATATTAACAGCGGCCGCTTAATGTCAGTACACTGTAGAAACAACAATTGTTGATTTGGTATGTATTTTCTGTACTTCATTTAATGCATCAATGAAAACAGTTCAGGACTTCGTGGTACACTTTCCTCTTCTTCATCCTTATCGATTGTTTGGTCCATTGTTAATGATGAAATCTTCATCCGTAGCTAAAATCTCCTCATCGGCTTAAAAAAACCATTGTGCAATTTCATTGATGGTTACATCAGTTTATAATCATCGATGAAACTTTAAATTCGGAATAAGCCTGCAGAAACGAGTACACTTTCCGTGCGCTTCACGAAATTAACAGAAACTAGACAAATTCGTCTATTTGTTGAGTCTTGGGGAAACCAGTGGGCAACACGAACCCATTCTCATGAGACGAATAAACACAAGTCTAGTCTGTCCAGTCTCTGCTAATTTCGTGAAGCGCAACTTGTTTCTGCAGGCTTAATTCGCACTCACATATTGACAATATTTATAAAGAACTTGAACATGTTTCGCACTGTGTCAGTTAAGATGTTTAAGATGTAATGTAGATATTTTCTATTTTGCTCATTTCTGCTCCAGAATGACCTATGGAATCTTGGTTTAGGGTTTGGGTACCGCAGTAAGTAGTGTTTTCGTTTTATAGAACAGAGCTCATTCTCCTATTTTACACACAGAATATTGTGTAATCTGAATTGTAGAGAATCTAGTGAAAAACTTTTTAAATTAAACGGTCTGCTAGCATTTTATGATCTGTATATTCTGCCAATGTTGTGTTTCGTTAGGAAATTTGTAGCCAATTTCATGTACAGCACTGTTCATAGCTATGCTACCACTACCTGCAAATTATAATATTTTCGTTTGTATACATTTCATATTGTTTTCTTATTATTTTTTTATTATCATTATTATTAATATAATTGTAACCATTTTTTTTTTTCAAATGTAAACAAAGAAATATACTTGATCTGTTCGAGTTTGGCTACGGTGAGGGATTTTTCTGATATACCAGGTGTGTCGGTAATTCTTTTCCGGTTTTTTCGCTAAAGAAAACACGTTACTTAGAATGGATAGTTAAAATTTATTTATTCAAAGTATTGGCCATTTGATTCTATACATTTTGTCCATCTCTCAGGCAATTTATGAATGCCATTCCAAAAGAACAGTTCCTCCTTTGAGCTAAACCATTCATCGAGCCATTTTTTAACTTCTTCGAAATCGGCGAAGTGCTGCTCTGCAAGCGCGTGCCCCATCGATGCGAAAAGGTGGTAGTCGGATGGAGCCAGGTCTGGAGAGTACGGCGGGTGCGATAAAACTTCCCATCCAAGTGATTTCAACATTTCTTTGACTGGTTTTGCTGTATGAGACGGCGCGTTGTCATGTTGCAAAATCACTTTATCATGTCTTTCAGCGTATTGTGGACGTTTTTCGATCAATGCACAGTTCAAATTGATCATTTGTTGTCGGTAGCGATCACTATTAACTGTTTCTCCCGGTTTCAACAGTTCATAATATACGACACCAATCTGGTCCCACCAGACACAGAGCATGGTCTTGCGACCAAAGCGATTTGGCCTTGCAGTCGATGGGCCAGCTTCGCCAGGTGATAACCATGATTTTTTTCGCTTGGGATTTTCGAAATAAATCCATTTTTCATCACCCGTTACTATTCGATGCAGAAATGACTTCCTTTCATACCTTTGAAGCAGAATTTCACTAACGATTTTTCGATTTTCCATTTGTCTGTCATTCAATTCATGTGGCACCCATCTCCCCATCTTTTGGATCTTTCCCATAGCTTGTAATCGTTCACAAATTGCTACTCGGCCCACATTCAACTTTTCTGCTAATTGTTTTTGAGTTTGTGTTGAGTCTTCATCCAATAGCTCCTGCAATTCCGCGTCTTCAAACGTTTTCGGCCTACCAGGACGTTCTTTATCTTGAACGTTGAAATCACCACATTTGAATTGTCGAAACCACGTTTCACATGTTCTTATGGTTGGAGCATGCTCACCGTAAGTCTCTACTAGCAAACGATGACTTTCAGCGGCTTTTTTCTTTTGATGAAACAAGAAAAGTAATGCGTGCCGCAAATGCACGTTTTCAGGCACAAAACTCGACATTTTCAAAAAATTATAAATCTATAACGCTGTTATTTTGGCGGAACGTAACTTGTGTAGTTTTAAGGTTAATGTCAGTAGAATAAAATTACATATGTATCAAATCATAACATTTCATACTTATGGCCAGTGACATCTGCCGGAAAAACCGGAAAGGAATTACCGACACACCTGGTAAGTAAAGAATCCAAATGATCATCTATTAGCCTGTAACGCATGTTACAAAGATAATGTTGATTATAACCATCGGATAAACACAGGTACTGGCACACCCCGCACCACACAAATTAATTGTTTAAATTCGAAACAATTGTTTTGAGAATTCGTGGATTCTTTTATTTGAGCTTATATTAACTCAATAGGATTGAGCTCACAATAGTCCAGCCGCAATTTCAAAACACGTTGACCGTTATTATTTAGCCATTTCATCATATTTGTCCTCCACGAAATACTCTTTGATTTCAACCAAGTCTGCGTGTCTTGCTTTCGTGGTGTTGTGAGTATTTTTTCTGTTTTGCGTCTACGGTGTGAAGCGTTATCCATAATAGCTTTTAATGAATGAATATTATAGATATACACACTTTTTGTACTCGGTCTTTATTGTCGGATTCTTGAACGAAGGGCCAATAGAGTCATTTTCAAAAATCAATGTTTTTTCTAAATAATTAATTGATACCAACATTTTTAATATATGTTAAAAAAAATGACTAGTATTTGCTCTAACGAAAACCTATTTCTTTTAAACTAATTCCCGGAGATAAAAAGATTCCATGATATGCACCTCTATCCTTAAATTTGTGACACATTATTCGCATTGGTGTAAAATATCAAAATATTTATAAGTAAATTAAAATTGATCCATTATTTTAACCCTATAATATATAATATAATAACTCCTTACAGATGATTTTGCAGCATCATCGATACCTAAAGTAGGTACACAACCTACAATGTTTAAAGTCACCCAGAATTATCTCAAATTGATTATAAAATTGATCTTTGCGAATAATGTTTAATTTATTACAAATGAAGGAGTATTTGTTGGATTAATTAGGGTACTTTAAAAATTAGATACACATGCAGGATTAGTTTACTTAAGCCAATATATCGCTGCCTTGGCAATCCATTAAAGGAAATTAGAGGAAATCAAAGGAACTGTTTTAAAGTTTTAAAATAATTAAAATGTAAACTCTTGTTTCTTTTTAGAACCTATTGCATAATAATTTATGGGGAAGCATAATTCTGAAAACCTTTTTTCACTTACTATTAAATAGCTACTCATCTCATTTTGGATAAAAATTGAGTTATGTGCTTTTCTTTTTAAGGCACCGCTGTGTTTATTTCCATAATTTTACGCCAAGGTACAGTTTTTGCTGATTAATATTGCGTGACACATTTGATATGGAAGCACCCGAGTAAAACCCACATTTTGCATTAAAATGAAACCAATTGTTTTGAATACATTTTCGCACAAAATTTCAAAAATTACCTAAATTTTCAAGACACTATGAATATTTTTCGGGGTCGAAAATAGCAAGATTTTTTTATTAAAAATCTGACTACAACACTGAATTTAAGAAGTCCTGGAATGGTTTCAACAAAAATTTGATTCAACTATGTTTGTTAATAAAAAAGGTTTAAGAACATAATTTTCCACACATTACCATGCATTATTTGATGAATGGTTCTCACAACATCTCAACATTTATAAAAGAAAAAAAAAACAAGTAAAAAGGATCAAAAATACATAATTAAATGCCACAAAATTGCAAATTGAAGTTTGACAAATGACTCTCTCATAACTTCTTTATTAATGAATATATTTTAGTGAAATTTTGGTTAACACCATCTTAGGACCTTGTGAATTGGACGGTGCAATAGTGCTTTGATAATTTACATGAACCTCTGAAATTTTATGTGAAGGATCCAGTATCTATTAAAAAAAAAATTGTTTCATTTTAGTGTAAAATATGAGTTCTACAAGAATGCTTCCATTTCAAATGGGTCACGCTACACAAACTTACAATTTATAATTTAGAAACATTTTTGTATATGTTATAACACCACACAAACATTAAATTTAATACAATAATAAATCAAATGCAAAATATCAAGATTATATGTCGCTACAATCCAAAAAGTAATTTGAAGCAATTCAATTTACTAAGTACATATGTATGCCTATAAAGACTTGAGGTATTCTTATCAAATATGGAGACCTCTCTCTTTCTTTTTCATTCCGTAGAAGAATAATCGAAGAGAACATGAAAATTTTATATATGCTCGCCATACTGTCTGGTCGATGCTAACGCTGCGCTTTCAAATTGCAGGTAGTGAAGAAGATAGGAGGGGGTGGCTTCGGCGAAATATACGAAGGTTTGGATCTCATAACACGCGAACAGGTAGCTCTAAAGGTGGAATCGGCGCGGCAACCGAAGCAAGTACTCAAAATGGAGGTGGCTGTACTTAAGAAATTACAAGGAAAAGTCCATGTGTGTAGGTGAGTGAGCTCGTTGTTGTTTCTATGCGAGTATTTTTACAGTTCCCCATTGTTTTGATATATTAAGAAACAAAACAGTTCGCTTCCGCAGCTAAAAATTAACCTACATCGAAACATATACCATTACTAGTCTCTAAAAGGTGGCTGCAATAAGTTTTTTTTAGTCCTAAATCTTAAAATACGCTAACGGAAAAAGCACAGCTAATACTTGAAGGAAGATGGAAGTATGTGAAATCAAATAAATAGCAATATATATTTCCTTTATTGAACAAATCTTAATATTTGATACGAAAGACGACTCACCTTACAAGCTAATACACAGACGATGAACATTTGTTAAGTCGCTGAGGAACACCGACGAGTAGGTCGCATGCACACTTCTCAGTAATAATTTGCCAGACTTCTAAAACGTTGGCCATCAGCTGAGGTCTGTCTCGAGGCGCCGTACGTTCTACCTCGATTTTCATTGTTTCCCAGATATTTTCAATTGGACTCAGGTTTGGGGAGGCTACGGGCACTATCACTAGGCTACGGGATTATTTCGACTCCATTCTCTTGCAGCCAATTTCTCTGATACCTGGAGACGTGGCATCTGGCATTATCTTGCTATAACCTCCTTGGCTGTTTGAACAGGGCATTAATTTAGAATGGCACGGTAACGTGTGCTATCTACTGTTCTGTCGATTATATACAACAGAGTGGCGCCACGTTGTGAATTGCTCCCCATAATGTTTATAGGAAATTTTGATTTCTGTACTGTAGACCTGCCTCTATTTAAGATATGTTGCCGCTTATTACCCAAGTGGAAGAAGGCTTCATTCGAGATAAATATGCTTTCAAAATTGTCTTCCCGAAAGTCATTACAAAATTTGACTTCTTGTTGAATCTGCTCCTCCGTAATAGCTGCTATCTTCCTAGGCACTCTTGCCTTGTATAAACGCTTGGAACGGTTTCGCAGCAAATGTGTTATCTTTTATCTAGTAAATCTAGCCAATTTTCGAAACCCTATCCGGAGGTTCTTTCGACCCAATTGTACCAGAGCATCTTACAGAAACTCGTCAATGTACCTTTCTTTATCCGCATTAACCCATTGTATAAAGCCGACTTCTACAATCCTGCCAACCTAATAAATTCGGGCACTTTGCTAACGCGTTTTTCAAATAAATGTTGAAGAAGACGCCTCTTTGTTACTTAGTTCGTTGCCGAGATCGCTTTTAAGGTAACTTGGGATTGTTAACTTAACCTGCTTGTTAAAATTACGTTAATTAGCCAACGGCAAACTATCATATTTATTCCTCTGAAAAGTATTGTAGTAAACCATACCATATTGTAGTAAGAATAAATCCACATACTTTCTACATACGACGTGTAGTATTATATTGTGACAAGTTCCCTGGAGTCCCGACCTCCTGGAATTGTAAAGAACCAAAAAAACATATTTTTCTCATATCATTCGGTCGTGCAGTTGTAGACCTCCTACTGTAAAGATTTTGGGTTGGATGTAGCAAAGTTTTTGATCAATATTTGGGTATCCCCGTTATTAATACTAGTTTTATTCATGGCAACGATTCCAAACATATTAGAGCATCTTTGGATGTCAACGCGCATGCGTTGCCAGGAATCCGCCTCAAATCCGATTTTTGTTTACTACGAATCATAAAAAGAGCAAAGGGAAGGTTTGGTGCGACATCTTTTGATGAACTATCCGACTATATAGCAATTGCTATGGTTGTGGTATGACCACTGGGAGATAAAATTTAGGTTAGTGTGCAAATTTCAATTTGGCATGTTCCAAGAAGGTAGATAACGTCTTTTTTAAATTATAGAATTAATAGAGGTTATTAATTTTCTTTGTTAAATCGACACCAAGAATACAATTGATTGGTAACCTTCTTTAACCTTTCACAGATTACAATCGATGCATTAGTAGTGTATTGGTATTAACAGTATTAATTTCAATGCGCATGCGTGAGATCTAAAATTTCTCGTCATACCTGAGAATCTCCTGATCATATTCTGAGCGTAGTCCGAACGTATCAAAAACGTTCCACGAATGCAGGATTCTTTGTTCTCAATCGGAACTTTCCATACCACGAACGATTCTTGCGCAAGCGCACTCTAAATATGTTCGGAATCATTACCGCAAATAAAGCAATTAATTTAATACATACCATACCACGTAGTTTAGTATCATTCAGTTAATGAATAAATAGGAGGAGAACTGAAGTTTTAAATGCATTGTTTCATTAGAACTTGAAACACTTGAGATTAATAGTTATTAAAAGAAATTTGCTCTTATTAAAAATTGCAGATATTATTTACATTATGTACCTCAACACTTTCATTTTTTTTTTCTTTTACAGATTTATAGGTTGTGGTCGTAACGACAGATTTAATTACGTAGTGATGCAATTACAAGGTCGAAACCTGGCAGAACTCAGGAGGGCCCAACCGAGGGCCGCTTTTAGTTTATCGACTACTTTAAGATTAGGTTTACAAATACTCGAAGCCATAGAAAGTATACATTCTGTCGGCTTTTTACATAGGGATATTAAACCAGTAAGTATTCTCGTCACTCCATGAGATCTGTTAATTTCTTTCTAAAAATAAACGTAAAAAAGACAGCACTTGATTGGCTTAGCAATAGAAGTGAACATAATGGTGTACAAAATAATAACAGATAAAGCAGAAGCTTGAAATGTTCAAAAAGAGTGCAACAACAACAACATACCAAATATTTTCAGAATTAATACGCCGGTCATAATGTTGTCTCCGTTGTTATTGATCTTACGAAAACGCCAAACTAGTTTTTGCTACTGCTTAACACATGATTAATAAAATAAATATTTTCGTTAAAAAGTAGTGTTGCAGTCTTAAAATTGCTGTACAGTCTTGTGTAATATCATGAGGTTGGCTGAAGAAGTTTTAACAGTATAATAGTAGAATGAGTCAAATAATAAGAGATCAGAATCATATTTAATTTATTTGTTTGCACCTTTTATATAGGTAAATTTTGGTAAAATGATTTATTTTTTCGAGTTCTACAATCTGTTAAAAATAATTCCTTAACTTTGAAAACACATTGTAATTCTAACATACATCTACTTTTATTTCGCACGAATTTTGTTTTTTTTTTCTATTCTATATTGACATATTTAACAAATTAATCCCGCAATTTCGATCTTTTACAGAGTAATTTCTCAATGGGAAGATTATCCTATAACTATAGACGTGTATATATGTTAGATTTTGGACTTGCAAGGCAATATACGACGAGTACGGGTGAGGTGCGCGCTCCTAGAGCGGCTGCTGGATTCCGAGGGACTGTCAGATACGCCAGTATAAATGCACATAGAAATAAAGGTAAACGTCTTCAGATAGTAGCTAGCCTGGATAGCTTCGAGATTTTATTGTTGAATTTTAGAAATGGGTAGGCACGACGATCTTTGGAGCTTGTTCTATATGCTCGTGGAGTTCGTCAATGGACAGCTACCGTGGCGGAAGGTCAAAGACAAAGAACAAGTAGGACTGATGAAGGAGAAGTACGACCATCGGTTGTTATTGAAGCACTTGCCGTCCGATTTCAAGCAATTTCTAGATCATATTCAGAGTTTAGAGTACGCAGATAAGCCAGATTATCAGGTATATCATTCGCCTAAATGTGTGTGTCGTGGTTGCTTTGTATTGTTCATCAAACATACATTAAAGTACTTGACTTAATGAGATTAAATTAAGAAATGTTGTAATATGCATGAAATAACGGCTTTGATAATCTGTTCTTTGTTGTTCAGTAAAATTGGCTAGGAAAAAAACCTTAAATTGGCTATTATGACGCCAGTCTCATGTAAAGGCTATCAGTAAAAGCGCTCCAATCGCAATTTTATATTACTTGGATTTCTCCATATTTATGCAAGCGATACGCAATTGCATCGATTTTTCAAATCCTCGGACTGGCGTATATCAACTAAAACATTAGCGCATCTTTATAATAGTTCATCATGGTCTGGTAGTAAACCCGTTGAAATCCCGAGCAACCTTGTTCGGCGTGTGTAAATCTGAGTAAGGTTATAAAAATTCAGGTTAACAGTTCCAGTTTACTAATGCCCACCGGTGGTGAAAAGCCTGAGTGATTTTTTAAAATAATAGCTTTTACTATCGCGATTAGGTTTCTAAACATATTAGAAACGCCTACATGAATTTAAAAATGTTTTGTCCACATAAATCTGTTTGAAACTACTCAGTTAAAAGGAACGTATGCGATACTTTTGTATTGTCACACTTTAATTATTGATTGTGTATTTATCACATTAAATATAGTTTTTCTAACTAATTGAGAGAGTTGAGAATCAGGGATATTTTTAAAAATTGGTCGGGGAAATCAATATTTTTGTAGCAAACGTGACATAAAAAGATGATAAACATATTACTGTGGAAAATCTAATCCGAGCTCATACACTTTCAGATGTTGATCTCATTATTCGAAAGATGTCTTAAACGTAGGGGCGTCAAAGAAATTGATCCTTACGATTGGGAGAAGGCACCAGCCGGCGACAACATACCGACGACGATCACTACGTGCTCGACACAGCAATCTCACGCGATTGTTCAGAACGCCATTCCCAAACATACCAAGCAAACGCCGACCGACAACAACCAAGAGAACATCGAGCCGACGGATAACAAGGAGGTATCTTGATTTCTTTTTTCCTTTCCGTTTCGATTTCCTCCGTTTCTTTTGTTCAAGTGTTTTCAAGTGACGATTTCGAATATGCTTTACTCTATTCTTTTATTTTTGGTTGCGATAAGTTATTAATTTTGTAGTATATTTTCGCCTTCTTGAATAGGCTCAGATGGAGGCCAGGAGGAAACGCATTGAAATCGAAAATACGGCGCCTCTAGTCACCGATACGCAAACTAATGGACCGAGAGCCGCAGTGGATAAGAATTGCAACGCTACAGCTATCGAACAAGTTCAGCAAGGTAATTTCTGATAAAATTCGCTGTAAACGTAAAGATGCCGCTGATTGCTTTAAATGTTAGGTTTTTTTTCTTTTATCCGTGAACATGGGTGATAGTATATTTCTAATTCGGAGGAGTAAACTAAAAAGGCCTTATTACACGAGGAAATTTTTGCTACTAGTTTTTTAGAGGAAAATTTAAATATTGTGAATGTTAATCAAATGCAGATTCCTTAACTCGTATATCATTATATTAATATCGAAGAAAATTAATCAAGTGCAGCCTTCTTTCCTTAAAAATGTTTAGGAATAGTTGAGACTATTTAGGAAAACTATAGCATTTAATTTAAAATCAATATACGATTATTCATGAATAATATACCATTGATTTGGTTAATACAGGACGTGGAATCAATACTTATAATTTTATACATCTTATTCCTATTATGAATGCTGATAATTAGAAATGAGCAAGGTATGGGAATTTTGCAGCGACTAGATAGACTCATGTTTTGTTGACTCTCGGGGAAACCAGTAGGCAACACGAACTCCCTCTCATGGGTCGAATAAACACGAGTCTGTTAGTCGTTCCAAAAAAGTAATTATCTCCCTTACCTTGGTCATCTCTACTGTTAATACTACGAATTCTCTCTGCATCCACTTAAATCTTATATTTATTTATTACACCATAAAAAGGTAGAAAAAAATTCTTTATTAAGAAGCAGGAAAAACTGCTGGTTTCGTGCATGTATAGCAAATTACTAGGTACTGATAACTCCTCTTCTATTCACCAAATCAACCGGATATTTAGTCACGGCGACTATTCATGAATAATTTATAGATAATTTATGTGCAGGTTAATTTATTTATTTTTTTTATTGATCTAAATTTTACTGCATCTATCGCGACTGAATTAAAATTATGAGCGATGTTAGTGCAGCGTGAACAGACTCAACAAATAAAATTTGCAACAACAAAGCTGCAATAAACGTAACATAAAGAAAAATATGCAACATTTTATATTAATATAGAGTTTTGGTACGTAGGTTTCCGCGGTCGTCAATTACACTATTTTCCTGCTTTTTGGGCTGGAACCGCGTTGTTGCCACAGCTTCTGCCGACGTTTTGTCCATATTCTTATGGGACATGTTCAGAACTTCTGTTGCCACTATTGATATTGCTAGTACTGCACACTGACTTCGAAGGAGTTTTGGGCCAATGGAGTGAATATTATCTTTTAAATCGTTAGTTGTCTACGGAGTGTTAACGGAGACGTGATCTTTAAGAAAATCACAAAAGAAAAATTCTAGTGACGTTAAATCGCACATCTAGTGTGGCAAGTAGCACCATCTTGTTGGAAGAAATGCTTATCGAGGTCTATATCTTCGAGAAGAGGCCATAGAAACTTTGCCAAGATCTGACAGTATCCTTCACGATTAAATTGTTAACAATTACTGTTTCGCCATTGCCATTTTCAAAAGTGTAAGGTCCAAGCATATCTTGGGACAAACAAATCCACATCAAGTTACACGACGAGAGCGCTGTGGCTTCTCCCCGATCCCTCGAAGATTTTCGCATCCCCAAAATGGACACTTTTGTTTAACTTAACCACCAATGTGAAAATGAGCTTGGTCGCTGAATATAATTCGTTTATGAAATTCGTTATCAACTGCAGTTTGTTCTACAGTCGGCAACCACCTAACAGTTTTGATGGTCCGTAGGCTTCAGTTCTTGGGTCAATTGAATCTTGTCAACATGTAGACGAAGGATTTTGAAATGTCCAATTGATGACGAATAGTGTTCGTAACACAACGCGTATTTTCGTAATAAGTTTGGACAATTTTTAACCGTTCTTCAATGGCGAAACGCCTACATGGCGTTTGTGAAATATAAACCTTCAAAGTGACAGAGTTTGTAAACAATGTACAATTAAAATCCCCAACTTCATACCGGGACACTTTTATAACAGCGCGTTGTACTATCAATTCTCTTATTCAATTAAACTCCATCGTCAAAACTCTGCTCCACAATAATTATTCTAGAAAGGATATTTACACTACCATTAACCGTCACGCTAACCCTTTTCCATAACAACTCCCTTCATCTAATTCTAATTTCTGTAAGTAAGTGCATCTAGCCTGCATTTAAGGTACATCAGCAAGATTCTCTTCACGAACAACATAAAAACCATTTTCAAACACTGTTCCAAACTCTCAAACTGCTTTTCCATCAAAGACCGCAATTATCTGGAAGCCAGATTCCAGGTGGACGCGGTTGTTACACGTAGCATAGATTTGAAACTAGTCACCAAATGGAATTTTATTCTACCTGCATCTTGTCTCGCAAATCTCACTGGTATAGTAGAAAAAAAGCCATAAATCTATAAAGATCTTAAAATGCCCTTTTAATTTAAATCTCTTACATGACATGTGGAAATCCCAATTGATTAAGCCTTCTAACAACTGCCACGCATTTATGCATAATAAGCCCTATAGATATTTCATAAGACTGTGGACAAAATGTCGGAAGCTTCGATGACCCAGCCCGAAAACCAAGAAAATAGTATAAGGCTCTTTATTGTAGAATATTAAGTACATAATTACTTTCTTTAAGTTTTAAAATACTAACACACGATGAGAACACACGTCATAAGTCATGATATCGACTACTACTAGAATAATAAGAGACGCAATACTACCTTTGAAACGATGCACGGTCTCGCGGAAGCATTGCTTCTACAGTTAAGGAGTCGACAAATAAATTGTATTATGCAAAAGGAAAAACAATTTTCACTGAGTTTGTATGACATCTATTTACCGAACTTTTCTAAAATCAAATCAAATTGTTCTGTTTATTTATGCTTAACTAAATCACAAGTTCTCAAACTTTTGTACACCAATCTCTGTTAACAACAAATATGCAAAATTTACCAAGACGTTAAATTCTTTAAGCTAACCGTGTGCGGTGCATTTGTTAACGTTTTCTTGCTTCTGAACTTAACATTTTAAGTCTTGAGTTGCATTACAGCAAAGCTTAAACTTGCAGAAATAAATAACAAAAATACGTAATTCCTGAATTGCTGAACGTTTCCATTCCAAGCTGATAGTCTTTTCGAATATAGTAGCCACTACGCGTAGAAGAGCCACCTCTCATCTGGAACAGCCTCCAGAGAAGCTTGATAATGAAGCTGCGGCCTCTGCGAGATCCACGTCCGACGCAAACCAGAAACCGATCCCTCTACGAAAGAGCCAGTCTGGCGTCGCGACGCTCGGCCGGCTGAGAGTAGCGCCGGCGCCGCAGCAAGGTGGCAGCGTAGTCGAATCACCCGCTACGCCGGAACAGGAGAGGCCCAGGCGGCGACAGCCTTCGGCGGCGCGAAGTTCGAGATCCGGAGTGCGCGACCAAAGCTTAACACAGTTCGCTGTCATTGATGACGAAAACGTCAGTCAACAGGTAAGTTTCTGTTTAACTGAATATTTTACTATTTCTTTTAACGATGTAATGCGAATTGGTGACGAATGTAATAGTAGCGTATTGAGATAAAAATTGGAAAGTATATGTTTTTTCGGTTCTGTTCCATTTTGTTCCACTCAGATTACTTTAACTTTGCTTAAGTGAATGTGTGATGAATAGACTTTCTCATATCTCTTGAATTATTAAAGTAAGATGCAATGAAATTGGAAAGCAGTGTAAGTGAAAGCGAATACGAAAATGCTCCAGAATTATCGGAGTATAAGCGGCTATTAACTATGTATAGTTGCAGTTATCTCTGCTGACGATTTCAAGTAGAAAATGCTTATTTAATTGATGTTGCCGCAAAGTATTTCAAATACAAATTGTCCCACTTAGAAATGCAATTATCGATATACGCAAAAATTGGATAGATTTGAAAATTTGATAAATTATGAGGGATACCATTTAAGTTTTTATAAAAAAAGTTTTTACAAAAAAAGTTTTTTTAGTACAAATACTTTTATTTTTTTTTATATTTGCTATTAAGATTTATACACCTTTGTATGCGTTCGAACCAATTCTGAAAACATTTTTTTCAAAGCATGGTTTTTGAAGGCTTCAACAGCTTCTTAAAGTGATAAAAATCGCTGTTGTTGATCATTTGGGAACAACAAGAGTTCATTATACGATAAATCAGGTGAATACGGACAATAAAGCATTAGGTTGGCTCGGCCTACACTAGCCGCTTCGACTAAGTAGTGTAAAAATATGCGTTCGTTGGACCTGATTGCAATTGCACGATAGTTCGTTGGGATCCGGGCCGCTGCACTGAAGCAGTTGGAGTCTACACTTCCTGCACAAAGTCTAGAGTAAGAGTAAGAAGTGTATACACCGAAATAAGTAACGCGAACTTAAATTTCAAATAAGGAGAATATTGCAATAGTCGAATTATCTTCTTCGACAACGAATGCACGTATTTTAAAGGATGGTACTCTCGCGGTAGTGGAGCCAAAAATGCAATCTGTACAACTGAAATGCTTCCAAACTAGCAACCAGGAGCGCTGAATATTGTAATAAAAAATAGCGGGAAGTCGTTCTTTCGCATCTACTTGGTGTAAGTTACAAAACAATGCACCTACTTGCACTGACTACTCTAGTGACGTCATTTTACACTACACCGAATAAAAAGTGCAACCCGAGCCAACAAACCTATTAATTCGAAGTTTTTCTCCTTCAAATATCAATTGTTTGCTGTACCGAGTAAGAATAATGGTTGACATGTCATTGTCAGGTTAAAAAAATTATGTAATGTTGTCGATTGCTTTTCCCCTGATTTTCTATCCTCCAAAGCAGAGATTGCGATATATCCAATACAACGAAGAAACAAGCAATCATTTTCTAGTGTTTTATGAACGAACAAGTTTTGTTGAATTAGCTTAATTGTGGAACACCCAAATAGTTGATTAAGGCGTATTTTAGCGACGAACTATAACGAAAGGTTCGTGAAATATTATGATAGATACTCCTTTAGCGACGAATTAGTTAATTAATTGTTGGAAGAGCTGTTGAACATAGCCCGGAGTACCGTCCGTGTTTAGTTATTGTAGTTCAGGTAAAATCATGAACCGAATTATATGCGGACTGACATTTTATGAGATAAACACAAATATTATTAATTGTTTATATTTCTATTATTTTTATTAATTTGACCTAAATGTCCTCCTTTTGCTCACCATGACACATCTATTTCCTTAATCTTTCTCAAGAGTGTCCGTAGAGATTCTAAACATACAGTCAGTATCCACAATATCCTATTTTGCAACAAATACTCCAAATAATATAAGGGTCTAACATGAATTACCGGTTTGTATTGCTTGCAGTATTCGTTTTATATAAATCCATTATTACGAATATGGTAACTCATCTAATATATCATTTATTACAGTTATTGTTCACTTATCCATTTTACAACAAAAATATTATCCTAACGTACACAACCAATAAACTACACTATAAACAGAAGGATAGGAGTAAGTAGGAGACGTGGTTAAACGGTTTAAACAACTTTTGCTATCACTCAGTTTAACGTCGCTTTTCTAATAATTGTTTATACACATAGTTCGTCGCTAAAATATAGTTTCTAGTTTCCAGCTCGTGCGAATATATCCAACTTTCGTCATCTGTCACGATGTTGTATACGAATTTTGAAGATTCTCTGTCAAGTTTTTTGGGCATTTCCTAACACCAATTAACGCAAACCTTTTTTGTGCCTGGGTCAAATTATGCGGAATCCATACGGAATAGATCTTTTTCACACCTAATTTTTAGGCAAAATCGAATGTACTCCAACCTTCGTTACGCCTAAGGATGCGGTAAGACATATGCCGATGCTCGTAATAGTGTTGTGCCATCGAATAAATATTATTTGTCAAGGATGGTCATCAAAGTGAAAAATGTATTTTCTTATTTATCAAAAGTGACAACGTCAAAAATCTAATTTGTCATATTTAATTTAAGATGTTTTAAAACATTTCAACTATGGTGTTTATTAATGAAGATAAAACGTTCATTTTCATTTTCGAACTAGTGTACAAGCTAATGGAAACGGGGAATATAGTCAGCGTTTGTGTTTAAACGATTTTCAGGAGCATTTTCCATACCTTAATTCCCGAAAAATGTTATGATTGTCTTTCATGTTTCTCATGGAACTGGGTCTATAACCCAAAAGAAAGGCGCTGGTGCAAGAAGTAGTTAATGACGTTCGTGAACGCATGGAAGAGGGCCCTACAAAATCCTTGAGGATACTCTCTCTGGGCTTTTGATTGACACCCGCAGAGCTATTGCTAAAAAGAATTTAGCGATGCATCTATATAAGAGACGATCCTATCAAGCAATTTTGTCAGCAGACTATCCGAGACGGCTTGCCTGAGGTGCTGTGTAGTTTCATCTCTCGGGGTACATCGATCCTCAAAATATGAGAATGTGAAATAGTCAAAACACCATTTTACTGAATCTGGCCTACTTCCTCGAAAACTTGACATTTGAACAGCGGTTTCGCGGAGGAGGATAACTGGACCAGTTTTTTTTTTTTTTTTACCGTTAATGCTTAACATCTTAACTGAATTTATTCATCAATTACACGATGATGTACTTCAGCACGGTTATTTTCAGCAAGATGGTGCAACAGCACATACAACAACGCTGAATATGCTTGAATGCTGATCCTTCTGCTCAGTATCCTCCAAAATCCTCTTGTTTAACTTGTTTAAGAACTTTTACAAAAAGCAAATCAGAATTGTTCAGGAATATCCAACAGTAACACCACTGATGTACCAAAATACTTTTACTTTACCTTTACTATAGAAATTCAGTATTATTGCAAAGCACTAGGAAAAATTGGAGGTTAGAGAATTGAAGGTACAGTCAAAGACAGAAATTATTCGTTGCATGACCATCCTTGATCTCATCGCATGATATTAACTGTGAAGCTAAGTCACATCCGACGCGATGGTCATAAACCACAGCATTACGTAATATGACTTTCCACTATGTACACGTGTTGCTCAGAATTTCTAATTCTGTAGAGGGAATTCTATTTAAAGTAAGCAAGATCGTATTAACTTCCTGTATAACCAGAAGCGATAAATATGCCAAAACATCTTAGGTGAGTTGGCGTTATTAGGATTAGTAATCTTTCAAATTTTCATTTTTCGGTTAGGTAAAAAAAGCAACCTGAAGTTTCATAACACTTTGTATTCTTGTAGCATTTTTATATACAATTAAATCTGCTCTAAACCTTCTTAATTGTAATAAAAACAGAGAACATCTTGTTCAGTGTGATTTTTTTGGAAACGATCCACCTGAAATATGTCAGAAACTAAAATAGAAATAAAATTTTTCAAAAACATCTACTTTTACTGTAAGGGGGACATGTTTTGACTTATGAATCACACTTACGGCGTCTACACATGCGCTGTCTCACGAATATCAATTAGGTATTAATTAAAGAACGGAGGTTAGAGTTATTCTGTAATAAAATTGAAAAATAGTACGTTAGATAAACTGTAAACGTAGAATCTTTTCAATAGTCCGCTAATAGCACTGTGAAACGTTTTAACAGCACCTGATTAATCATGTGAGGATGTTTTTTCCCCTTTGAAGTTAGCCTAATTTATGAAATAAATGGAATTATGATAATGGATGCGAATCTATCTACCTTCTGGACTTAAAATTGCGTCTATTGTGTAAAAACTGAGAAGCTAACATTTTCTGGTGACAATAGACCTCACGTAGTATCTTCCAAAAATATTTCCGTATATATAGAAGATTATCGATAAATAGCTAACGGGATACTGACTTTATTTTAAATAGAATCCCCTGTATATTGTTACGTTTTTGGTTTCTTCCGCTGGAAATGGTAGTTATGTTATTTCTAATAATCTCGAGATATTTATAATTTTATTCTGAATCGCCTTAATTTTAGATATATCTATTTCCTTTAAAAAATCCGAATTGCAAATATACTCTAGCGTAAATATTTACAAAACTAAAGTGCACTTGCGTCTATTTGAAGAAGGTGCTAATTGAAAAATTGACCTTTGCTAATTTTGCCGATGCCAAAATTTGTTTGGGAAATGTAAACATCCTGTATAGGACTTTTAATCTATTGACACAGCTATTATATAATACAGACCCTCTACATTAGTTTAACGAAATAACTCTTCCATAAGCAGCATAGTTTATAATAAATAAGTAATTATTCGTCGAACTGTTACTTTCTTGCAAAAAATAGATTTTCTTCCAAAATGACATATTGCCTACAATATTGTTTCAGAATTTCCAAAGAAATCCAAATTGGTCATAATAGGCATTCCATTTAGAATAAAAAGTTGACATTCACTTCCTACGTAACCGAAACCGTTCACAAAGTTGTGATATTCTATTCTAGTTTCTTCTTCAAATACTTTTATCTTAAGCTCAAAACACGATACCCCGTATAGACATTGTATTAGAACGTCTTCGAAATATACAGGATGTTCAGATTTGTTAAAAATGGAGGAAAATGGAATACGAAACAACATGCTTAGCTCATGAATCACTTTTAGGGTTACATCAGCCACGATGATAATACTAATTTTTTTTAATAATTTTTCATTTCGTGTTTTACATTTTTTAATTCAAATATCAAAAGAATTTGGGAGTGATTTATTTCTAGATGAAGCAATTAAAAACACAATAATATGAAAGTATTCTATTTAAAATAACAACGTTGGTGTTTAATTAGCAACGATCAGCCTGTACGACAATATTTGAAAAATAAGTAGATACAATTTCACAATTCCAGAAGGTTCAGGCGTTTTGTGTATATCAGAAAAGACATCAAAAAAGATTAGAACAGCAATAAAAATGCATTTTTCAATATAAGTCTCTTGCTTTTGGATACAGGTATTACATTGTTTCAATAACATCTCTAATCCATTATAAAATAGTCTTTTGGTTTGTCTACAAAATACTTTTCAACAGCTGCTAAAAATTCGTCATCTTCCATCCCCTTAGGGTTTTTTTTAAGATTTGGAAAGAAAAAATAGTCACTGTGAGCTAGATCTGGATTATAATGTGGATAGATGGTCCTTTGTATGAAGCCACATTCAGCAACGGCAGTTTTTGAAAGTCGGCTTATGAACTAGAGCATTGTCGTGGAGCAACAGGACACCATGTGTCTCTGTGAATCTCTTAGACGAAGTATAATTCTCTCCAGTTACTGTGCTACCCTGATTGAAATAATCAATTATTAAAGTTCTTGACAATTCCAAAAAATAGTTTTTCGTAATATGTCACTGCAATTATTCTTGTTTCGAGTCACAGTCGAAGTAATGGACCTAGGTTACATCTCCGATAACAAGTCGAATGATAATTAAATCTCTATAAAGCGTGAAAAATTGTTCACACCGGATACGCATTTGGAATAACGAAAGCATTCGCAGAACCCACATTGCACCAACTTTTGTCAATCTAAGGTATTCGTGTAAAATCCTGGAAGCCGTAATTTCTGAAACTTTGCATCCTCCATCAACCTTGCATCCTCGAATACTAAATAGTTGGAAGTGATCGCATTTACAGGCCGACCTGGACGGGGATCATCATCCAGTGATTCTTGGTCACGTTTAAACAAATTTGATCATTTGCGAGTCGTCTTTAAAGGACAATCATTCCCGTATATAACCCATGGCTATTTCTTCACGAATGATTTTTTAGAGATTTTCCTTATTTTGTTAAGAATTGTATAACTGCTCGATATTTGAAACGTGACAAGGCAAACCGACATAGAACCAATACTGCTACAATCGTTTCGTGAATTGTTAAACACGTTACCAAGGCACATGTGATAAAAAACAATATAATAAAAAATTGTCTAGTTCGGGAATATGAAAATGACTTCTGATCATCGCCGTACGACCTGAAGCATATGACCAGCAAAATTAGGAATTTATTTAAAAGTTATCGGAGTAACATGACGTCCTGCTTTTCTGCATATGCAAGATTTAAAGTATCCAATATTCGAGAACAACGGAATCCCGTGCAAAATACTAGAAAATCCATTCGGGATATGGAACTTATGCCAAACCAATTGTCATTAACAATAAAGTTCACACAACACAGTATTAATTGGTAGTTGTAAGACAGGCAAGAATTTCTTTTGATAATTTTTACACAAGGATTTACCTTTGTTTTATTAACCACACTTTAATATTTATCTTCCGCAAAAAAAAAGCTGTGCAACGTTTCGGTTTGTATTGAAAGCTGATGTGCTATAATTGTTTCTAGTTTCTGTTTAATATCAAATAAGTATTTTATTTTTGAAAATACTGTTATTACATTGCACACGGATTTATTTAGGCATTAAACTTTCATTAGGGAATTAAACGAAACTGTTAAACGTTCTTATGTTAAATTTCAAAAACATTACAAAAATATTTTTCGATACTACTAAATACTGTGAATTCCTATAAACTTATTTGCTTTTCTGAATCGTCCCTGAGATCAACAACAAATTCTGCGAATTTGCTTTCATCTGCTGCTGTAATTCTACGCAGTTTGTTAAGATTTACTCCGAAAATATTTTACAAAATTTAAACAAAATAAATCTGTCCCGAAACTTGTTTTTAATCAAATATATATTTAAAATATTTCGGCTTTTCTATATCATGAAATAATGTATTTGTAACAACGGGTGCTAACAAGTATCGCTTCTTGATAAAATAAACAACTATTCTGAAATATTCGTAAAGATTCCATTCTATTTTGTAACGGTGCAACTATTTCAGTTGCCACACGCAAATCAATTTTTGTTACTATCGCTGTAATGTATAATATACGACTTTACCAAATGACTCTTAAAACTAATGTTATTATTGAATTGTTTATGCTATATATATTCATGTCTGGCTGTAGGCTTAGAAAAACATCGAAATTTATCCAACGAGAAATACCAATATACAATCGGTAGATTTAAGAGATTACTAAAACAATATAAAGTGATGGACAAAAGCCCGAAAACGCCAAAATATCTCCTATGATATTGCAACTCCATCACAATTCTCAAAGTAGACCGGTCATTCCGCAAATATGCATAACTCCATAACAACTTTTGTTAGTGACACGCTGGTGTACCATGAACACGAAAAATACTTTACCTGAGACGAAATTAATTAATAACAGATCTTACTAAAGTGGCCAGATTATTCATAAAATTTATATCACACTATAACTTATCATTCAGAACAACTTTTGTTAATAACATTTTTGAATACTGTGAACGGAAAAGGCGTTAAGGGCTGTCTGATTTAAAAAAAATCGAAAACAAACTAAATATAAGTTTCAGTCCATAAGTACCAAGTTTCAACTATGTTATTATGAATGGAACTCTGAAATTTTGAAATAAGTAGTTACAGCATGGCACCTTTAAATTTAAAATATTTTCGGCTACGAACCAAATGTGGGCATCAACTTTCTTATTTTAAATTTTTATCACCTTAATCAGTTGTACATATCGCATGTAAATAATTAGTATTAATAGATGAAGGTATTTACTTTTATGGAACATAATGGAACTTGATGCGTACCACACCTTATCTTTGTCGTTACAAAATTTTATACAGGATGTTCATAAACTGTTACCATCAAATTGAAGATGTTAACGATTCTTTCTTGAAACTGCATATGAGAGTGGGGACAAAAAATTGACATACTCGTCACATAACTGTTGACGTAACAGGAAAACTTATCAAACTCAATACCAACAGTTGAACCAGCCATCGAATTTCATAAAAAGCACCGCAACTTTAAAAAAGTCCTACACGGTAAGTCACTTTTGTGCAATGAATGTCCGCAAAAAGTCAACTTTTGCAAGCGTGTAGACTCGAACCCAGGCGTTGACAGAAAGATTGGTTGGAGAAGACCGCTAAGAAAAAATTACTAAGAAGGCAGCACTCTGGGAGTGCGCTCATGGCAGACTGGGGGTTTTCTGGTCGCAAGTATCACATCGATAAAAAATACGTAAGAAGATGATGCGTCGCTTGTTAAGAGAAAATCAGGCCCAAAATATTCCTAAAAACAATTGCCAGAGCAAAGACGTAAGCTAAGACAACTCGCTGAAAATTAATTTTCCCCTTTAAATGGTGTCAATGTTATTATAGATAACGAATCATTTTTCACGCTAAATGGAAGTTATATTGAAAATAACAAACATTATTGCTGCAGATCATGCCAAGGAGTGGATTGTTTCGTGAATCTTATGAATAATACGCTGTGGACTGTTCTTGTTTGTTTATTTGATTGTAAAATGCACACTTATAGGAACGTCTCTACTCTGTATCTTGTCTGTCAAAAAGGTGATCCATTCTCTTGGCTCTCGATAAGACACGAATACTCCCGTAACATGGATTGTGAGGTGAGCAGGCTTATGTTTGTCCATTTGTCAATTCTGTAAATAATGGACTTTCGTTCAAACTTTAACAAACAAACATTTACTGACATTTTCTGATAATTTGTGCAAAGAATACCAGCTAGAAATACGATCCAAATCTAATGAGAGAATATATTTTTATGTCATCTGTGTAAACGAGTACTGGGCAAGATAAAGGCATCGGTAGATCGTTTATAATAAGATTCTAGAAGTTGTAACAAGGATATCAAGCAAAATTCCATTATCAATAACATTAAGGACTCGGCTAACATAAGTGTACACAATATCAACCTGACCTTACAGATCTACTTCTTCACTCAGAAGTTGACATACAAATTCAAGATTAGTAACTATTAACCTCCCTCCAATGAAACCATGTTGGTTAGCTGAAAAGTAAGGTAATATATTGTAATGTAAATAACGAGTAAGAAAGAATCATTATTATCTTGAAAACTATTATTCCTACCCAATCCAATAGTTAAACATGCCATTTCCAGTTTGAAAAAAATATATTTTTTTTCAATTTGAAAATATCTGTATTTGAAAACAGTTTATGAACATCCTGTATAAAATTTAGTAACAATAATAATCAGATGTGGTAGACATAACCTTGCATTTCGTTCCACAAAAGCGAATACCTTACTCTCCATTACGTTCCCAAGTATTTAATTTCATTGCAAATGCTATAATTTTAACATGATCGCAAATATCTCGAAAACAGTTGATTTATTTACATGTGATGTGTACAATCGATTAAGCTCATAAAAAAATATACCATTGTATTTAAAATAAGAAATTTGGTAACTACTTCCGGTTCCACCGGAAATATTTCGTAGGCGAATATATATTAAATTAATAGGTCTGATGTTATAATTCCAAAAGTTCCATTCGTAATAACATCTAACTAACGAGTTTCGTGACCCTGTATATAAAACTAGGATTTATATATACTTTACAAATAAGCTTCTATTAGACGTGCTGACTTCTTTAAAATTTGATATTGTAATAAGGCTAATATTAGGTTTTCCCGGAGCGTCTTCAAGATTCAACACATACTTTATCCTTTAATCTTCAAACTTTACATAACTTTTTACTAAAACCGCGGGAAAAAAGACAAAAGCAATATACAAGGTGAGTCATCTCTGCAAGCAAATTGTGGCTATGTGAATGGAGTCCTGTAGGTTCCAATATAATTTTCAGTAAGAGCCCAAAAACTGTGTTGAAAAATCTCCATTTACAAAGGCACAATTTTCCGATCTCCTCCCGCAGATCACTCACACTGTTTACCTTATAAAATATCCATATTTACAATTAGACGTTAAGATTTTTATTATATTCAAATGTAAAAATTATTGCAAGTAAAATGTACACAAAGATACTTACCGGCCTGCTTCCTTTTCTTTTCTTTTCAAAGGCTACCTCAGAGAGAACAAGCGAGGCATCATAATATCATTCTAATCGAAGCGGTTACAGTTTCAAGATGACCAGACTTCACCATTTCAAGTGTTCGTGTGGTGAAAAGTAACAATGAAATAAACGACATAAAAAACAATCAATAAAAAAACGAGAAATTCGGTTGTTTTTTGTACTGTATTTTATACGAATTTTTCCTGTTTTTTTTTTTCTTCTTTTAATCCTTTTTTTGTGAAGAAAATACCTAGTTTTAAGTCTATTTTTCCACATTTTTTTCTTCGTGCTATAACCTCTTCCCATTTTCTACGTTCACTTCGACCTTTTTTTTGCAAGAAAAAAGAGTGAATTCAGTGTTACGACGGCTCCTCAAAGAGACAAGCACATCAGGTACTTTGTATGTGCCGTTGGGTGGTGTTTTTGTACGCATATACTTTCAAACACTATATACACCATGTCCCGAAAGTAATGAATCAAATTTATTTTTATGTTTAATTTTCAAAAAATGCATAAGTTTAGTAAACAACACAAAAGTATCGACACACTCCGCACCACACAAGTTTAATTAATTAATCCGGGACAACTGTTTCAAGGATGCGTCGATCCCCATCTTTTTAACAAATTTATAATTTGTTAATGTTTTAAAAAAAATTGATATAATTGCCAAGACCAGTAGGTTCAAAAAGCTTCTATATTTTTGTAAATACGCGCAGAACATAACGTTTTTGTCATGTTTTTGATTTTTTTTGTTGCACAAAATGTCAACATTTTCGGACAAATTTACGATTTGTAAAATAGTTCGAATTTACGTAAAGAACATTGCGAATCATTTGCAGAAAATTATGTTTTATTTAACAGGAGCAAGAATTGAAATTTCTATTATGGACTTTTAGGTAAATTTAATAAAGCAACAAAATATTGTTAAAAAACTTAGTGTAACATTTTTTTTAGAAGATAATTTGAAGTATATATATATCATACGTCGGTATGACAACTAAAATTTCAAAAAAAATATTAAAACTTTTTAAATCTCACCAATATTTCGCTTTTATTTTAAAGCTTCATCAAACAATTGTTTGAAACTTTGATCGACATTCCTTAGTATATCACATAGTCAGAGACTAGAGTACATAGTCTCTAGTCTAAAAATTATGCAAATTATTTTTAAAAAAATTTGTATAGGTGCAAGGGGTACCTTATATATTTTTTCGAAAAATAATCCTACCTATCTAATATACTTCAAATTATGTTAAGAAAACGTTATATCTGTTATTGTCTCCGATATATTTACAAAAATTTAAAAATCGCGCAAATGTTTTCAGGAGATTATACGAGTTATCTTTTTCTTACGTATTACTCGAATGTAAAATATTATGCCCATCACTTTAAAGAGAACTGGTCTTAGGAATATCATCAATTCTTTCGAAAGGCATTGCGTCTTTAGAAGGACTAACAATTTATTTGGCAAAATATATTGTGTCTTATTTAAACAATATTTCAATTTTTCGCATTTTTTGAAAGTTACACATTAAAAACAAATATGATTTTTGTCTTACTTTTGAGGCGGGATACATAACCACATTGCATAAAATGATCGATATTATATACATTTCTGGATATGATTTATAAATGTAATAAAATTTCCAAAATATGTATCACTAAAATGCTCAGATATGTAGAACCTTGATTTCACACACCGTAATGCTGACGTCTCTACGTAAATTGTGAAAAGGGAGAATATAAGCGGTGTGTGCGTCAAATATGTATTCTCTCTCCACTGCGTAGATTTACGTAGCTGCTTGAACATTGCGGTATATATTTCTAAATGGAACACTATGAACGTTTGGAATCTAAATAAATTGCTGATTATTTACAGGTTCATTTTTATGGAATAAAATATTTTGGATGTCGAATATAAACATAATCCTTATTAATAATGATAGCAAGAACTGTGGGGTAGTATGGTAAACAACAGATGAGTATCGGCAACCTCCGCACCACACAAGTTTATTTTATTATATAGTAATATAATAAATAGTCCGGAACGGCCGTTTCGAGGACACGAATGGTCCTCATCATCAACCGGTAATCTTAAGAATTGGTACTCCGAAAATGATGATCTGATTTTTTCTTCAAAAACACTAAAATAGTACTTTTCTATTTCTAACAAGAAGCCTAAATAACAATTTCCGACTTTCTTGAGCTTGAAAAATTGACGGAACGTTCATAATACATTTCAAAGCGATTAAAGCATTTCATGTATTTTATTTATTACCTTTCAAAAATCAGCACTGAAATTGTTTGCCTTTTCTATTTGTACGCTTTCTATAATTATTAAAACCATTAGGCTTAACGGCAGAGACGTTGAAAAGATTTCATTATTTTTCAAAATCGTTAAGCCTAATGGTTTTAATAATTATAGAAAGCGTAAAAATAGAAAAGGCAAACAATTTCAGTGCTGATTTTTGAAAGGTAATTCATTGTGCAAAGAATTTCTTGATGCCGTATGGCGTATGTACGGATGATTTTCATCAAAATCAAAAGGCTCGGGATGGACATTTTAAAAAACATAGATTATCATCTGAGCATTCCGCCTAAAATACATGAAATGCTTTAAACGCTTTGAAAGGTATTGTGAACGTTCCGTCAATTTTTCATGTTAGAAAGGCGGAAATTATTATTTAGGCTTCTTGTTAGAAATAAAAAAGTACTATTTTAGGGTTTTTGAAGAATTAGGGGGTAAAATCGGGTCATCATTTTCGGATAACCAATCCTTAAGGTCACCGGTTGATAATGAGGACCATTCGTGTCCTCGAAGCGATCGTCCCGGACTAATTATTATATTACTATATAATAAATTAAACTTGTGTGGTGCGGAGGTTGCCGATACTTGTGTGTTTATAATCCTTATTGTTGGTGCTGCAAAATATTTGTTTTAAATTACGCAACTATCAATTTTAGACTACAAGCATGGTGTATTTTCGAACTATTTATGCAGATTCCAAAAACGAAGTCTATATCCATGGTGTTCCATTAATACCTACAAATCGATCACACATTACACTACATGCATACCTTACAATTACACGATGAAATGTTTTAACTAAAAATACTAAAAAAAAATGAAACACCAGCGTTTGTGTATTTGTGTTTTGTCGAGTTTTAGCAATGTTGAATTCACTGTTCTGTGTTTTTCCGCTTTTTTCATATCTGTACTAATCCTTCTAGTTGTTTTTCTTTTTGTTTTTGATGATTTACGTGTTTACAGTTCATACATTTTCCCATGTTAATTTTTACCGACCATGTTATAAATCTAACTTGAATACCGTTTACGTAATCTCGGCAATATATTTTTATCTACGAAATTTCTCGGACACCACTAGACTTATACCAAACGTCAGCGGGTCTCCTTTAACATCAAAATATCTTCGTATATATACCACAAATCTCTATTTTTATTTATGTGTGTATGCGTAAATGTTTTTCGATCTATAAGCGGCCTTTGTATATGTTTTTCTTCATTGCCTTTTTTTTATATACGCCCATTCTCCGTTCGAATTCCTTAATATCGAAGCTTTTCTTGGCACCAAATCAAGAAAGTGGACATAATTTATGGGACGAATTTTATAGTTCTCCAAACTGAAAGTAAGAATATCTAAAATTGTAGTTAGAGCGCTCTCGTAATACGATCAATCTTAGACGAAAGTCCAATTCAAAAATGGATACACGGAAAATCACTTTTATCGTCATACAAATGCGAAATAAAAATAAAATTGTGTACAGTAGTTTTGGATTTTGGATGGTTACTTCGAAAAGATTTAACAAAATAACTAGTTTTGTTTGAGTGAATGAACCCGTTCCGTTGCTACTGTTTTTTTTTCTTATTATTATCGTTAATTCTAAACGACCTGCAAACAGGTTTTGAACAAACGCACAACTAGAGGATCTGGAATTTCCATGGTATTTTCCGGCGTAATTATATTAAAAAAATATCCCGGTAAGGAACCGAACCTGGCATCTCCCGTTTCTTGGACGGGTTCTAATCACTACACCACGAGCACCTATTAGGAATGGTCTCTTTAATATTTTGATGTTATTTATCTGCAATATTTCGACAAATATCTTTACTCTTACGTGCTAAGAATACTGATTAATTAATATAATTTGGTTTTCATCGGTAAATTATGACAATTTGGATCTTTTTTTTTGCGTAATTAATTATATGAAAAAAAAAAAGAATACATGAATATATTCGCAGATAAATAACATTAAAGCATTTAAGAGAGAACGTTTCTGACAGGGCCCTGTGGTGTGGTGGTTTAGCAAACGGGATATATTGGGTTCGATTCCTTACCGAGACATTTATTCATATAACTAATTACGTCAGAAAATATTAAGGAAATTCCAGTATTATACATTTTTGTAGTGGTTAAGTCCCTATCCAAATTGTTTCATATGGAAAAGAATTTTGTTTAAATTATATTTTTAATTAATTTGACGGCATAATTAATAAAAAAAACTTTAATAAAAAAACTTATCGTAGATATGAGGAGGTTAAATGAGATATTAATTTTAAAAAATAATCCAAATGAATTCTAAATATAAATTCGAAAGCAATGAAAACAAAGAAGCAAGTAAAACTCGGAGGAATACACATTACATATAAAAAATTCCCTCGGGATCTCTCATCTTCGTTATTATGTCACAAAAAAATTCCAGACTTCCGGATTTGCTTTGGATAAATTAACTTTGTACATAGTCATACATATAGGACTTTTTTTTATTAAGTCATATACCGGTTGACAACCCAAACTGATTTAATAGTAGCTAGGTATCTAACAAAAAAGCAAAATTTCTATTAAAGCAGTGGCAACCGGTATGTAAAATTCTGTATTGCCGTTCATTTTTGCTGGGAAAATGATATAAAATAAAATGCACGCGAATAATTACATCACACTTTCTAATCCCAAATCTGACATGTTTAAAAAAGAAATCCAAAATGTGGCTTTAGTTTTAAAGCTTTTTTTAGGGAAAAAGATTAACGTTTTTGAATTTTTTTCCAATTTGTCAATTTTCAACACATTTTTTTCCGTTTTTAAAACATGTTCATTTTTCGTGATTCTAATTAACCGAATCTGTATAAAACTAAAAAGACATCATTATGTATTTTTATTACTTTTGTTTTAAATACACGTTTTTCCCTTTGAAATTTTATAGAAATTTGAAATTAATTCAGTATGTTGTCAAATTTGGCCGCTAAAAACTCGCGTGATTGCTCGCGATTTTTTTTAAGTTAAAACAAATTTCAAAGAAAATATGGAGTGATCCAAATTAATTGTCTGTTCCATCAGACGAAAATTGTCACCTTCAAATTTTTCGCTTAATTAAAATTGATTTCAGTGACATGCCTTGCCATTGTGTGCAATGAGTAAGTAACTAAACATGTTTGAAATACATAAAATGTGAGCCAAAATTGTGTCTTTTAGGAATGCAAAGCATATAAAAATATTCCAAAGGGAGATACAAGTCCTTAGTTATCCTGTTAAAAAAATTAATCAAGGTTCTTATAGTAAGCAGACTTATAGCGTTAAAAATATCAGATAAAGCTTTTCGAAAACGACAGGCAAAAAGACTAAGAAAATACAAGTAAGAAAACATGTCCTGGAACGGCGTATGAAAAAGAAAATAGCGAAGATGCTCTATACTTCACTTTTATAAATGGAAGTAAATATTAAGTTATCACCTTGGGAAATCTGGAAGTTTTTCTTTTATATCGCCTGATATTTACCGTAATATTCAAAATGCAACAGGTAAAATCGTTGTCATTAGCGCAACAACTGTAAGAGTTAAACTTCTCTGATTTCGTTTTCGTCTGTATCCGGGGCTTTGTTAGGTAAATATATCTCCAGCCAATGATAAATAGTTCTCTACAGTAATAATATAAATGTTCTATATTCTTGTGCTTCTTAATGTTCGTTTTTCTTAGAAAAATGTAAACAATTCTTTTTTCCCACTACAATAAGTTTGTAAATTAAATATCACATTTAATAAGTCCACAAATTCAGTAGGAAATGTCCATATTCTTACGGTTGCCAATACTAGCTAATGTTGGTTCGTTGGTCACTAGATCGCGAATTCCAGTAGCATAGTTCAAGCTGTAATGTGGTATTGTTAAAGGAGAGACATTTGATTCATTGTAAATTATATTCTTGTATCGTTGGCTATGATTAATATTTAATAAAAGCTATTTTTAACAAAGACAGCACAAAGAGGGCTAGTAAACGTCATACTTTTAGGTTACTTTTTCTTTTCCGTTAATGTATCTTTGGCAAACGTTAGTAATGGGCGATCCAACAAAAACTTGCAAGTTCATTTCGCCAATAACACCAAGAATATTATTGTTTAAATCATCGGTTGTCTATGGATTATTGACATAGGTCCTTGTGGTCCATGTCTTCCAGAAGAAGCCATAAAAAGTTAGTCAATATTTGGCAATTTCATTTACCATTAACGATTACTGTTTTCCTATTTCCATTTTCAAAAAAGTTAGATCCAAGCACATCCTGTGATAAAAAACCACACCAAATGGTTACAGACGAGAATACAGTGGTTTCTCCATAATCTCTCAAAGACTTTCGAGTTCCCAAATTCAACAGTTTTCTTTATTAACGTAACCACTGATGTGAAAATAGACATCGACGCTGAATTTGATTCCTCCACTGCGGTTGGTTCAGTTCTTGGATCAATTGAATCTTGTATGCACGTAGACGAAGCTCTTTTTTCATCATTCGTAGCAGGAACGATTTTGATATGACAGTTGCAGCAATTGAGCACACACTTTCATTCAACTTAGCGATATTTTGAGCTGAACGAACATAGCGCTCTCGTAATGTCTCCCGATACCAAGATCAGAACCGCACCAAATTTTGCAATTACACTCCTAATTGCTGTATCGCTAGGTATATGATTTCGAACAAAAACAATACGAAATCGACGAATAGTGGTCTTAACTGAACGCACATTTTCGTAATAAATTTGGACGTTATTGAAGGGTGAAACGCTGCATCGCGAAACTTACAGCTTTCCAGATGACGTATGTAAATATAAACCTTCAAAGTAACACCGTTTGCAAATAATATAACATGAAAATCCCCAAGTTCATGCTAGGACACTCTGTATTGGTAAAATCTTTTAAACTGCCGAAGAAATATCTTTCAATTGGATTACAATTTCATGTGTAATGTTGATTGATATAAACAATTCCCATATGCTGCAGACTTTGTGTGATATTGTTCTGCAGTCTAATAATTAACATTATTAGCCATATACGTATAATTTCCTAGTTGCCTTAACGGCTCTTCCGTACATAGTCACCATTTGACATCGCATGTTTTTTTGTTGATCTATATCTTATTTAATGCGTTAACCAATTAAGGGTAGCACAACGATTGCATACAGGTGGCGCCATTGAATCTAAATTAGATGGTTTAAATTTAACAACATCGTAAATAAAAATAGTACGAATTCGCGCTTGAGTACCTGATTGCATGTTCCACTTTCCTCATTCTCCGATAATAATAGTAGCAGCATCTTTGAATAAAAAACAGGAGCAACGGAAACACTAAACGCGTTACATTAACAATCGGACGCTCAACCAGTGCGGTTCGTTTTATTCCCTCCGAAAAACATGCGCGCATCGGTTCTGTAACACGAACATTATACAATTTTCCAAAAACACAAACATTCTCGTTCAGACGAATTCGCTTCCGAAAATAGAATATATTATTCTTGCTTTTGGAGAAAGTTACCAGTGATTATTGAGAAAGTGTTCTTTTTTCCTTTGATGGATTTAGGTAACCAGAGGAGGAGCCTTAACCTTAGCCAGCCAGTGGAAGAGTCAGTTCGATGACAGCGAAGAGACTACGGACAACGAATGGAAGCCGGAAAGTCCCGAACATAGGGCTGCCCTTGGTGCGCCATCCGAAGCCAATGCTGTTTTGCCACCGGCCTTGAGTCGGATCAGCGAGGATTCCAGGACTAGTCACAAGAAGTACATAAATATCGCCGGTATCGAAGCCTATCCAGATCTCGTTGGTGAGTCCGATTGCATTGCTAGAGCGAGCATAAGCCTAAAGTTAATTTTCTTTTTTCTTTTTTTTTCTTCTTGTGTGTTCGTCGCGTGATTCTTATCGTTTCCGAACGCGTTAGAGGAGCGGGAATAACCTTCGCGAGCCAAGTTGACAAAAACCGAGCGCGTTATCAAAAATGATATTTCGCGAACTTGGAGCAAAATCAAGACATTGAACTTTGATATTGTGCGGTGAGTGAAATTTTGCCAATATTTTTTTATATCATATTTTTTATATATATATTTTTTTAAAGAATATACGCAATACCTTATATTATCATTGATTTTTTTAAATATTTTCTTTTTCAAATTCAAAACTGGTTGATAGTTAGCGATGTGAAAAATTTTGATAAAGAAATTTATAATGAGTGACCGAATAAGAGCCTAACATTCTTTAATATAAGATGTATTCTATTGCAACCAAACAGCCATCAAGCTTTTATGGACACAATCTTGCTCTTCTAGTGAAATTTTTGACAACATTTGAACACGTTTGCTTAATTTCACCAAACATGCGTAACACTTAAGAAAATCCCACAGCAAAATATCGCATGGCATGAGATTATAAGATCACGGTAGCCAATTCTGGTTGCCATTGCGGGAGGTAACATGCTCCGGAAATTTCTCTTTCAACAACTGTATTGTTTCTTGTGGTGTGTGCAGATTGTCTCGTTCTGCTGGATCCATCTATAGTCCATACCGACCATTAACTGTAACTGCATTATCAACTTCGTATTCGAAGAAACGTGGCCCAATAACTCCACCATCGCAAAACCCATCCCGATCACTTTCTGTGGGTGCATTTTATTCCCATGAATTCGTCAAGGGTTCTCAGAAAACTAAGCACGACAGCTAGGGGTGTCCACATATCCATCTCAATAAAAATGCACTTCGTCACTACAACCTACGTCCACTTCTTGATCTTGCAATACCCATTTGATACCCACATGATCTAGTCTTAATTTCTTGAGTTAACTGATTTTTTCTTTAATATCCCCTGTAGAATGATTTTTGAAATTGTCACAGAAGTGAATGGTATTGGTATCGTGTCGAGGTTAAATCGTATTGATGTAACTGTGTTTATTATCAGTACGATCAATTTATTTTTTCTATCAATCGCTTAACCGTCAACAATTTGTGTTTTTTCTACCAAAAGTTGAACGCAATCTTCGAAACTGCCGCCCTATTTAAAATGAGTCTTAACGAGCTGTTCAATCGTGTAAAGCTTTTTGATAAAATTGTTGGGCCCTTATTGAGTCACTTTTTACAAGAAAAGGTGGAAGAATAGCGACCATCAAATTGTTTGCTAATTAAAATTGTTAATAAACCATTACAAAATTTCGTAATTTTGAAATTGTAGTTTATCGGAAAAAATAAGTTACACCCACCCTTATGCCCAAACAGATTTTTTTTTCTCCCTACTTATAATATTCACAACGAACCAAATTTAGTACAAAAAAATCATCAATTAAGGGGAAGTACATTTTATTCTAAACTTAACTCGTTTTTACGAGTTTCATGGAACTGTTAGACAATAGGATACAGCTGCATTTTTTAATGCAACAAAAGTACATTAAAAAAAATTTTCTAACTTGCAAGGGGGATTTTGCAAGATATGTACAGTGTGAATAATAGTTATCTATATCTAACATGTTACAAATTGTCGCCATTCGTTATGTGTTATTCTAAATCATGATAATGAAAATCATCAGGCTTACTGCAGATTGAATATAGGGGTAAGGTCTCATCATAGTAATGTGAAAAGGCATATTTTTATGGATGGATGAAATGATCTAGTTTAGTGCCTACGTAACCGCTTTTGTACCAAGAATGTAAAAATAAATTACGATATTATAGAAGAGTTTGTACTTGTGTAAATCAATATTCGTATTACCGAGTAAAATTTGATTTGAAAACTCGACAGGTTCTACAAATCTTCCAAGTTAATCTGATCGGTAATTGCTACCTTGGAATCTTCCCTTGTTAGCTGTATTAACAAAGGAAATTATGAAAATTGTGATTTTTACCACAGGACACTAACTCCAATGCTATTCTAACGAACCAACTTTAATAGATCGTGACTGAAAGGGTTAAATGACCGCCAAAACACCTGCGATGTCATAATATTTCCTTACACATTTCTGAGAAAATATAAAGTCAAAGTTTTCTCGTCAAAAAAAAAATGGACGCAACACACGCTTGACACTTTGTGGAAACGATACGAAAAATAAAACAAGAAAAGATATAACAACACGAAAGTTGATTGTAATAAATATGATTCATTTAAAAACACGACATTTCTCTCTGGGTTATTTTAATGCGAATATATTAATGCAAGATTGTCATACAAGTCATTCACGATGATGAACGTTTATCTAGGAATATGTAATTAAAATATTTGCAAATTGGAAATTTGGGGGACGATTTTTTAAAATATTTTCTATTTTATGGCAGTCTTAATGACACCGGAAACGAATATCAATTTTCTTATTTCAAATAGAAAGAATAGAGAATAGAATGTATATTGTAGAGCGCAGCGTAGCTGCAAAAGTTGGTCAAATCGAAGCTTTCTGATGGGGGTATTCCGTTATGGCTATTGCACCTTTCAATATCATTATGTACCGGATGTTCATTTGAAAACTTCCCACCCTAAATTTCTGGAAATCTGCAAATTTATGAAAAATTTCCTGAAACACGTTAGAAGTATTATCGAGGGAGACAACATTTTATGCAAAAATTGACTCACCCACTTGAACCTCCTGCCCCCGGGAGTTACCCCCTTAAAAATCTTAAATGGAAAGGGGTATCAAGTAATACCTCATTTTAAAACTTTTGAAACAGTGCATTTTGGCAATTAGTTTTTTGAAATTGATTGTTTCGTTTTCGTGATTTTTCAGAAAATCTTTTAGTTTGGTTTGTTTTGTATTTGTAGCTGGTCAATCTATTTTAGAAGCATCGGAACAAAAATCTGTATTAAAAACCTTTATAAACTTCTCAAAAACAATGAAAGCAAATAATCTTATAGTTATTTAAGTTTCAAGTTATATTTAATGCAGAATATTTGTCGTTTTGTTTGTAGCTATTTAGTAAATAAAAATGTATATTTTAGGTACGTTTTTATGCCGATTTTGCGTTCGTTGATTCAGCTTTTTTTTACAGAACATTAAAGTAACGTTAAAAAATTGAATCGACGAAAGCAAAAGCGGCATAAAATACTTGAACTTGTTTTGATAGAATAATTTCGTAGGTTATGTTGTTCTCATTCAAAACTCTCCGTTGAATATAAAAATTTCAGTAAGACCATATACTCAAAACAAGCCGAGCTGAGCTAAGCAGACTTTGCAAAGACGCGCCTTTAGATGCAAGATATAGTAGCATAATATTATAACTCTAAGATGTATCAACTTTGAGAAATTAATTTTTTACTGAAAATTTGCTTCAATTTAAATTTTTCATCACACTTTTTTTTAGAAATAACTACATATATTTACATACGAATTAGTTTCAAGATTCGTTTAAATCACTTAGGTAGCTATTATAATTATCAATAAATATCGTAAATATTAACAAGATGTTCCGAAAATCAGTTGTAAATATTCAACTAGGAAAGTAATTTTTTTACAACAACCAACCCCCATTTTGATCGTTTCTACGTCTTCTAATCTAAATAACAAACATATTTCCAAAATTCAACAATTTACGAATTGTTTGAAGAAAATCAACAAATCCAGTCTTCCGAAAATACACGACTGTTTTTTTTTTTAATTTAAATTAATTGGTAATCAAATGCAAACATCAAAGACAAACTTTATTTGTTGTTAAAGTTTTATTATTTAATAAAAACATCGCGCCTGCAATTAAATTATTATTTAGAGTAGCCTATTATTCCAATATAAATTTAGTAACAGTGCGAAATATTGATGCTTTTTAAGTAACATTTTGACAAATGTTATCAACTTAGTTGCATTATAGGAATATCTTGTTAGTTGTAAAATGTCTTAATTTCAGAAATAGGTTTATTACAAGAATATTATATGCTAAAGAAGATGCTGGAAATGTTGCCTTCTAGAGCGTTGCGGCGATTTAAAAACTGTGGTTTTTATATTGCAGAAAAATTAAGTAATCCAGAATTGTGAGATCTGGGGACCTTAGAGGGAAATTCACTGGCCGATTATCAAAAAACTCTTCCAAACGAGCAACTATTTTTCCAGTCGTATGTGCAGAAGCATTGTCTTATTGGAAAGATCCTTCTGTAGTTTCATCTTCGTGTAGAGAAAAAATAAAGGGTTCTTAATTCGGTATATTTCAGCTTTTATTACTAAAAAACATGGGTCCAATGATTCGCCTCTGCGACATTGCCAGCCAAACACCAATTTTGTGGATAATGTAATGGTGTCCCTATAAATTCATGAGGATTCTGCCGACCATATTCTCATATTTTGTTTGTTTAAATATCCCAAAAGATGAAACCAAGCCTCGTCAGAAACGAAACGTTTATCAAGAACGTCATTATAATTCAAATTATTCAAAAACCACGGGCAATAATCTCTTATAATCGTAAATAGCTTGAATTTTTTATGGATATAATTTTGAGACTTTTTTTTTTAAGAATAGTGTGGCATGTTTCAACAGATAACCGAATTTCTTGTGATGGTTTATAAATAGATTTCTTAGGTGGGTTTTCCATTCGATGTCAAACGTCTTCAATGCAATCTGCAGTTCTTTTTTAGGTGATCCGTTCGCTGATTTACGAACTAATACCCCCATTTAACACAAGCATGAATTTGACAAGCCAACTGTTCATACGTGATTGCAAGATTAGGAAATTGTTAACGAAAATGCATATATTAATTAATTCAATAAACCCACTGTTTATTCAATTTTTTCGTCTTTTAATCTACCAGTTTTTAAATATTTTTCAATAATAAGAAAATTGTGTTGTATTTCTAAGAAATATTTTAATTGATAATGCAATTTTTAATATATTTACTTTATTATGACATTTGCTTAAAAAGACATTAATATTTTATACTATTACCAAATTATATTGAAATCATAGGCTACTCTAAATGAGAATTTAATTGTGGGCATGGTACCATTCTACAAACTTTTACTATTCCACGGGATTTTCATTAGCCTCTTGTTACTTAAACACTCCACTATCATCAGTAGTATTACTATTAGTATTATTGGGCAGAGGCACAGAAGCCTTTAGTCTCTACGACCTTAATAGAACTATTGTAACAAAATGCCCTTATATATGTTAGAGAAGTTGGAGGCTCTTAATAAACCTTAATATTGCTCTAGGATCTTCGTCCCTCAGTTCAGTAGATGTCAGGAACAGTTTACTGAAATGTTGTTGTCGAGTGCGACTGATGGCAACACAATTAAATAAAATGTGTTTTGCCGTTTTACCTGATATGAATGCTTTCGCCTGTTTTTGTCCTGGAACATTGGCCCAGTACGAAGTCTTTTGATCGCCCTCCCATACTTTTATCACATGTCTTATGTGGCTCTCTTGTAAGCCACAGAAGGGGCTAGGACCAATGAAGGGTATGTTGGCTGCTTCCCTAGCCAGCTTGTCTGCCTTTTCATTACTCTCGATCCCTTGATGACTTGGGACCCATCGCAGGGTAACGTGGTTTTTATGAACCAGTTTCCTTACATTGTGTATACATTCGTGAATCATCAGATTCATATGAGTAGGCTTAGATAGCCTTTAGAACTGCCTGACTGTCACTGAATATAGTTATGGTTGCGCCTCGTATCCCTGTCTCGACGTTCTTTAAGACGCACAAGTTTAAAGCAGAAATCTCTGCTTGAAATATGTCGGTGTGGAGTCCCGTAGGCATTTTAAGGTGATAATTAGGCCCATCAATGTCTATACTTGTTCCAACAGCTTCTATTCTTGAGCCGTCCGTGTACCATGCCAGGGTACCTCTTTTACTTTGAGGCTGCCCTGATGCACACTCCCGGCTTTCAATGATCACCTTATAAGGCTGATCGAAATTGTATTGCATAGAGATCTTGTCTTTTGCAATATGCATCAGGTAATTTATGTTGGGATCTTCAAGGATTCTGAGATGCCCTTTAAGATCCCTAGGCTGCAATCCCTTCATTCTGCTTAGCGTGAGGGCCCTTAATATTGCCTGCTTCTGAATGTGGATGTGAAGCTGCGTTAGACCCAGCAGAACTTCCAGGGCTGCTGTAGGACACGTACGCATTACACCTGTGATGTTGAGACAAGCCAGCCTCTGAATTTGTTGAAGTTGCTGTTGCACAGTCTTCGGAGTTGTTTTAAGCCACCAAACCAAAGAGTCGTAGATGATCGTGGATCTAATTATTGCCGTGTATGATCAGATCATTTGAGGCTTAAGACCCCAGTTCTTACCTAGTAGCCTGCGGCACACTAATGATGCTGCAATGGCTTTTTTTTTGTAAGTTGGATATATGGGAGTTCCATGTTGGTTTTTTGTCGCACGTAACTCCCAAGTATTTAACTTCATCATTGAAGTTAATCATTTTCCCTTCAATGGAGGGTGCATTCAAGCAGACTTTCCTTTTCCTTGTAAAAGAAACGATTTTAACCTTTTCCGGATTTATGCGCAGGCTATGATTCTGACACCATTTATACGTATCGTCCAAAGCTCTTTGCATAAGTTGCGCAATATAATATTCTCATATTTTCCACGGATCATGATTACCAGGTCGTCAGCGTACCCTTGCACCTCATATCCGCTGGAAGTCAAATTCTGTAAGAGACCATCTACAACCAGGCACTAGATCAAAGGTGACAGGACCCCTCCTTGAGGGCAACCTCTATCGGCTCTAACTGTTGTCGTTTCTGATCCCAGCGTTGCGCTTATTCGTCGACTTTGGAGCATGGCCGTGATCCATTTTGTAGACGATGCGTGACAACCTTCGAAAGAGATCGCTCTTTCGAAGCTCTCGCAAGAGGAGAGCTATTTCTTTTGCCATTAACGACGCCTCTAGCCTGCAAATGACGTGTTGGTTGGGACGAAGCGGGTTTCTTGTAAGTACTTCGTTCCTTAGGGACTGGTCTAGTACCTTTACCATTCCTTTAAGCAGGAAGGAGGAGAGACTAATAGATCTATACGCTTCAGGCTCTGCGGCTGATCGCCTTCCTACTTTAAGTATAAATACCACCTTAACGTCTCTCCACAACATTGCTATATAACTAAAGCTATAGCTGGCTTTGTAAAAGCGCTCCAGCATTGGAAGGATAGCGTCTATACTTTTCTGCAGTGGGAAGACGCCATCAGAATTATACTCGGTTAGGGCTTGCCTGTACAGCTTCCACTGATGTTCGAGCCTTGAGTTTTTGGCTTTATTAAACAGCCTTCTGGTCTTAGCTCGCATTGCTTTAAGCTCCCTATTCCACTAAGGCACTTTGTACCTGCGCCTCTTCTGTGTACTGGGTCAGCTTGCGTTGAATGCTCTTTGTATTAGAGAATGCAACTGGGTAGAAGCTATTTCAGATCTTCTGTATTCTCTATTTCTGTGCAGATTTCATCTGCTTCCTCCCTGATGTTTCTTTCATAAGAACACCAACTCCACTATCATAGTGAAGTGTTTCATTGATTGAGTATGCGATTTAACTGTCGCTTCTTATTTTTGTGGGAAAAGAAAAGTCTTGAGGCTTACGATATCTCCACAGAATCACAATATTTATTCTAATTATTCTCCCACAATTGACAAGAGATAAAAATAAAATTTCCCAAAAAAAACGTTTCAAAGACATTTTTTTGTAACTCAAACCAATAAATTGATTACAATAGCGATTCATTCTCCATCATGTATCCAATTTTTCTTTTTTGATTTATATAAAAAAGAAAAGTTCAGTTTTTGCACTATACTTGTACAAAGAACAAGGCAAACAAACGCATGCCGTGGATTACGATATCAAACTCGCCGTGTCTGCCAATACTCCATTTTTACACGGCGTTTATTTGTAGTTAAATTACCGCCGTACGCTTTATAATAGGTTTGGTAGCTTCTAAGTACCCTTCCATCTGTTCGCGATCCTTTTGATGAAGCTATTGTTTGCTTACGTTTGGCGAAAATAGACCAGCGTTTGCGAAGATTCTCGTGAGCATTTTTTACGATAATTGTACCTATAATAGGCTGTCAGGAAGCTGTCCGCATACGTCCGCTCCTCCGAATTAATTATAATTCTGAAAAGTCGTATAAGAAGCAGACGCGAATATTAAAATCACTGACGTTATTAGTTAAATTCGGAAAAACGAAAGAAAATTTGGAATTGAGAATGTAGTTGTTCATTAACTCACTGGTTAAAACAATCAAATAGCGTAAGATAAAAATATTATCTGAAGCGTTTACTCGTAAAGAAGGCTGTAATGTTGGAATTCTATCAATTAATTTATAGATATAATACAGTGGTTGAATATTCCTGATGCGTAAATCGCTTGATACTTAGTTTTAATTCTTCTTGGGAATACAACTTTTGACAAATAAGTTTTACTTTTTTTCGTGTTCAACACCGAATATTAACCCTGAATATTTTAGTGGGATTATGCGTAACGTCAGCAACTCATGTGACCAAGTACGACTATAAAACATGGCGCAAATTGAACCCAGCACACACACGCCATTGTTACCCACATCCAGAAAAATCGTACCCACAACACATTACCTACGAAAACTGTACGGCTACTGCAAACATGCCCATGTTTGGGTAGAAACTGAAAGAAGAATTATGCGACAAAATATAGTTTAAACTCTCTACAGGTACTGTTACAGCGCGCGTCGTCATAGTGGGATTTAACTGTCTGGGACTTGGTTCAACATGCAGTGTCTCGTCACAATCATGGACAAGGAATACGTGGGCTGGGTATGGGTAAGTCCTCGCATGGGCGTGATCTAGGTTCAATTTGAGCCGGGCCTAGCTTTCACCAAAGCTGTCCAGGATTAAAATTGTGTCAAGTTTATCTTCAGAGTTCTTGCGCGGATTGTCGTAAAAACCTCATAAAATACTGAAAAATCTTTCTATCAAAACCTGAATCTAAACCAACGTACCATAATTAATTAATTACAACAATGTTAAATAAAATATGAGAACTGATAAATATCAAAACTAATTTTTGTTTTTAAAATCAAGATTCGACAGATCGACAATTGTTACTTGCTTAGTAACGAACTCCTTGGGCGAACCTGGTGTCATAGGAAACGACTCGGTGCCTTTTCTTGGCTAACTGGGCATAAAAACATGAATAGATTATCACATATGTTATTGCTACGTATCGCGATATTTATTTAGTCAAAGTATAACACGTGCAGCAACGTTGAGTTTCTCTCTCATTTACCTTAACAAAATCGCAGACATGCGCAGGATGTTCCATTTAAAATAAGAGAGTTAACGTCACAAAAACGCTAACTTGTTCAGAAGTTGAGCGTGCCACACCTAGATTTTTATAGGGTAGCAGTTTTATATTAAAGAATTATACATGCGTTCGAACCAATTCTCGAAACATGCTTTCCATTCTGAAGGTAGCATCTCCATAAGATGGTTTTTGAAGGCTTCAACAGCTTCCTGAGGTGACAAAAAATCGCTATTCACGTATTTTTTGTTTGACATTCAGGAACAAAAAGAAGTCGTTGGGCGATAAATTAGACAAATACGGACAATGAGACATTAATTCGCTATTTTTCTCCTTCTAATAATCAACTATTTGACGTGCTGTCAGTGTCGTGATGAAGTATGATGCGACGCAGTGGATTATATGTAGAGATGACCAGGCAGGTGAAATTATTACTTTTTTTTACAGCCGCTAGACAGACTCGTGTCTATTGGTCTCAGAAGAAAGGGTTCGTATTGCTCACCTTCGTTTCCCCCGAGAGTCGACAAAGCACGAGTCTGTCTAGTCGCTGCAAAAAAGTAATAATTTTACCCGCCTTTGTCATCTCTGTTCTTTATCATCATTCAAAGCAGGAACGGACATCTAGATGCATACTGTACAATGTAATCAAAAAAGGTTGATTAAGTTGATAATTCGGAAGCAGATCTATAGTTTGATCTAGTTAAGTTTGTAACACTTTTTATTGAAAGTATTTTTGTATCACTTCCTTGTTGTTATTGGCTTAGTGATATTTTAAGTTATAGGCTGCTGTTATACGATGCTGTACATAACCAAATCGAACATTGTGAATGTTGTTATGGTTATTGATGCAAAAATAATAGCTTTGATTTTGTGTTTTAATTTATAAAATGCGTTTAATACGCTTTAAATGTTCTTCAAAATGAAACGACGTACAAAATACATTTTTCAAAACTCTTAAAATGATAGTTTCTAAATATATGATAGATGTTCAAAAATGTTGCCGTTAACAGCTAAATAGTGTCCTAATCTATCATAAATTCATGTAAAACACGTTCTTGACGTCTTCAATATTGGCTATGAGAAAAAAAGATATTAAAAGAAATCAATTGGATTTAAATGAGGTGACCTTATAGTGGCCAAGTAATTGGTCCACCTTTACCTATTCGCTTATCGGGAAAATGTTCATTTTTGCATTTCTCGAAAGGTGATTCCATCCTTTCCCAGTAAAAGAAATCCATCAGATTTCAGACAGGAGACCTTTTTTGGCTAAGTAATTTGTCCACCACATTCAATCCATCTATCAAGAAAATTTTCCTTTAAAATTTCTATAACATTTCTCTGGAAAATGTTCATTTATAGTTTGCATAATATTTCTCCAAAAGTGACTTAATTCTTTCCCAGTAAAAGAAATCAATTAGATTTAAGGGACCTCAGTAGTCAAGTAATTTACCAACCTCTACCAGTCCACTTATCAGGAAAATTTTCACTTAAAAATTACGTGATGCACCATCATTTAGGTACCACATTATTAATAATTCCTGTCTAAATAGTTACTTTTTCAGGGTGCCGCGTTCTAGTTACGTTGTACAAATACAAATTTTCCCTTGACCAGTAGTGGACTTTTGTATACATTAATAAACAATATTCTCTTGGAAGTGCTTCGTGAACAAACTTTTGTTGGATTCGGATCATTTGGGAACATGGAATAATCAATTTTTAGTTTCCTACTATCCGGTAGGTGCGCTAGTATAGCAGAATTTAGAGATTGTTAAATTGCTGGTGTGGCATTTGTTGATTTTTTGAGATTGTCTGTTTTGAGAAGTTATTTTTTATTTACATTTGTTGTTTCTTCAACTTTGCATTATTATTTCGAGAGTTTCAATTGTCTTCGTTTTAATATACACAGATTAGGTTAGTGAGCCCATAACAAATTTGGCTAAGTTTAATGGCGCAATCCTCATTTGTGCATATTGTCTCCATTGCCTATTTACCGATCATATAAGCTGTGTTCTTTTGCTGATAACCTAAAATCATGATCTTATCTTCTAAAAAATGTACAAAAAGAAAACAACTCTGTTTCAACTTGATTCGGTTGATTAAAACCTGTAACCTCACAATCTATTCTTTCTACTTTTTGATAGAGTTGTTAATTCGCCCATTTTACTATTAGGTTTCCGGCCACTTGGTAGATGTCCAAAATGCGTTTATGTTAGAGTACAGAAACCATCGCTATCTATATATCAAACAGTTGATTGTTGCTTAGTTTCCGCGTCGTACGAATTTATTCAAGTTTCGTCACTTGTTACGATATTTTCAAGTTCACCTATCGAATTTTTTTTACCATTTCCTTACACCAATTGATACGATCCTCTTTTTACGCTTGGGTCAAATTATGCGGAATCCATCGGGAACGGATCTTCTTCACACCTAAATGCAAAATGGAATATACTGCAATTTTCGATAGGCTTAAGAATGTCTGTATGGCACAGTAAGTCACATGCCGATCCTCTTCAATCATGTACGACCACAACGAAATTCTGCAAACCAGTTATACGCTACCCTAGTATAAGAAATAGTAAATACAATTTAAAATTGTTATATGACAAAAACTTAAATATTTTGTTTGTCGTCTATAACGTCCAAATAGTAAACGGTTTCCAAAAACTAGCATATAAGAAAATAAAGAAAATGCAAATGCGGACAGAGTACAGAAGAGAAAACATTTTTTGTTTGTAAGGTTAGAAGAAACGGTAATTTTTTGGGTTGCCATGCAGGGTAAATAATTAACAAGTAGAATTTTACGATCTTGCATATCATAATCCCCCCAAAAAAATGTACCTTTTCGATACTAAAAATCTTTTATAGTTCAGGGGAAATTCAATAAAAGGGAATGTTTTAGAAAATATCCTAAAGAATTGAGGTCTGGTGTACAACTGTACCTTACCAGCCCCGACGAGGCGACGGAAGGTGAATGGGGTGATTTCCATCGGGGGCCCCAGTCCTTTTCAGATAACGATTTTAAAGATTTTAATTCTCGAACGATTTAATATTTGAATAGAAAAATTATAAAGGTGGATTTCGAACTCTCTTCTTATTGTATTACCGTGTCGGACATAAGTTAAGCGACTCCATGGTCATATAGCAGTTAGTGGCAATTGCGCTAGAAACGATAAAGGAAGAGATAAAATTATTTAGAAACATCGAATATACATTTAAAAATAATATTTCGTAAACCAACTTTATTCTCTGAAAACCAATGAATAATTTGCTTTTACTAAATTTCAGCGCGACAAAAATTAAGCAACTGTTACTATGCAACGCTAGGGAAGTCCCTAGTTCTGTGATCGGGATTTAAGTCTTATAGAATTTAGTGTTTTACTGGTTGTTGTTCTCTTCAGTGAAGTCATACAAAGCATTTGTTCAATATGACACGAAAAGTGTATAAGTAACTATTTAAAACTAGAAATTGTGAAAATGCATCAGAAAGAAGAAGCTCAAAGCGTTATTAGTAAGGTGTGTGATATCAGTAAATCAGTTGTATCACGTATCATCAAACCGATATACCGAAAGGGGTACAACAGTTGGTCCAGTACGTTCAAGACGCCCAGGAAGCACTACCAGAAGAGAAGATATTTTAATTACACGAGAATGCCAAAGTAATCCATTTCTGCCAGCAACTAAAATAAAAGCTGAACTAGGGCTGCAAATTAGTTCCCGAACAATTCAGCGTCGATTACTGGAATAAGGCCTATACAAGGTGTACCTTGTACAGTAGGCGTCCAGCAAAAAAATCATGGTTAAGTAAGAAGCAACGAACCGACTCAATTTTGCAAGAGAGCATTTGAACTGGATTGTTCAAAAATGAAATAGGGTGCTATTTAGTGACGAATCTAAATTTAATTTGGTAGATTCTGATGGTATGTGCCGCGTAAGACGCTCTATATGGGGGTGGAAGTGTGATGGTGTGGGGGTGTTTTTCCGGCAATGGTGTAGCACCGTTACACGAAATAAATGGAATTATGGATCGGTTTGTATACAGAGATATATTGCAAAACGTAATGTATCCATATGCCAACGAAACATAAGGTTTCCGTTCTCAATTGATCCTCACCGTCACCGGACTTGAACCTAATTGAGAACTTTTGGGAAATCCTTAATCGACGAATTAGAAACAACAACAAGTATTAGACACAAATTCCTCAAGGTACAATACAGAAGCTTATAGAATCAATGCCACGACTGTGCGCAGCGGTAATAAAAAACAATGGTTAGCTACTAAATATTCTTTTTTGTACGGTTGCTTTTGTCCCGCTACTGTTAATGAACGAACCATTATTTATTACTGGTATTCCAAATATTCTTATATAAATAAATTTTTAGTTGTTTTTACATATTTTGATATCTTTATTTTCAAATCCCTACATTAAATCATCTACTGTTTTTAACAGCCTTTGGACAATTATAAATAAGTCCTATACGAGAGTGCAGTTGCTTAACTTATGTCCGACACTGTACTTATTACCTATCAATTCTACGCTGCAGAATTTTACTCAACGTCTTGAACATAGCATTGCATTCTAAAGGTAATAATTGCTAATTGTTTTTGACTCAAAATTACAATCATTAAAAAAAATGATATAATAGGCGGGGCGCCTAAAATTTATCACCCTGGGTCCTCAATTTCTTTCTACAGGCCCGTGCCTCACCCAGGTTTATGAAAATGCAAAAAATAAATTATTTTGAAGGAAAACAAATTCATTGTATCTATAATTCCAAATTAAACGATTGCTTTTTTGCGTTCTGTTTAATTACATTTGTAGACTGATAATCTAATATAGAAAATTTTTCACGTGACTATTATTAAAGAGAATAAATTGGATGTAACGCTCGATTAAAACTATTTTGATTTCCTCTGATCGATGAAAACACTTCTGGAATGGCTAATAAATTATAGTACGTGATGTTCTTATAAATAAGCGTATATCAACTCTATAAGTGTTGGAAAAAATAGCCTCGTGATGATGACGTAAAATTCTTGCAACATATTTTCCTTCTGTATCAGGCACCTACTGCTACACGATCAACAACCAATAACATTCTTCGCTAATAAAATTTGATATTTTATCCGGCGCTGATGATTTAAATACACAAAGCAAGCCATTAAACACCCACGCTTCGTAATTATATTATGTTAATATATTATAAAAATGATTTCTTGATTACCATACAAAATTCTCGTATCGATCGGTTTAGAATCACACCAATTTAAAAGCGTGGTTGAAAAGTTTACTTCTCGTCTTTTGAAGGTGGACTCCCGCGTGCTTGGTCTACTCCATCGCTCGGGCCGAATCTCAGAACGGGGCTGAAGCCTCCTCTGCTACAACAGGCCGCTTTCGACGATCTCATCTTCAAGGTGGATGTGATGCGAAACGTCGCCTCGAGACACGTGCAGAATCAAGAGGACGAGGAGAACAAATCTCAGAATTCGATAGTCGCCAAGTGGGCCAGCCTGCCCATTCTCAACATGACGTACAAGGATGATCAGAAGAATGGAGACGACGCGCAAAATGGCGACGAGGGGCTGCAGGAGGTAGGGTGACATGTGAGAATCTTTATCGAGACATTTTTCGGATTTATTCAAGCTTTAAAAGCACTTCTTTAGCTTAGACTAGAAGAGGTGTTTTCTATTGCACTGAAACATTTTATTCAGCTGATTGCTTAGCATCATGAAACCTTTGAAATCAAATCAGATATTACATTTTATTATTTACCTTTCGAAATAGAAATTGGTGAACATTGTTGGAATTCCGCATCATTTATTTCCTTTAAACGACGTCAACCTATTGTTAACCAAAATTATATTGGACGTTATTTAAACAGTGATCACCGTCTCATTGTTTTTCGAAATGTTCAGTATTAAGCTACGTGTAAGCTCTTGTATATTTCCTTTTTCACGGCTAAATATACAAGATCCAATGCATTGTGGTCTCTCACAGTAAGTCGCAGGCTAATTCTCTTCAATCATGTTGCGCACAACATGGATATTTTTTGGAACAATAACCGATTTTGATTGACGTTCACGAAATTCGTCACTAACGGAAGCAACCACCACAAAATTGTACAAACCACTTGTAAATAGTCTTTTAGCAGAATCGAGACATCTCAATTTTCAAATCCCGGAATGCTTATAAAAATGTCACTTTCTACTTTTTCATTGACATCTATACCTACTAATACTTTGTTCCAAGCATTTTAAGCATTGTCTTGTATTAAACTGTTTCAAGCATCGGCGATAATACAGGAAGATTTTTTTTTTTGTAAATGCAACCATATTTTCTTTATCTTCAGCCAAGAGCAAACGACGAAAGACTTATAGTTGAGTGTAGGCTTTCACGACCGTAATCCATAGTAGAAATGTCTTTCGGGTGATGTCGTGTAGTTAATATTTTACTTGACGTTTCGCTGACCATCCTGTCAGCTTCTTCAGAAGATTTCTAAAGACTGCTGTTGTTGTCTTTTGCTCCTCGTTATATATCCTATTTCTGTTCCGCTTTGCTGATCCATAACCGTTCCGCCTTGCTGATCCGCAACCGTTCCGTTCCGCTGAATCGCGTCGTTCGTTGTATGACGACTCCGTAGTGCTAACTTCCACGTGTTGCTAATCTTGTATCCATCTTCGCGATTGAAGTTGTTGGTGTTCTTCATTATTGGTCCTGGCTAATACTTTAACGTCGCTGTAGCTTATGGGGTGGTCTCCTTGTTGGTGCAGGTGTTCTGCTACTGCAGATTTTTCAACATACCTAAGACGCGCGTCTCTCTCGTGCTCTTTCACTCTGCACTGAATACTCCGTCCTGTTTTGGCATTTCCATATTGGAAATGCCAATGTGGAAAAAGCTACATCGGTCAAACAGGACGGAGTATTCAGTGCAGAGTGAAAGAACACGAGAGAGACGCCCGCCTTAGACATATTGAAAAATCTGCAGTAGCAGAACACCTGCACCAACAAGGAGACCACCGCATAAGCTACAGCGACGTTAAGGTATTAGCCAGGACCAATAATGAAGAACACCAACAACTTCAATCGCGAAGACGGATACAAGATTAGCAACACGTAGAAGTTAGCACTACGGAGTCGTCATACAACGAATGATGCCATTCAGCGGAACGGAACGGTTATGGATCAGCAAAGCGGAACAGAAATAGGATATATAACGAGAAGCAAAAGACAACAACAGCAGTCTTTAGAAATCTTCTGAAGAAGCTGACAGGATGGTCAGCGAAATGTCAAGTAAAATATTAACTACACGACAGCACCCGACAGATATTTCTACGACGAAAGACTTGTTTTCTGTTCATTCTTTTAATCTTTTCTATAATTCCCTGCTTCCTGCTCCAGTAAAGGGCCCTTAGCACATTCATCTAGTGAATTTATTTTATCCAATTTCGGATACGGAGGGGCATTAACTAGAAGGAAAAGGACTTTGCCCGTTTTATTCTCTTATTCTTTAAATTTATTTACTTCTGGAATAAACTTTGCTGGAATTCCCGTAGCGTTTGCGCAAACCATTATTGTCACTCGCTCTTTGCTAACCTTAAACCCAGAAGCCGCTGATTCTCGTTTAAAATCCACAGAGGTAGTGATTTCCAGTTTAAACCCGTGTCGTCATATTGTACACGAGATGTAGAGAATAGTCCTCTTTCTTGGAATATTTAAAAAATGTTGCTTTAAAATTTTCAACTCCCGAAACTTAACCAAATAAAGATTCTCCTTGAACTACGAATTCTCATGTAGCGTGCCGAGATTCAAGCTTCTTTAACCAGTTAGTACTTACTTTGAATTCATCTGGACCATCAAGCCTCTTATTCGTTTCTAGCGCTCTAAGCACAATAAAGGACCAGAAATAGGTCCTCCTGATTTCTTTTCTGAACGAACCATAAATAAACCGCATCTTGAGATTTTTTAAATAGTTTTCTCTCTTCCATTCCTTTCATTTGTTCCATGGATTCATAATTCAAACTCTTATCTTTCGGACAGTGTGGTTTTTCCGATAATAAAAGCTCTTGCTGGTGCCTTTTTTTTAATCGATTTATTATGTTAACTTTGGTTTTCTATAGATAAAGCATGTCGATACCTTTTCCCTGTAGTGATCATGTGCAAGGTAACTATGCAATGTACATAAACAGAAGCTTAGATTCTCTCACCTAACAGATTGTAGGGTGGGGACATTTGCGGTGACAAAGACTTGTTGCGTATCTAAAAATTGGGGTCGAATAAGCGACGCTGAGCTAATAGACGTTCGGATAATTGACGCTCTACTGCAGATTCACAGATGGAAAGTACCACTGCTGCAGGCTTACTCGTAATGTGTAATATAGATTACAGTATTCTAATATATCCTAGGCGCCAATACCAATACTCGTTAATCTCAAATTCTTCGTTAGATCGTGAAGTCATGTAACATATCTTATTACAGGGAGTTTTGTTATGTGGCGCGCTAGCATAGAGAGGGCGTGTAAATGCCAAAAGTTAAGCTTAGTTTTTCTTTTCCATCAATTTATTTTTCTAAGACGTTATTATTTGTAATTTACTCATTTAAACTGCCGAAAGAATATCTAGGTAACACTCCCGGTATTTACGTCTAAAGTGATCTTTCAATTGAATAAAACGATCTACAAATTTATAACATTACAATGTACAGTGCCAGTAAAAAAAAAGGTCAATTTTGTTTTTAAATTTCGTATTTTTAGATAATATTCGTATATATAGTGTAAAGGATTTAGGTGTGGTGACGTCATCGGCATTTTTTTTTAAACAATCCCAATTTTTTATTCCATATTGTGTTACTTCGTCCATTTGCCACTTGGTGGTTACCTTTAATTAGGAATTTTTAAAGAAAAACAATTGAAAACGTGAAAGTGCATTATTATTATTATTGTAAATTCAGCCCATTCTTTATGGTACCAGCAAGGCGGAGCACTACTACGTTATGCACAATCGCTGCGTAAGTACCTCAACTATCCTTTTCTTAACCGATGGATTGGTCGACGAGGTGCAGCGGAATGAGCTGCAAAATCTCCAGATTTGAGATCTCTGGATTTCTTTTTATTGGACTACGTAAAAATGGTGTATACAAAGACAAAGCAGACAATTTAGAAGACCTAGAGGAGCAGATAAGAACTACCATCAGAGCAACTTGCACCAGAAACTATTTCTAATGATTTGTCAAGAGGTTGCTGGTGTGAATCTCTAGCATTTGCCTTGACAATAACGTTGTATATAAATAATAAAGTAATCACCATGTTGGAAAATGTCAAAATAATTCGCGTGAAAAGAATTGTTTCATTCATACAATTTTGTTTTGTTAATGCAGGTCGCCGGTAAATTAGAAATCCGCGTAGTGCCAAAAGAGACGAAAGAGCAGCAAGCACTGGTTCCGCGACCTCAAACCCTATCGCCGCAGAAGACCGCCCCGATTGAAACGATTACTCCAGAGAACAGAAGCAATAACGAGACAGCCGGTCAAACGGTACCAGCAGCGGCGCAACCGCCTTCTAGCGGCCAGAGTTCCCCAAAAGTGAAACTGGAACGCACCAAGAGCATCCTAAAACAGACGAGCAAGGACCGCCCCGAGAACCATCACTACCACGACATCCAAAGCCCGAAACGCGAGACTATAACATTCGCTCCCGAACCGGACGTAATCAAACACGTCGACCGCGAGAACAAGAACAAAAACGAACAGAAAGATTCGCCGATTAACGTCGCGAACGTGGAAAAAGTAGTAGAAAAGACGGAGAAAGAGAAAAAAAGCGAAACGGAATCGTCGAGCACAACCGACAAGGAGGGGGAAAGACGTCGATCGAAGAACACGGAGAGGAGGAAGAGCCAGGATTCGCCGCGCCGACTGTCGATCGTGAAGAGCGATTCGAATACGCATCTCGACTTCGAACCGGTCGAGGCGCTGCGCAGGAGCAGTTCGGCGAAAGCGGTGCCGAAATCGCTCGAACGCGTTAAAATCAATCTCGAAGCAAGCACGAAGTCGGACAGCAGCTCGAGCACGCAGGATAGGAGCCGTTCGTCGGAGAGGCGCGGCGAGAAGCGATGCGTGGTGGTCGGCAGTCCAGTGAGGTCTTTGGTCGCGAACGACGAGAGATTAGAGAGACGGGCGACGGTGGTGCAGTGTTCTCCGGGTATCGATCTCACTTCGCATCCGGCCGTTACGTTCGTCGCGAATAATTCCACCAACAGCGGAATACAAGAGCAAAGGTGAGTTTGTTGTCCCCAGTAAACGTTTAGATTTATATGGTGCTTTCCAATAGAATTGCTTTTGAGGTAGTAAGTTAGTATATAAAATCGTTCAAGCCTAATATATAATATCACATAGTAACGGTAAATACTGTGAATATTCCTTAGCTAGATAAGGTTTGTGAGTTCATATAGATTTTAAACCTAGCATTAAAATTAATCCGTATTTATATTCTAGTAAAGAGAAAAGGTCTGTAGCGAACGGATTGAGTCCTGGTATCGAGGAACAATCGGAGTATTTTGATGCTACCGAAAATCCTCTCTTCAAGGACAAGAAGCAAGAACAGGACGATGAAGACAGTGGTGTAGACAACGCTAGCCAAATATTAAGAGAACGTTCGGTAAGTAAGAAACCGACTTCTTTTAATTTTGAGCTTTAAGCGATTAGATACTTTTTATTTAGCAAGGAATCCGGTGATTATTTTTAATTTGTCATCTTCCTCCGCAGACAAGTCCAGGCTTCGACATCAGCAAGATATCCAGGATTCCAGTGGCGGTCGGCGGACAGCGCTTGGCCAAATGTATGTCCTGGTCAGGGGACCTAACACCCGGCCTGCGAAGGCGCAGGCAATGCGAGAAATATGTAACCGACCTCAGAGAGTTGAATCTAAGGTTTAAAAGACATTCGACTGCCGGAGGTACATACAATATCTAAAGGGGGAAAATATGTCGAAAAAATGACAGAAACGTAGAAAACTTTGCTTGAGTTCTTATCTGACGTCTACCTGTTTTCTTTTTTTCAATCTTTGTTTCTCGCTTTTTTATTTATTTATTTTATTAGTGGGTACGATAAGTCCATTCAAACTAGCCAACCTACTGCCACACTTGCATTAAAAATAAATATCTTGCTGCTTTAAGAAGCTAGATTCAGAAGACGAGCCATAACCTTATTGGAAATAGAGAATCATGCCTCCTTTAGATTGATTTAGCTGATTGAAGGCAGTATAAAAAACCGTTATGTATAACATTGTCTCTTGAGATATGCGAGATGAAAACAAAAAATTTTTGGAGGTATCCCAAATTGCATGTTGACCATTCGATTTCGAATAACCTTGACGTGCTGATCACGAAAATTCCGAGTATTTTCAGTTTTATCTAACCGTTTTCGAAATTAGCTGTTGGAGGTTCCCTTTTGGAGTTATCGATCTGTACAACTGGACTTGCTTTTTAATTATCCTTTTCATGTAAATGTGGTAGTGATATACAGAATTGACTTGTCTGATCTCTAGTATCTATCGTACTTTTGTTTACAATCGTTGTATGCGTAGTTTTTTTTATAACTTTTTTTCGATGCACTATGTTTGGTTGATTAGTGTTTTGATTTGTCACCGGATTTAGTTTTGTTTGCTAATTGTGTCTATCTTCGTTTTTGTTGGTTTTCTTTGTTGAATGTGAGTATGTCAGTTTCTCTTCTCATCTGTATCATGCACTGTATAATTTTCAGTCAAACCAGAGTGTATATAAAATAATCAATTAAGTCTTAATTTTTAGAAATGACAAATATTTGTGAATTATGTTAATGCAGGATGAATAATTTGTTTTAGTACAAGGGAAAGGGGAAAGGGAAAAGAATACACTTTTATTAGTATGATCTAAAGCAATTTGTAACAAAAAAAAGTCAGAGATTTTCTAGGTATTTAAGAAAGAACCGAAGAACGTCTTATTTTTTTTAACATAATTTATTTCTTTTATTATTATTAAATTTAAAAGAGTGTAGAGAAACATTTTTCAGTTGCCCACCTGTTGTATAAAGATTTATTATTATATTATCAATATTTTTTCAGCTCATCCTAGCCCAAAAATGTTTTTTTTTTTTTTTTATGAAAACGTTTGCTGATTGGCTCCTCGCAATATAGCTTCTTTTATTATTATGATAATATGCTAATATTGTTATCCATCATATTATTTACAATTTAATAAGCTCTGTCGTATATTTCGTTTGTTTTACGGAAATTAAAAAAAAATATAAACAAATAACTTTCGTTTTTGGCTCATGAATATATTTTTTGATGACCTTTATCTTTTTATTTTATTGTTTTCTACGTAATCAGCTCTATTATGCAGTCAATTTTCGATAATAACCTGTTGACAGGTTTTCAGTTCTTTACAAATATCTACAAGATCTTTGCTCTATTTTTGTTGAACAAAATGAACTTTCAGTGTCATGGTTTTTGAGATTGTCCCATTAAAATAAAAAATGAACTCGCTCTGTGTATAGGGTGATTCTAAATATAAGTAACAAACCTTAATAGCTAGTTCCATGGATTATTTTGATCAAGGAAGTTCATATGAACCTATATTCAAAAGTTTATTGCTACCTTCTAATCATTAAAATGAATTAGGCAAATGCTAAGATGTTTCAGTATACATTTTGTTTACGTTCTCGCTAATGGTAATTTGCATATACAGCTAGGCATCTTTGTAAAAAACAATACCCAAACTGTGTAATGGCCGTATTTAACTGTAATGAAATGGAAAAAAACATCCGGTTGATAATGGGCAGCCTCGCAGAGTTAAAACTATGCAAATAATGAAATAATTATATAGAAACATCTTACTAACATTAGTCAGTCCACAGTACGGAGGATATTGAGGAGTTAACACTTTCCCCATATAAAAATCACATGCAATTTTTAGAAATTGCTAGACAGAGGTAATTAAATGGAGCCGCTATATTTGATTTAAGAAGGGCTGCCACTACTGTTGGAAGAAGTCCCGTATCAACTAAAATTCAAAATGTCTTGTGCACTACAACCGTGGCCTCCTTGGTTTCCGGATTTGAACTGTTTAGATTTGTATCTCTGGGGTTACCATAAATTTAGACGACTCCCATTAAGAATGTTGATTAAATCGCATTAAGACAGTCTAAAAAGTGTTATGGAACGCACTCGCCAATCAATGCGGCGGAGGATAGAAGCCTACTTCGTTAACGGCATTTCCAATATTTTTTTTATAAATTTATTATTAAACATTATTAATTTTTATAACTAAGCAGTTTTGGACATATGCCCATATGAACTTTTATTATTACAATAATCTAAGGAATCAGCCCTTAAAATTTGGCGGATATATATATTTCGAATCATCTTGTATATCGTTTTAATTTTTTTTGTATACACTCTGTTTAAATCCATTTTAAAAAGGTAAGTGCTGTACATAAGTAGCTGCATGAATATTCGAAGCTAAAGTTATTTGAGTATGAATTTCTACTAATCACCATTATCTATGTAAAAGAGTCAAGGCAATTCCAGAACATTGATTTAAACCTATGTAAAATAGACAGCTGCAAATACTTAATTAGTACACCGCAGTAAGGTGCCACGTAGTATAAAGTTATGCTTTTTGGAAATACGTATAATTTCGTGTAGAACAATTTATTTTTATAAATTACGTAACATTTTTTTTTACAGTCACATACTCATCGCCTTTTCACGGCATAAACGTTTTTTGATCATTTCACGTATCACAACTTAGAGAAACTGACATACTTTGCTTCGTAATCGTAATTTTGTCCCTTGAATATTTATACGAAACACCTAACCCTCCAAAATGCTAACTATGTCGAATTACAAACACCAAATACAGATCAAATATAACACCTGCTCCGTTGGTTACATTTTCTATTCTCCGCATAATAAAAGAGTTTCATTTTTTTAAAATGATACACCTTCAATATGCACTTCTATTTGTAATTTTAATTGTATTGCTAGCAAATTGAGCGTTGTAATATCGAAGGTTTATCAGTACTTTAAAGGTTTATTTAAAAAATTGTAATATAGAATTGTATTGTCATATTATCGTTTTCTTTCATCGATCACATTCTTATGTTTTCTCTATGTCGTGATTATAGTTTCGGAAGGGAGTAGAACACATCAGAAAATGCCTAGAAACAATAACCAAAAAATATAATGCTAAGATAGCTGAGCTTCCTCATGGTATTCATGGAATAATTCACGGCAAACGCAACAAAAGGAGAGGAAAAAATACACTGACATGTTTCTGCCCACCCGGCGTCATCAACGTGGTTTTGAGAATATTTTTATCCTACCTTCTACCGCTGTTGCCTCACAGTTAATGCCACAACTTTCAAAACAAACTCGACATTTCTTGGCGCCCTCTAGTGCCAAAGAAACGCATGCCTGCCGTTCAGGAAGCAGCGACATAAACCGGGTACTGTTCCCCAAATCATCCCTCGAGCAGTTCTCATGACTGCTAAACACGAGATGGCGACGCTGGTAGCGCTTTGGGAAACTGCACATGTGAATATTCCGACAGGCTTACCATGATGTATATAAACAGAACACATCAGAAAATGCCTAAAAACAATAACAAAAAAAAATAATGCTAAGACAGCTTAGCTTCCTCATGGTATTGATGGAATAATGTTTGGATGGTATTGATGGAATAATGTTTGGTTGGTATTGATGGAATAATGTTTGTATGGTATTGATGGAATAATGTTTGGATGGTATTGATGGAATAATGTTTGG
>LR736951.1:217638-241739 GCA_902654985.2 Oryctes borbonicus
GTATTGATGGAATAATGTTTGGATGGTATTGATGGAATAATGTTTGGATGGTATTGATGGAATAATTTGTTTCGTTTGCCGTGAATTATTCCATCAATACCATAAGGAAGCTAAGCATTATATTTTTCGGAAGGGGATATTCACAATTTTATAAAAAAAAGAACAATTATTTTGCACTTTTTTCCAAAGGCTAAAAAAAAAACAAATTTTGGTGAATAATAACTTTTATACTTTAGAAAAGACTTTGTATATACTCAAAAAAGAGTGCCAATACAGTTTCTTCGTGGTATTGATGGAATCACTCACGGCAAAAACAATGTGAGGACATAGAAACGCGCTAACCTACGATCATGTTTCTGTCTACCTCGCGTCATCAGCGTAGCTCCGAGCGTGTTCTTCTCCATCTAACATCGCTATTTGCCTCACAGTTCATATCGATTCCCTTCGAAACGACGAGCCAGACATGTCTTGGCGTCCTCTAATGCTAAGAACTACATCATTTCCTTCCGTTTAGAAAGTAGCGACAAAAATCGGATACTGCTCCCCACGCCATCTCTCGAGCGGTTCTTGGATTGCTTAACGCGCAATGACGTGCGCAGGAGCGCACATGTAAATAATTACCACAGGCTTACCATGACGTATTAAAAACACCTAGAAACAATAACTAAAAAACAATGCCAAATTAGTTTCCTCATGGTGTTAAGCATGAAAAGCAGTCCAAGAACTGGTCGAGAGATGACTTGGGGAACAGTACCCGCTTTTTGTCGCAGTTTTGTAAACGGCAGGCATATATATCTTGGCTAATGCACTTTGTATATTTCCATGGTTTTGAGATTAACCTATATGCAATAATTCTTATCATTATCTTCGTACCTATACAGAGTGCGGAAAAACAACCTTTAAAGAACTTGAGGTTTAAGCATAGGCAGAATAGGCCAAAAATGTATAATTTCTAGACTAGAAATGAAAGGTCTTCCAACATTAAACACCTTGAAGACAGACAATTTATTCAACACCAATTCATGTTTATGTGTAATGACTCCATTTAAGTTTCAATTTAGTTGTCAAAGTTGACTGTTAATTGGTAATATTTGTGAAGAAACGAGTTTCTGCATTTTATTTAGTATTACCGACATTTTTCAATGTGCTGCACGTAAAATTTATGTCAAAATGCATCTGTTCTTAGCCGCCCAACACAGGTGGAAGGTGATCAGTACGTACATCTGATTTTGTTGAAAAGATTCTTCGACATGTTGAAGAAAATCCTACGAACACTCCTGAGCAATAATATCCCTTTCACCTGCAGGAAATTCATTCTGTACTTCTAAGTGGTTTTCTTGTTAAGGCGCAATTTGCTTCTAGGACAATCAGTAAAAAGAGATGGGTCAGCAATTACTGTACTCTTCAACGATAAGGCTTCGTTTTCAAGAAGAGAAATTACTTTGAACTCTCCGACAAAAGTTTAATTTGAAAGGAGCCTCAAATATGGAAATCTTCCATGTTGCAATAGGCAACTTTTTCACCATTAACTAAGTGGTAAAATAATACGAATACAATAATTAATTAATCAAACTCTTCTCGAACACTCAGTGGCGGTACGTGAATGTTTTCCATGGGTGGACGGAGAACAATATTACTATGTTAGTATATTTATTAATAATTAGTTGGAAGTTCTTTCCATAAATGAATTCACATAGATTATTAATTATTTATTTTTATTCATTCACTACATATTTCAAACATTAACTTTTAGAAATTCAAAAAGAATTAACGTTCTTAAAAGTGTTTTTGACTTCTATAACCCCTTAGCAGCCGCCGGTGCAGACACTGCATTCTTAAACTGAACGCATCACTATTCGTAAAACCAAGAAATCATGATTCAGAACGTTATATATGACAATACTATTCTGTTTCTAGCTTGCTACACCCAAAATGATCCTTTAAAATGGCGTCCATTAGTAGAAATAAGCAATTAAACTAATTCAATTCTTTTATTTTATATGTTAGGTGGCGTTCGAAACGTCAGAGGCGTCCCTACGGCTCTCATAGGTGCTCCAGAAAGTTCCCCGGACACCTCAGAAGGACCGCCACCTCCGCCGGAAGGGGAACCACCCCAGGAGAGTACAGTTAGGTGTAGAAGGTTTCGACCAGTTACATAGTACGACTGATCCAAGGTCACTCCGACTTGGTTGGTTTATATTTACATCGAGATACAGTTGAGATAGGGAAACCAAAAAAAAAAAAAAAACAAAATATCGCAAAACGAAAGCATTTAAAAAAAATTGCAAAAAAATAACAATTAGCAAGAAAAAATACACAACATACACGTGAATAGAGACTATTTGCGAGCCAAATTTGAAGAATTATAAATATATATACATATAGATATATATATAAATATTTAAAATTAATTAATTTAATTGATATTATTGACACAAGCGTAATATTGAGAGAGAGAAAGAGAGAGAGAGAAGGAATAAAGGAATAATTCAATTAAAAAAATGAAATACTTGAGAAAATATATATATTATAAGCGTACACTTTAAACGATAAGAACTGTGCGAATATTTTGATAATAGTTTCTCCGAATGCTTACATTGTGAAGTAAAAAACGCCTCAGATAGTGTGTCCCCGTATTGTTGGGTTCTTGTAATAATCGATGCGTATCAGTCGATTGGACTTTGCTGATTCTTCCTTTAATTTTTACGGTTAAATTAAAGAAGTTATCCAGATTAAGAAGCTGCGCAAATGCAAATAAATCCCGCCCAAACCCCTCCTCCCCAATCTATCTACTGCTAACATCGCACTTATTATATCATATTTTTTTTTATTCATACTAAACAGGTTCTTTTTGTTTACGTTGAAGTACGGAAGAAAGTATCTCTTTGTAGATATACATCGGTAACATTGTGATTTGACTTTCGATTATTATTATATACCTTTTTTATTATTGTTTTTATTTTGTTATTATACCTGCATATATTATATATATATTGGTTACTTTTTAATTTATAGACAATATCTTTTTTTTTGTCTTTAATGCTCTTAACTAGAATTATTTATTAATTTATTGACTACGAATTAAATTCGAAAAAAATACTCTTTTATTTGTACATGTTCAGGAAAATGGAGAACATTATAAAAGAAATATTATTTGATGTTTATATTGTAAAGTGTTCTAATTGAAAAGGTATCTGTCAACTCGTATTTTTGTGATGGGGATTTGCCCAAATATGTTTAGTATACGGATTAAGTATAGCCCAGCTCGGCACAGAGCTAAACAGATCCGTCTTTTTGGATGTCCCAACTCGGCACACACGTTTACAGTGTGTATCTAGCGAGTCATAGTAAAATTGCCCCTTACGGTTTGTGCCAAAGATGGGCATATCGAAAAAGATCGCCGAAAAAACAATTAGAGATTATCGGATTATTTTATGCCGAGTTGGGTATCGCCCATATTTTTGACCAAAGTCATTAATTATCAACTTTTTTTAAAGCAATTATTTTATCATCAATTTACAAACATTCTTAGGTCCTTTAGCTTAGAAGTATTTAATAAACTGGTATGATAAGATCAGAAGCAATATATGAACCTTATAATCCAAAGGATACAACTGACAAACTTAATAATGAGGAGGTAAAATCTAAAGTTGTAGTTGGCACGTTATATTAAGATGGTTGATATTTACGATCTCTTTGCTAATAAAAAAAAAATTAACTTACGTTCATATATTAAATTTTTTAACGGTTTTCAAGCAGCACTTTCTAGTTGACCTGCTTTTTCTAAAGTAACTGCATTAATTTATAAAAGAATAAAGTTTAATTCTGACATTATAGTATATATAATAAACTAAAAAAGTTTTTTTTTATTTATTTTTATTTTTCGCCATTTTTTTATTAGTGGACCACAAAAATTACTAAGGAACCCATTTTTTTTTTACTGCGAAAATGGAGATTTAGGAATATGGAAGGAATTTAAAGCATAGAATGCACGTCACGGCATTGTAAATTCTAGGAACATTATTGTCATTATTAAAAATATTTACTGTGAATGTGCTATTTTTTTTTACCAGTGCTGTATATTTTGTCAGTGATGGCGGATATTATAATAATTTTACAGAGATTAACTTTACCTAAAGGATTATTTTAATTTGTTTGGCGTTTTTTAAAATGTGGTGTCCCATAAGTTCGTAGCTACCCAAAGTTGTCTTTTTTAAATGGAATATGCTATATGCTATTGCAGTTTTGAAATTCCCGTTAAACTCTGAGGGAAAAGATAACAAAACACCATTATTCTGAAATTAAAGGCTTCAGAGCTGTTAAGATTTTCTTTTTTTTTTTCAAATCGACATTTACAGAAACCGTTATTTCTCTAGAAGTATGGTTTTTGATACCGAGATTTTTTTTTAGTTTTTTAGTTAATTTTTCCAAAATTCTAAACAACAGATTATTAAGAATTGCCTACCTGAAATAATTTTCTGGTTAGGGCGATTTTTGAAACTGATCTACTGTGAATAGCTATTTTCTCAATTTGCCATGACATTTCAATGTTACAATAAATTTATTTTTTCTTGTTAAAAAAAATGGTTGCTATACGCAAAGTATTTATTTGCTCGATGTATTTGTTGAAAGGCCCGTATTCTCCATTTATATCCAATAAAAAGATCGACACTTGCTAGCTTTCATTCGGGAAGGCAATAAATACTTGTAACAGAGAAATGCCATATGCACTATCGGACAGAAATGGAGCAACAACTGCTGTAAGTTTTAGAGATTTTAGTAAATTATTGCAATGAGCGTTTTGATGAATATTTATGAAATTCTACATCATGTCATCCTTTATAAACATTAAAATAGAATCATAACAGCATTTTGTAAGTAGACGAAGCAAAAATGAAGCAACAGTTTGTTTAAACTTATTTAAATCATGTATTATGTGTTATTATTTTGGATTTACACTTTACAACGAGTTTAAAATATTGTACTAATTAATTAATAATAGGTCCAATATCTTCCTCGCATGTTCGAGGCATTGAGTAAATCAATCAAATAATTTGGCTTTATTTTTATAGCGTTTCTGTCTCACTCTGCTGTCAACCTCATCCCATAGATTTTCCATAGGATTGAGTTCTGAACATTGAGCTGGCCATGCGAGACGTACAATATTGGTTACGTTAAGCCATTCGCCAACTAACCTTGCGGTGTGTTTTGGATCGTTATCCTGCTGAAAGATCCACCGCAAGTGGAAGTGGACCCGTACCAAACCCTGAGAAACAACCCCATACCATTATATTACCACCACCATATTTCGCAGACGGGCGAGTGTAACGATGATTTGGTCTTTGATCCTTCGGCCGCCTTACATACTTTATTCCATCGGAATTAATTGCTTTCATCAGAAAATAGTACTGTTTTCCATTTTTGTATGGTCCAATTTAAATGTAAATTCCAAACGTGCGATTCGGTTTTTCATCGATAATAAAGGTTACTTAACAGGACGCTTACTTTGCGAACCATAAGATATGAGACGTCGCTGTACTGTTTTTGTGGATATCCAAACCTGATGCGTTTTGCCGATTTAAAAAGGTCGGCGTGTGATGCCCGTTAGCAGGCTAGTTTTGCGAAGACGTCCCGTTCCTTTGGAAGTGTGATCATTTCACACTGATTGAATGATACGGTTCAGTAATCTTATTTTTTAAATCTACCGAAATATCCACACCGCGAAGCATTTTAAAAAGGTAAAGAAACACTTCTACAGATCTACTTGATAAATTATCAACGACTAAGTGTGTGTGCAAAGCCTACTAATAATTCCATCTTTGTTGCTACATTTTTGCCCCACTTCGTGCAATTCGTTCGCTTTTTTACAAAATGGCGACAATGTTTTTTCTTATCATTACATTTTTATCTATTTTAATGTTTATAAAGATTTGCATTGTGCAACGTTTAAATAACCACGCAACAAAATTACTTGGTTTAATAATTTACTGAAATCAATTTTACAAACATTCGCTTGCGACGTTTGTTGCTCCAGTTATGTCCGATGAGAGGAATTTAAAGCAAAGAAAATACGTAACGATATTGTAACATTTACAATCATTATTGCTACTCGCAAGTATTTGCTGTGCGTTCTATTTTATTGATCAACGCTGTATATTTATCATTGATAGCGGATAGAAACTCATATTTAAGGGCAATACGCAAGGTTTGCTTTTACAACTATCGATACCTGCAAATATTATTATGTATATTTTCTTGATTAGAATAATAAAAGGTTACGTACTGCAGTATAATCGAGAATGATTGTCGATTATTAAAAAATACCTTCTCAAGTAGAATCACTTTACAATTGCCAAATTTAATATTGGTAAAAATGACATATTTAAAATTTATTATATCAAGCGATATTATACAAATCAAGAGAGTCTAGTTGAAATTCACTTTTCAGAATCAAACGGAACATTTGTAGATATAATACGTAACAAAGAATGCTAAATCGGAAGAAGGTAGTGCACAATTTTTTCCTTGGATAGGAGCAATCGAACGAAAAGTTATACAAACATATATACATATAAATATTATATATTACGAGGAATATAAATTTATTTTTCGATTCTTAAACTTACCCGATTAAAAGTTAAAAAAAAAAAGATTATGGGTAAGAGAAAAACACACACTATATAACACATATTTAAATTTAAATATTTTATTTTTTTTAGTAGACGGCCAGAGCATTAATAAATGTTATTATTATTGTCAAGAATGATATCGTTGGATCTCTTTCGATGATGTCAGAGACTTACTAGCGAAGAATGAGATTTATTTTTTTAAATCTCGGTAATAAAGAAATAAAGTAGTGGAAGAGATGGTATTTTATCGAAAATACGTATTATATGCGAAATATTATCGATTAATAATTGTAGAGAGGATCAGATCAGACCATGCAGCCGTTGGATTTGTTTCTTAACGATAGCTAGGAAGTTTTACAATTTTGGTGTTAATACAGATTTTTTTTCTTTAGGGATTTTATAACTGTGATACACACTAATATATCAAAAACTACACTTACGTCTTTCAAAATGCGCGTACCATATAGACTCAACGTTCTTTTGTTGCTACATACAGCATGTTGTTACGGTAAAAAAAAACCAAAACAAAATCTAAATCTTCGAGTTTCGAGTAAAACTCTTCTGCAGGCACTACAATTTAATCGTCTAAAAACAAATTAAAAAAAAAACTGAAAATTGTGAAATTTGTAAAAATCACATAGTTCGGGGTTATTAGAAGTTCCACTTGAATTATGTCAACTTTAAAAACACAGTTTCGCATGCTTTGAAAATTTCACATTTTCGATTTTTTATTTTATTTTTGATGAAATTTTAGTGCCTGGAACGGGGTATTGCTCGAAACCGATCGCTTGTAAATTTAGTAAAGCAATTTCGAAGTACGCTTTCATCAAAGTTTTTTATTCCACATCTAATTATGGACGTAAACATTATTTTTTAAAGGTAAGCTGCGAAAATATATTTGTAATATACAAGTTGCTATGGAAATTTAATCTTGCCATTTGAAATGGGCTATTCTGCATATTTTCACATTTTTGAATTCTTTGGCTGGTTCTAAAAAAATTTAAGAAAATTGATCAGTTTCCTTCTATTTTTCTATTTGGGCATTCATTTAAAGTCTAAACTTCAATAACACGTTGTATAAAATTAAGTTGCTGTAATATCTCTCAAAACTATCACCCCAAGCTAGCAACTTATATTAGAATCAATCTCGAAGACCTCAGACATATAAAAATGTACAGGGTGATCCATTTGAAAAATCAGATTGAATATAATTCCTGTAATCACATGAATTGACCGTTTCAATGCGACGGTATTTCAGCCGCCTGATAGCATATATCTGCAAATGCGAAAGGGTTAAAATATCAATAAATATATAAAGTTAAGTATCCTTTACCTTAAATTAGCTATTTTGTAACAATGGCTTTCGTAACTAGCTTGGAAACAACCGAGCGACGTTTTTCAACATAAATTTTTAGTATCGCCATTGAAAATGTTTAACCTGAAATATAGTCTTAAATTAGTCTTACAATTATTAATCCCGAATGAAAATAATCTCCAATTAAAATTTTATTCGTGGTTAAATAATTAGAACTAATGTGATATTTGGGGTGATCGGCAGCACAAAAATATGTTACGCGATAATTCTATTTTAACCCTTTCGGGACTAGCGGGCAGTCCACAATTTCAAGGTTATTCAATTCGCGGCCTGCTAGTGACCTACTGATGCCACCGTGTAAAATAGATCGCCTATGTTAAAAATCAACCGTCCAAATTCAATTTTGTCAAATAAGCTCTAATATAACACCTAAGCATTTATTACAAAAAGAATTCATTTGAACCGGAAAGAATTAAATAAATTCTTGTTAAATTGAAACAAATATGCCTTTCCCCCGAATTAAGTTAACCGTGATTGGTGACGTCACAAAATTAAATTAGTCGGTGATTAGCGTACTAATCCGTAATTAAATATTTAATTCGCTTTCTGTGAACCGTCCCCCTTTATTTTCATTAAGGCGAGTAGCAACAAAACACTATTGTCTCCATGGTGAATTTCTAAATTTTAGATTGTCTCGATATATTTTTTTTTGTAAACACCAAAAGTGAAAAACTTTCACGTTTTGCTGCATACATACCACACAAGATGGTGTACTTTTAAAAATCGTACTTGGGTTTTTTTAAGTTAACTTTACATGTCGAAGATTTATACGTACTACATAAATATATATATATATACCTTATTGTCCTATCGCCGTGCTTTTTTTTTTTGTAATATATATATATATAATTGTAGATTTGTTACAGTAGTTATATTCATCTTTTTATCTTGTTATATTTATTATTTATGTTATCTCATCGCGTGCGAAAGAAGTGAAACTAACTTAAAGCCATTTTTTTATGTATACATGTTCTAGTCATTTGATTTGCCATCTCACTTCAAACTTATTAGTAAAATAATCCTGTATAAAACGGAAGAGGTAAGAATACTCAGTGGAAAAAAGCTGGCGAAAAACGTTCGCATTATTTTTTTAATCGTTTTTATTATTATTTATTTATATCCTCGTTTCGCTTAGTCATTTTTTTTGTTGGGACTGCAATGATATGTTTTATTTTCGATCTGTAATATAGTTGTATTGATTCGACGAAATTCATCAAGAACAGTGCTATTATAATAATTATTATTATTAATTGTATTTATTACTATTGTATAGTTAATTATTACATTAAACTTTTAAACTATAAAAGAAATTGATAAAGAGATATTGAAGTAATGAGGAGCTTGTTTTATTTCTGTGATTTTGTATTTAATGCGATAAAAATAAAATTTGTTTTGAAATAAACTGGTGTCGCGTGATTGGAATTACCTCACTTCCCTTCTACAGCATAGAATACATCTTCTGCAACGAGAGGATCGCATCGGCCAGAAAGAATTAGGTGAGCGCGCTGTAATTGTACTCAATTTTTACAATATTTTAGGGCGCCGAAATATCTAAAATCGAAATCGATAAGATTGAAAGCTTCGTAATTTTATGTGGAGCAACTTCGGAATTTTAAATTCATTTTTTATTTGGCACGTTTTTCTCTTGTACTGTTTGCCACATTGTAATGTTGGATTGGTTTACAAAGTTTAGAAAGCGATGCGCTCCTCGGTGAGCAGTTATTGCACTACTGGTAATGACTAAAGTTCGCCACTTTCCGTACGCTTCACGAAATTAGCAGAGGTTGGACAGATTCGTGTTTATTCGTCTCGTGAGAATGGGTTCGCGTTGCCTACTGGTTTGCCCGAGAGTCGACAAAACACGAGTCTGTCTAGTGTCTGCTAATTTCGCGAAGCGCATGGAAAGTGGCGAACTCACTAATGACATTAAGGTGGATATTAGTAAGTGTTTAACGGCATTTGAAATCAATCTGAGAATGTCGTCACGATTAGTTCAAACCGCCAATCGAAGCCCTGCGATCTTAAAAAGATCGTATGAATAAATTAAGCAACCTCATACAGTGGATGCTACTTATTTATCTATTTATTAACAAATAACATTGGCTATTACTTATTGAGTGACCCACGTATTACGTACATCAAAATTACTATCTCTGATATAAAGCCCGGTTTACAGACCATGATTTATTGGTCAATTAATTGAAAAGTTGATCTTCAATTTTATCGATACAATTTCTTGAATAATTTAACCTACGATTAATTGAATAAAATAAAACAAATGCTCTATTTTGCCATGATTTTTCGACGAATTCTCACCAACTTTGCCGTTTTTAAACCAACCCAGTAACAGAATAAATAAGGATAAATTTCGAAAATTTACGACTGTTATGATATAATGGATAATTTGAATTAACCAATCGAAACCGAAGCAATCGAAGGCAATCTACGCCTGTATCAAAACATTTGACGAAGGCAGATTGGCAATCCATTTCCATATGCAAATGAAAATTTCCTATTTAACAGTTCCGCCTTTCAACTACAGGTTTGTCCAAAAAGATGTTACCACCTACATGGTATTAACTTTTATTTTAATCATAATATTATGTACACAAAACCAGTGGTTCTCAATGCATCTGTGAAGTCTTCACCAAACAGGCCATAGCTCGTACCGCACATTTCCGTAGGCATAGAGCGGACAACCGTTGTTATGCCTTTTTTAAAGTCATTAATGTCAGTGGATCTTACAGCGTACATGTGTTCTATCACCATTCCCCATAACCAGAAATCACAAGGAGTCCAGTCTGGTGACCGTGCTGGCCAAGCTAAAGGTCCGATTCTTCCAATCCAGTGTCTATCAAATGTTTCATACAGGTAATGACGAACCGATAAAATTAATGCGGTGGTGCATCATCTTGCTGAAAGCAACCAGATGTTATGATATGGAGGAGAAGATTGTCTACAACAAAATTTTGCAACATATCTATGTAAGGATCTCCTGTTACAGTCTAATCATCAAAAAAATATGGACCAAGTACTCCAAATTTCGAAATGCCACACTATACGTTAATTTTCGAAGAGGATTGAGCGTGGTCTCTTAGTTCATGAGGATTATCTGTACTCCAAATGACGCAATTATGCTCATTCACGTTGCCGCTGACAAAATGTGGCTTCATCCGACATAAACGTTTATGTTTGTCATTTCTAACAACACTTCTGCAGCTCGTACACAAGCAATTTTATCAGTATCAAAAAGGGTCTGTATGATTAGAATGTAGCACTGCTTCATTCCCAGATCGAGGTGGAGAACTCACTTATCCGCGCGATTCCGGTTTCCAATGCTAATCTTGTACTTGATCTTCCTGGGCTCTTAATCATTAATACTTTGAACATTTATGATGTTATCTTGATGCCGGATAGTTAAACGGCTTGAAGAATCCTTCTGAAACCATTGCTGAACTACTGAGGGTGACTCAAACACTTCCATTCAAGCTGCTACCTTCCTTCTTTCTTTTAAAGTAAGTCGGGTTGCCAAATTTAGTCTGCAACAAAAGAAAATTAAAAATTATGTAGTACCGTACATATACAACCCTGTATTAACGAAACTAAACGAGTGCTCACGATCGTTAAAAAATTGTCAAATTTATTCTGGCTTGTAAAACAATATGTACGTGAATCCTGTTTTGTAATCGTTAATGTTCGCCACTTTCCGTGCGCTTCGCGAAATTGGCAGAGACTAGACAGACTCGTGTCTTGTCGACTCGCAGGGAAATTAGTAGGCAACGCGAACCCGTTCTCATGAGACGAATAAACACGAGTCTATCTAGTCTCTGCTAATTTCTTTTAGTAATCGTAATCGTGTGTGGCTGGCTATAGTCTCAAGTAAACTTGCACAGTCAGCCGCTGTTATATTAAGGCGTAACAATAGATTATTAGAAAAAGCACAAAACGAATCCTACGCATACAAGAGAAAGTAGATTGTAGAAACGTTGTTGACAAAGTTCAATGAGCATTTTTAATTCAGAAGTTGATTGACTGATCTGTATCATTGACTTTTTTCTTTTATAACTCATGTAAATATTGAATTATTGCAAAATTAAGTTGTACAAAGTTTTAAGATTGCTGATCATTCACTTCAGTGAATTTATCAGTTAACTTTATCCTTTCAAGTTTAACATTCGAAATTAGCAGAATTTGTCACTAACGACATGTTTAACCATCAATCAATAGCACAACTATCCACCAAGAAAGAAACGTTCCATAAGATCCTCTACTAGTGAATATAATTTTGCGCAATCATTTCTTTTCTGCAGGTTACCTAAAAAACGATGTACACGATAAACTTTGAAATAAAATAAAAATTGAAGCAAAAAGGTCGAATTATTTCACCTATTATACCTAAATTTACAGATCTTGTAATTTTGCTCCAAATGAATTTGTTTTAAATGAATGCAATACAATCCTGAAACATTAAATTCTAATTGTTGAGGGTTTATAGAAATAAATGAGGTTTGGTCAGTTGCTTATAATTTCTACAAATAAGTCGCTTTATTATAGCACACCAAATGCTTATCTATTTTCACTTTTTTAGCAATTGAGGTACTGAATCTGATCCTAATTTTAAGTAGCATGTAAGCAATTTGGAACGTATAGTACACTGCCGTTCAGTGAAGTTCGGTTATACAATAAAAATCTATGATATCACACTGTATACAATTATTAATACATAAAATTAGAAAAACATTAAGCATACACTCTTTTCTAAGCGATTAGAGCCATAAATTATTATGTAAAGTAGAAATATTGCGACAACCACAATAAAGTCCCTTTCATTATCATTCCAAGAATTTCTCGGAAGTACCGATCTTTTGAAACGGGTCGTTTGGGGATTATTAACGAACAATACATTTAGGAAATATACCGCAGTATCACTTGTTTATTTATCACGGGCGTAAAGATATAAATTTGCTTCGTTTTACTGTTAAACGTGTGTTGGTGTGCATCTGTCGTTTTTGCGCGAAAGTTTTAAGAAAATTTACTTCAAAATGGCACGTGGCAAGCCTACCAGTGTAGAAAAACGTTCACGTATTATTACGCTGTTTGAAGAAGGATATTCGGGGCGACAAATTGCTGAAAATTGCAAGGCTAAATTGTATTATTAAGCAAACGCAATAGAAAATTAACAGCGCCACAAATAGCAGCCGAAGTCAATCGCGGCCGTGAAGAAAAGTTTCGGCGAGCACGGTAAAACGTTGACTTCAACAAGCGGACCTTCATGGACGCATTGCCATTCGAAAACCCTTATTACGTCGGGGCAACAGAGCAAGACGGCTACAGTGGGCCCGTTCTCATCTAGATTGCTCGTTAGATGATTGGAAACACGTGCCTTGGAGTGACGAGTCAAAGTTTGAGGTTTTTGGGCAAAATCGACGAGTTTATGTCCGAAGATCTAAAACCGAAAAGTGATACCGAACTGCATTGTGCCTACAGTGAAGCAAGGGCGTAGTTCTGTGTTGGTCTGGGGATGTTTCTCCTTTGCTAGGACGGAAGATTTATGCAGAGTGCAGGGTGCAATGAGGAAGGAAAGTTATTTTGCAATACTCCAGAATCATGCAGTGCCATCAGGATTGCGTAGAATAGGCGGTAACTTTACATTCATGCATGACAACGACCCAGAACACACTGCGTTAGTGTGTAAGAACTATCTAAAGGAGCAAGAAGAACAGCACACCCTGAAAGTAATAACATGGCCTCCACAAAGCCCAGATTTGAATCGTATAGAGTTGTTGTGGGATGAACTGGACAGGAGGATCCGAAAAATATGCCCAACTTCACAAGAACATTTACGGAATATTCTGCAACATGAATGGATTAATATTCCACAATTCGTTTTAACAAAACTTATCGAAAGAATGCCTAGAATAGTTCGAGCGGTGATTAACAGCAAAGGAGATTTTTTCGATGAAAAAAAAAATAATGTTCAGTATGTTATATTAGGCCAGAATAACTTTTTATTTATTTATTTTTGTCTTTTTTACCTGTACATACAATAAAATTGCATTTTGTTTTTAGTTTCGTTTGTTTCTGTAATCTTTTCATGTTTTTTACCAACCGACCGAACTTCTCTGAACGGCAGCGTACGTTAAGGATTATATAGGTAATTTCAGCGTTAAGAAATGTTTCTAATTTTCGTTGCTAATATTGTGTCTAAAAGTCACATAGGCAGCGATAGCTGGTGCAAATCTGCAAAATACACAAGCTTCGATTTTCTCGTGTATTTTTTTTGCCAGTATAATGTATACGATATGGCACAGAAAGACTCGAGGGAATCAAAGCCTTGTGTTCGACCACCTAGACTGTTACTGATTGAGATTTTTAGTAATTAGAATAGTTAAAATTATTATGAAATATCATTTAACAATTATTTTGTATTTATATTCATAGTTTTCGGCTGTAAATATTTGATTTAAAGTAATTTTTAGTATTTAGATAAACCTAAGTTCAACCCTGTGTAGTCCTTTTGAATGAATTGGGTTCAGAAATTAATCTTTTTGGTTCAGTATTTTATTTTGATTAGAATAAAGTATTGCGGTTTTAATACGCTACATTCTAAATAATGATGCCATGCAAAATTAAGTAAAAATAAATAAAATAATAAAATGAGTTTTGATTTTTTTATAATATAACAGGACGGTACTTCAGAACTATCTGGTTTTTAAGCATATAACCTTCAAATGTCATTTTTTTATCGTAATTTTTTTTAATTATCATTAGGTTATCACTTAATTTTGTAAGTTAAAAGATAACTTTATTATTAGTAAGCCAGCCACTCGTATTTTTACAAGATGGGTGATGTACAGCCGCCAATTTCAAACGAAGAAGCAATAAAATTATGCCAAGAGCAAGATCCTTCGACAAAGGCAGGCATAATATTTATTATTTTAAACGTATGAAGTCAGAATTAATCCTTTGACTTGTTTAGGACTTTATTTTTCAACAAACCATGTATCGTATCAAAGACCCCCGTAAAACAGTACCATTTTATACAGGAGTTTTGGGAATGAAGTTGCTACAAAAGTTAGATTTTCCTGAAATGAAATTCTCGCTTTACTTTATGGGCTTCGAGGATGAGCTAGTTGGGGAGTTGGGCACGAAAGAGAGATCGGAATGGACCTTTTCGAGAAAAGCCACTGTGGAATTAACACAGTAATGTATTTAATACTTATATTATTAAGTGGGTGGCCCATGTAATTGAAATGTAGTTCCATTATGATTTGAAAACTTTATCAAGACTTTTTCTGTTTTTCCCATTCTACATGAACAAAAATCAAATTAAATGGGACAAACATGTAGCTTTATTATCTATTGTTGTATCATATTTTTAGTAATTGGGGTACCGAGTCCGATCCCAACTTTAAATACCATGTAGGTAATTCGGAGCCCAGAGGATATGGTATGCATATTAATAAGTTTAGGTTTCAAGGATACACTTACACTTACACTGTTTAAATTTGAAGGTCATATTGGAATAATGGTGCCGGATGTCGATAAAGCCTGCGAAAGATTTGAATCCCTAAATGTTAATTTCATAAAGAGACCGCAGGATGGTAAAATGAAGACTATTGCTTTCATTACAGACCCAGACGGCTATTGGATTGAGATTTTTAATAATAAGAGTATTTAAAGTAGAAATTACGACAATAAAATTGGCGCCTACACTAAATATGATGCTATTATTTTTGTGCCATTTGCTATGTATTATATACATTTGGAAATTTGTTTGCTGTATATAGATAGAGCTAGTTACCGCACGTTGTAACCATCCTTTGAGCTTGATCACATTGTAGTAGTGACCAGAGCTTATCGCAAGAGATGAATACTTTGTCCAACTGTGTGACCAGCAGTAACCGTACCCTACTGCAAGCGAACAATTGTTGCCCAAAATTGTTGTACTGATTTATCCAGATGTATCCATTTTAGTAGGACAGTACTCTCTTTTGAACAGTGTCTTTGTGTTTTTTGACCCCCTACCAAAGAATTTTTATGTCTCGCCATCTAACAGCTTTATACATAGATTTCGATACGTCGAAGCCATTAAAAGTTACCCAGACTTTCTATTTGTTACGGTAAGCGAGCTATAAGTTTTAGAATGTTGGGAAACTTTGATCCCTATATTTAGCTTCAAGATGTAATTCGAAAAATAAACGAGATTCGAGTAATGAGGATGGCCGGAATCGATTCTCCATCGATTAGCCAGATATCTCTGGACGTAGAAATAAGGAAATTATTATTCGTTTTTTTTTGACACAAAACTTAATTACTGCTTTCTACCACACCTCCAAATTATACAAATTTTTATATTCGTATTGCAACTACTTTTTTGCTACAAAAATGTAACAAATTTATTTTGTTGCCCGAAATTCTAAAGGGGTACCCACAGCCGGTATTGACGACATGGCTTAAAGCTGTTTTATATTATGAGAAATTTTTGCACATTATTAAACCTTGTATCTATATAATTTTAAATCCGCTAGAAGTCTAAGCAATTTCAGTAAGCCAGCGGCCGGTTTCAGATACCGAAATCCATACTCAAATAGAGCAAATTTCCGAAAATGATTCGATTCTTTTAGATACTATTTCTAAATTAGAGAACATCGAACTTTCATTATCTGAAGCGATAAATAAGCCTCGTAACAGATAATGTAGGAAGGTTATGTGCGATTATAAATAAGACCTTTTTAAATTCGCGAACATCACATCGTTAGACCCAGAACGTCCACTTTTCAAATACACTGACATTTTTACCTCGCCATAGGAGTATGATTGATCATCAATGGAAACCGTGCCAACGACACAATACTACAGCGAATTTTTGCGTCAGTCTACTTCAACAACACAATCGGACTAAAATAGTGTTACGTACGGTAGTTTGTTAATAGTGTTGGATTTAATTTATCTAGTTTGCTATTTTTAAAAGTTTGACAATGATTTTTTTGTAATGTTGACAGACGTTAAGTGTGGAATAAATCCATTTTTTATATTGAGTATATCACCTGAGTTGTTTGTTTTTGAGCCCCGACAACGTTTTTAAAGGCAGAAAAACGTTACAATAGCAAGTAATTACATACATTATTTTTAATAATATTGATACTAACCGAGCCGTACGCTACTGCGAAAGCACTCGTTTCTGCAGGCTTGGTAGGCCTACATCGCTAATGTAACTATATAATACTGCGGGAGCTGTAATTATGGTAACACATACGTTTGTGCATGCCCCTTATAGCTTTTAATTCAACTTGTAAATTTAATGGCAATTACATCTATTTGTAAAATGGTCTTTCTCTAGTAAATAAATGCAATTTTTTTTGTATAACACGTTCGTATTAGTATATTTACAGTATTATTTGAGTAAAAAGCATAATACATTTATATATTTTGAAAATTGCTTACTTGGTATAATTTACAAACAGAACTGAGTAAAAGGATTTGTAATATTACAGCTACTTTTAATTTCAGTGTACTTTTAATACTTACACTACTTGCAATACTTACAATACTTGCACTATAAAAAAACGTATCCCTTTTTACTTTACAACAAAAATATGTTGTAAATACAGGGATGACGCAAAAATTAAAATAAAAATAATCATTTAGAAGATTAGCACATTGAAACTGATTTTAATATATAATCAGATCTTCTACTGAAAAGCGATGTGGGTTTCGTTGCGACATTTGCTTGTAGATGACCAATACCAATACTTAGCTGGCCTGATTAAACAAATAATGAATTGTATACTAGGATACGTAACATTGTTCACTGTTCAAAAAAAAATATTTAGTTTGGGGACCCAGTCGGAAGATGGCGCTAGAACCACTAATTTGCTACATGATCTAAATACTTTAACGGAACTGGGGGAAATGTACTTCTTTTATATATTTATACATTCCGTTCGTTGTATGTAGGCGAGAAGGATGAATGCCCAGTAAATATTTCCAGCGTTGGTTGGATTGTATTGTGCACGTAAGTACTACGCAGAAATTGAAGGACCTTGGCAAGCAATTATTAGTCATCGGATTATATGCAAAATCAAAAAATAAGCTTATTAATTTTGTGTTTACTCTCTCTTTACTTTTTATTTTAGCTGGAATAAGAATGCATGTAAAATAGGTGAACATTTTATAAATATAATAAAGGAGTTAGAATTCTTGAAATAAAAAGAATTCTTTTCCTCGAATATAGCCGGTCATAACTTATGTATGAACCGCCTATATTCCGCTCTGGAACCGTCCAAAAGGACACAACTTCAAAATAGAGTGTCTACTCTTCTTGTGTCCCTGCATTTCTCTTCCCTCAATTAAGGATTAGGGATCCGGGCTACCTCTATCATCTCAAGGTCTTTACTTGCGCCTCTCTATCTGCCTCTCAGTCTCTCGTCTCTTTCTTTAGTTCTTCTAGTACGTCTTTTATAAAGATTTGAATCCGCGTTCAATTCGTCTGTCCCTGTATGATCAGGTTTACGATGTTTGAGACGATTATTTGCTGACTCAATTCAGTCGACAATTAATTTCTTACATTCAGCTATCTTCTACATTCCAAGATTGCGTAACCTCTCCACAGTATCGGTATTGGATGTTCTCTGCCTTTCCAACTCTCATGGTATAGGTGCCGAAGAACCCATGTCCATAAAGGAATTGTGCCCTCCTAAATGTGCACTCAACCGATGGTATGATGTTGAGGATCAACGCTCTAGTCCATTCTGCCTCCTATGCAGTGTTATTCCAGATATTTTGCCACTTTTTTAATGTTAGTATTTCTTGGATTCCAGATAGCTGTCCGGTAAGCCCGCATCGCCCTTCTACCAATAAAGATAAGGGGGAAATCCCACTATGACCTGTATCCCTATTCCAGAAACAGCCTGAAGTGCACTCATCTTCTCCATCGGGTCTTTATATAGTTTAATTCTCAAAACAAAATTGGATGACTCAATACAGCATTACTCTCTTTGTGCTAGAGGGCCCACCAATATTCGTCGTCTAAAACCGCAGCTAAATACTGGAACTATTTTTTTGTGGAAATCCTATTACCAAGCACGTTAAAAGAAATGGGTTGGCGAGTTCGAGGCCCCTTGAGAATCACTATTTCTCTCTTGTCGGTAGTTGACTGAAGATCGCTAGACTTGCTATATATTTAAATGACGATAGAAGTGTTTGAGTCAGAGAAAAATTTAATACTATATTACGTAAAAATTACGATTTTTCTAGATTACGCCATCTTTTCGACAATAGTGTTGCGAAAGATCCGTTATACTAATTCAAAGACCACTTTAAGTACGCGAATATTACATCGCTAAATGTAGAAAGATCTTTTTCTGCGGATGCGGATGGGTCTTAAAGAGACCACTGTAGAAACGTACGCTGTGATAAAGGTGTTGAAGGCCTCACTTCCAGATTTCTTTTCGGTAAGTTGTTTACCATATTATGTTTGCGTTTTTATAAATTCTCTGATTTGTTTTTTGTTCTAAATAACGTGCACGTTTATTTCGGTTAACCCAGCGCAGTGACGCTACTGCTAGGCAATCGACATATTGCGCTCCGGTAATTACCATACTAGGATCGACGATCGCCTCTATCATTTAGTATAGACGCTTGTACAAAATCGTGCCGGTTTACGCACGTCCCTGAGTCATGCCACACCCTCTCCACCCACCATGCAAGTCGGTTATGTGTGGTCAGAAAGTAGGGTTGTGCATGTTCCATCTTTAACTTTGCTCTTTAAATTTCTAATTCGTTTTCTGAGGGTCTGATTTTGTTTAATACCTGTTCTGTATAGTATTAGTTTTGTTTCTTCCATAGTTATTTTTTCTTGTTTTCGATTATAGTTATTTTTATTCCTACATTAGCTTTAGTTTACTTTACTATATTTACTAGATAGCTTTTAATTGAGCATTTTCAGAATTCCTTTTTATTTCAATTAAATTCGATTTTCTTTTGTCTTCTATTGTGTAGTAAAGAATTAAATACGTATGTGGGTGCATTAACGCTAATGTTTTATATCTAATATTTAAAACGGTTCTTTTCTTTAAAAATATGAACTGTTATTTTAAAATAGCAGTATAGCACTTGTACTAATTTAACAAAATTATATCCGTTCAGATCAATTTTGAATCAAAATATTAAAAAGATCCTGTGTGAAGCTTACGTGCTTTTCGCCTTTATATATTGCCGTGAAATGGACTGTATGACGTCGTATCGTATCCAAAGGGTACAGAATAGTTGTCTTCGTTACATATATGGTATTAGGAAATATCAGCATATTTCGCACAAGGTAGCTGACGCAAAATGGCTAAATATGTGTAACAGAAAAGAAGTCCAGACTCCAATCCTTTATCGTAAGTAAAACTCCTAAAAAAAAACTATCGTTAGTAAAACTCCGGCATACCTTTACAATAAAATTCGCTTTAGGACAGATATTCACCCGATTTCGCGGTTTGATCTCGCCTCCACACCACAGAACGGCTTTATTTGAAATGACGTTTTCCTTTTGTATTTATAGAAAATACAATAATATTCCAGAATACCTCAAATCTAGTTCTGTTTATGCCTTTAAACGTAAGTGCCGCAGTTGGATTGAATCTAGGGATAATTGATGTGCGCTCACAAACTCAATAGTTTACTACGTATCTGGCAAACCACTGTATTAATGTATAGTAAGTACAGGGTGCGCCAGAAACACCTAACGGTTTTTCACTGGTTATTCTTCTAACAACGGTCCGTGCAACACCGCATTGCGGCGGTAGAAGAGATTATAAAGACAGAGTCTATCACGCCTGCACAACGCAGGTTCGGTCGACGTGATGCCCCTAGTCGCAATACTCTATTTCTATGGGTATCGAAATGGCGTCAAGAGGGAACTGTAAAGAACAGCAAACTTACAGAACGTCCTCGTTCGAAACGTACGCCGGAAAATGTGAATCGTGTACGGGACGTCATCTTGCGTAGTCCTCAACGCTCAGCAGGTTACTGATATCAGATGAGGCCCATTTTCACTTGTCCGGGTATGTAAACAGACAGAACTGTCCTTTCCGAGGTCCAGACAACCCGTGACAATTGATGGAGCGTCCTATGCATAGCGAAAAAGTGACAGTATGGTACGCTGTTTCTTCTGAGTGCATTATCGGTCCGTATTTTTTTGAACATGAAGGCCGTACTGTAACGGTAAATTCTGAGCGCTACACAGCCATGTTGCAAACATTTCTGTATCACGAAGTGAATGGTCGTCGTGACATATGGTTCCAACAAGATGGAGCAACGGCTCACACTGCACGTGTTTCCATGGGAGTGGTAAGAGAAATATTTCCGGGCAGAGTCATTTCTCGGTTTGGGGACGTCAATTGGCCTGCCCGGTCGCCCGATCTGACAGCACCAGATTATTTTTTGTGGGGTTATTTGAAACAGAAGTTTTATGAGCAACGCCCAGCCACTATCAACGAGTTAAAAGATCGCATTCGTGAGTGCATTCAGGAGATTCCACAAGATATGTTGCAGAGAGTTATGTTATCTTTTCCGGACAGACTACTGGAGTGTGTTATTCGGCATGGCAGACACTTACCAAATGTTATTTTCAAGAAATAGTGATACACATTAATTCTCCCTAACAATTACAATGTATCTTTGCGAATAAACAAATCTTTACATTTTCCACTGGGGTATTCTTTTATGTAAAAAACCGTCAGGTGTTTCTGGCGCACGCTGTATATAGCTGCATTTTCCTTATATAAGTGTAATTGTTTAGGTTTTGTCTATTTTATTTGGTATACGCATAGTTGATTCTCTTTTTTTTTTCCCTCTCTCCTCTAGAAATAAGATTAGTAAGGAAGATGCAGGCGACAATTTCTGTTTCTCATCTTTATCTTTTAATTCAAGATTGGGTTAAAACAGTACTCATCATTTTGATGTAACTGAGCCCCCCCACCTCGAGGTTGTGTAACTTCTTTGCAATACTCTCTGGCATCTTTATTTTTAATTCTTTTGCTTTCTGTAAATTTAAATTTAATATATTTTACACAATAAAGATAATTACTAATATTATTATTTATTAATCATACATTACTTATTATTAATATATTCCTTTTTGTTACAACAAAAATATGTTGTAAATACAGCAGTAATACAAAAATTGGTTGTAGTTTACTATCCTAAAATCGAACAACGTTATTTATAACATGGCCACATATTGAAACTGTTTTTAATGTATAATCAGATCTTCTATTGAAAAGCGATGTGGGTTTCGTTGTGACATCTGCTTGTGGATGACCAATACCACTTAGGTGCTTTGGTTAAAGAACAGTGAATTTTGTACTACGATACGCAGCATGTTCCCTGTTAAAGAAATATTTAATTGGGGAACCTAGTCAGAAGATGGCACCAGGACCAGTAACCTACTAAATGATCTAGGATACTTCAACGAAACTGTGGGAAATGTAACTTCTTTTATACACTGTGTGGACGGATTTGGTGCACAAGGAGAAAAACTTTATTCTACATTTTATGAAAAAAGTTATTCTTTACGAAACTGTTTGTTTGCCTTAAAACTATTAAAAAACATATTAAAATGCAATGATTGCATGACTGCATATAAATGTTGAAAACATGTTTGCTTATTTTCGAAAATTTAACTAAGTTTAAATTATTGTTGATAATCGTATTGCCTTCAAATTCTGTTGACAATTAATTATTTGTCTGTTTCAAATTTAAGCGACACGACATTTGCAATCACGAACGATCACATTTATGCTAACAATGCAACAACGAATTTATTTGATTTAGTGTTATGGAATTGGCGATATTTCATATCGAACAGCGATCAACAAATTTAACGTTAAATTCCCCGGCATTAATATCGCTACTAATTCTTTGAAAAAGCTTGTTAAGAAATTTGATGAAACTGGCTCTGTTGTTAGAAAGAAGAAAACAAAAAAACAATACAGTGAAGATGATGCGTTAACTGTTCTAGCTATGGGATTTGTATTAGAAGATCCAAAAAAATCACTACGTAAGAGAGCGGCGGAGTTGGGTGTAAGCAAGAGCTTACTGCAAAGAATCTTTAAGGAAAACAAGATTCACCCATTCAAACCCAAATTTATTCATACTCTAGAACCCCGTTTAGATTAGAATTTAGTGCTTGGGTTGGAGAAAATATTATAGAGGATTAATTTTTCCATCATAAAATTGTATTTTCGGATCTACTTTTACCACTAACGGTTATGTGTCATCCCAAAATTGCAGATATCGAGCAAAAGAGAATCCAAATTTTCTTATTAATCGGAAAAACCAGCGTTATAAGAAAGTAAATGTGTGGTGTGGAATTTTATTCAATAAAATTAATGGCCCCTTTTTTTCAAAAACAATTTAAATCAACATAATTATTTGTGTATGTTACAAAACTTTGGTTCACCATCGTTGGAGGATATTAAGAGATGTAGTCTACTTTCGGCAGGATGGATGCCCTGCGCATTCAACTAATTTAATTAGAAACTGGCTCGACGACCGCTTTCTTGATAGATGGATCGGTCGTTTTGGACCTATCCGTTGGTTAGCTCGCTCGCCCGATTTAACGCCGATGGACTTTTATTTCTGGGGGCACGTTAAAAAAAAGTGTTCGAAAATAATAATTTTGATGCGAATTTTGGGAACATTAACAGATAAAACGAAGAGTAATTAGTGAGATTGTTATAAGAACATTTAGGAACGTTTACAGAGAATTTAGGTGTAGGGTCGAAATATGTGTGGAAGTAGGTGGAGGTTACATTGAATAAATTATTTGTTTTTTTTTATCACATTCGAATTTGTATACGTTAGAAAATATTTCATAAAGTCTCATATTTATAATAAAGAATTTATTTTAGTTAACCAGAATATCATTAAATATTTTATATCTAAAAATATGTATAAAAAAAATTAAAACATAAAATGGTTTAAAAAATGTATCAACGTTCACTGCTGTATAAGTTTACACCAATTCCGTGGACATACTATATATTTGTACAGTCCGTTTGTTGTATGTAGGTGAGATGACTCCTTTCTCGTTGAGTTCTTATTCG
>LR736951.1:246739-274299 GCA_902654985.2 Oryctes borbonicus
GGCGCTTCGACTGGGATCACTCGGCAATAAATAACCGTGCCGCACGCTGGCTGTCCGAGTGGGCGGCGCTGATTGGCTGATCACTGATTGCATCCCTATGTCGGTGCGTGTAGTATGTCGTAGTGTATTTACGTTTCTTAACGTCGGAATCCAGATGTTGTTGATTCGTAGAGCTTCTTCTTTCCGATTAAAGTTGTTTTTGTGTTTACGTATCTCACACGACTCTACCGAGAAGCTATACTTAATAGCAAATATGTTGTTCTACAATTGTGAATTCTTTACCTAAGTAAAAGTGTTCGAATTTATTTTTACAGCATGATACTAGTACCTCCCTGTTCACTTTGTGCACAATCCGAAAGTGATCGAAGTAGATATTGGCATGCGGCTGAATTTGCCTATGTAAAACAAACGGACTGTAGCTCTTTGTAATGAAGTTCAAACAACAAATACAAAGTAATCACACTTCGTTCACACAATTAATATAATGTAATGTAATATTTATTTGTCGTCAATTCTAACAACATAGGCATCGCCAAATTACAATAGGTAGCAATGGAAGTTAAACATTATCAAACAAAAATAAATAAACCACGTGTATAACTAAAACTTAGGTATAAATTAAACATTTGTACAACTTGGTATAAATAAAAATATTTGCATGGGCGTAGTCAGAATTTAGTCAAGGGCGAATTAGAGTTGGAATTTTGGCGACCTTTCTACGACCAGCAATAAGAAACGAAGGTGAAATTATTTCAGAGATTTGTGGGAGCAGGGGCTCCCTGCCTCCCCCAAAAATTTATATATAAATAACACTAATAGAGCGACCATAAAATTATAGTACTTTACAGACTTTGAAGCCTGTTGTAATATTGTATGGCTTTATAGTGACAACCCCTCTCAAACAGAGTCGTCCTCAAATTAACCGAGCCACGAGTAGCTATTATAAACTTCTTGGTTATAGATAAATTTTCGTTCGTTTCTTTTGTAAAATAATAAGACCTCCAGGATGTATAACGAGGGTAGAGGTAATATATTTAATTATGTAACGAACCCGAGGAGGGTGGGTTTCTGGTAGCGATCCCAGGACGTTAACGGGTCTCGAAAGGCCCGAAAAAATATAAGTTTATCTTAAATAAAAATCACGACGTAGGTTCTTGCTCTAAGGCTTTTCTTAGGGAAGGTACTATTTAAATAAAACCAGATGATTAACTTACATTAATTTAATAACTAATAATAAAAAAGATACGGGATTTGTTAACCATGCAATCTTTAGAACGTCAGTTAAAATTTTATCCGAAAAAAAAAAATCCTAAGGAAATTTTACTCCATAAAATCTTGATATGGAACGGACTTACTTGTTCTTTTATTTTCTTCTCTTGGACTGGTTAGCTCCGTATGATCGGTTGTCTCAGCTTCTTGCATCCACCTTCATTCTCTTCTCTTACAAAAACTTTCTGAAGAACGCAGTTTTTGTCCGAAGACTTGTAGGACTTTCCGAAGAATTATCTGGCGATACTTCTGAAGAACTGACGATCTTTACTTGTTCCGAAGAACTCACGATCTTTACTTGTTCCGGAGAACTGACGATCTCTACTTGTTCCGAACTGATCACCATTCGTATGTCTCTAATTATTTTCTCGGTGTAAACCCCCACGAGAATGATTTGGGGTGGTACTTTTCTTGATGCATCTTTTGGTTAGTTGTCATTGGTTTCTCTTTAATGTATCTGTAACCTGTAATCTGTAACTTCGATGTAGGTTTGTTTTCCACCTTTTCCCTCTTTATTGATGTCATCGACGACTTTGGACGCTAACTAACAAACAGCGAATTCTTTTATAAACTATTTCCTGTTGTTGAACTGTACCTTGAGGTACTCCAGAGGTAGTCTGCATTGTTTGTGATATATTGTCATTATATTTTACTCGCTGTGTTCGATTACTTAAATAACTTCTAAACCGACTTGCAGCTACAACAGAAACCCCTACCCGTTCTAACCTATTTACTAAAGTATCTCTGTTTATCGTTTCAAATGCCATTCCCCTTATCTATTTTCTTTAGCCATTTGTCACACAAGTCCACTAAAACTGACACACATGAATGATCCCCGCCCTGAATCCTGATTGGTGACTGTAATATTATTTATTTCACAATATCGTTTGTTCCGAGAATGAATAATGATAAAATAAAACGTCATCAATCCATTAAATCTAGCCTATATTTTTCTAGTCCATCTGATCTGTTACTGTAACATCATGCCCGTCTAATTTTCAAAAATTTATTTGCAAAATATTTACATTTTACCTAATTTATTTAACTGATAAATTCACAAGTTTGTTAAAGTTTATGTTCGCTTTACAATCAATAAAGAGAATGCAATTATTGAGCTGAAACTGACTAATACATTGATGTCAAGAAGTTTAAGAAACTGCAAAAAATACATTTAAGGCTATTTTGTATCATTAACAGCGTTTCTTTGCTCTAAAAATTTTTTTGTATCCTCATATTTCGAATTTACCGTTCTAATGTAAAGTAGTATTTCCTGTGTGAATCGGGGGAGAAGTGACGAGGTTGAGGCGGAAAAAGGATCAAATAACTTTCTTAGACTCAGATTAACTTTTTTATTTACTTTATCAACGGACATCGAAGAAAAAATAGACTTTTCAACAATTTGTGCAACTTTATAAATAAAATACTATTTGTTAAAAATAATTACTTTCTTTAGAAATTAAATGCGAGATATAAATTGTGTAGGTATGACTAAATTTCGGATAAATGTAAGGTGGAAATATGTTATTAAAAATAATGGGTTATGTTTCTAAAATATATATTCATTTTTTTACCTAATTTGGATAAAATCAATAGATAGTGTTTTAATCTTTATATACATGGTAAGATTGAAAATAATAAAAAAAAAACAATTATGCTGTTTCTTTTTTTTTGAATAATTCAAAGTTTGATTCGTCCAATTGTACTACTGAATGTTACACTAAAATAAGTGCATTGTACAGTTTAATTGGTGAGACTTCCTTTTTTTCATATAATAAGGTCCTATTCTACCCTTGAGCTATTGCGCTATATGTAAATTGCAATATCAGAGGTGTTCGAGTTCAAGTGGAGGACCGTGACATGCTAATTGTTTACATTAAATTTCTTAAAATTCTCATTTTTCCTTATCACAGAATAGATTACTAAACAGTACAGCATTGAGACATTTAGATTTTAGAAATTTTACACACTGGTATATAGGGTGGGAGATTTTTCGATGGCGCCTTTACAATTGATAATAACATAATACTTTGTGTACAAAAAATTATAGTATGTTAGTAGGTAGCATAATCTAAAATTGTATTCTTTAACATCTATTTGGTTTTTACTGGAAAAAGGTAGGAATAGTTTTTTTGTTTTTCAAATATTTAGAAAAATTTGCCTGCAGCGCTTTGTAAAAATGACTATAATTTGTGTGATATTCGGTTGTTTTGGTTTCCACTTTGAATATTAACTAACTTATAAGTTAGTTAATTCCTAACTAACTTTTAAGTAAAAGAACTTCATCGTAGATCATCTCTGACCACTTACTATAGATTTTATTTCTCGAGGGTCGTTTAAATAAAACACTCTTACATATCTTAAATTTTGAATTGTTGATGATATTTTGCTTTAATTATGTTATATATACTGCTTTCGACGTTATTTATTAAACAAATAGCCGAATATTACGAAAGCATTTCATTGCGCAAACCGCGAAATTATCGTTATAGGGGGGTTTCGCATAGTTGCTTTCGTTCGTATCACGGCAACCAATAACAGTTTGTCGAAGGGAACGGGGTAACATCTGATAGTGTAAGTATGCTTGTGGCCGTTCGACAGAGATCCGTTTTGGGTCCACTATTGTTTCTAAATTATATAAAGGAATTGGTAAGTTTTCTGATGAATTATCACATTATCATAATAACAAACGAACATTTTGATTAGAGAAAAGGACTGGCAAGTATTATAAATAAACTTAGAACCGTCCTTAGCAATTTAATACTGTGGGCAATGCAAAATAAGTTACGTATTAGCACAGATAAAACGACAGCTTCACTTTTCTGTAACGTGCAAAGAGACTCGAATAGTTCCGGGATAATATTTTCAGAATTTGTCAAAATGCTAAGCTTAACGGTAAATATTCACTTAAATTGGAAACAGAATGTGTGTTAGTAGTTCACGTACTAAAACAGTCGGCAACAAAAAATATGCGATACCGCCATATTGGAAGCGTAATACTTCGCATTATGACAGTCGCTGTTGAAATACAGCAAAATACATTAGGGCTCTTCAGCTGATGTTTAGCGACTACAAAAACAAGCGGTGAAAATGGTCACTGGTTTGGAATCGCGAAGCTCTTCATTCTTTTCTAAAACTCGACGTAGAGCACCCCGAACCGGGTAATCACTATTCGTTTCTAGAACCGTTCTCGGGTACCTGAGATCAGGTATTCAAATACTCGATTCTAGGACCGAATACGGGCACCCGCTTTCGAGCAACAGCATTAGTACAGATATGTACATAGAATTGGACTGTTGAAAACTGTTCTTTTTCAGGACTGGAATGCCCATCCAGCACAATACCCGATTCCGAGTTACCCACCCACCCAGGTTTAGAATCGATGCTAAAAATGTTGAGTACTACGGTATTCAAGTATTCGGTTTCGAGCAACAGCCCTAATTTAGACATTTAAATATTATGACGATACATGCTTTACGTACAGTGACCGACACGCAGTCAGCATCAAATGGAAAAAAAATATTTATAGTTTTGTTTTCCAAAAAAAATCAAGTCTTAGTGATATTCGATGCTGCTAGAAGATTACTAATTAATCACATAAAAATTGTCACGTGACTATGCCTATAAAGTACGATATTTCTTGAAAATAATTGCAAAATTTTTTTTTGTAAAGGTAATTCCTCAACGTAAGTGAGAAGAAGTTATTTAAATAGACCTTAATTCATTGTTTGCATCAAAAATGCTAACATTAGGCAAAAATTTGACTTTTCGTTAAATAAACGAAATAATTAACAATTTCAATTATTTTTAACAATTATCTTAATAAAGTTTTCATATAAAAAAATGGAATTTTAAAATTAAGTTGTGGCGTATGAAATGGTTAAAACATTAAAAAAAAAAATAAAAATTGAATGTCTTCAGATTATTCACTAACACACGATAAAAAAAATAATTTAAATTCTGCTTAGTTTCCAAAGACGGCACTTTTTATATTTTGACAATTTCGAAAATAATCTTTTTTTTTTGAATAATTAAACATCACTTGGCATATCTGTTAGGGACTAAATAGATTTTTAGACAAGCGCAAATTACTGCCGATAACGATTTCTTGGCGGCCACTATAAATGCATTTAAATAGTTGTAAATATGGTATGTTCGTACATAAGTACAATATGCGAAGTAAGAAAATATTCTCTTATCATACAGACACGGCACCTCAAAATACCAAGAGGAAATGATAAAATGATACAGGATGCCGCGAAATTCTTTAATTGATTACCATTGTCTATACAGAGTTTGCCAAATTTAACTACATTTAAAGCTATATAAAGGAAACCTGTTACAGCATACATGAACTCTCACACCAGTTGTAGAAATGTCTTTCGGGTGATGTCGTGTAGTAAATATTTTACTTGACGTTTCGCTGACCATGCTGTCAGCTTGCTCAGAAGATTTCTAAAGACTTTTCTGAAGAAGCTGACAGCATGGTCAGCGAAACGTCAAGTAAAATATTAACTACACGACATCACCCGAAAGACACTTCTACTATGGATTACGGCCGTGAAAGCCTACACTCAACTATTGAACAAAAGTTGCTGAAACTTTTTTCTTTTACTTTTGCTTTGCTATTTATATGTGTTGCATTAGCTATAATTCATGTACAGAAAGTTTTTTTCTATTGGCAAGAGCGATGGCGCCATCGAAGATTCTACTATTTATTAAATACTAAATATATGTATATCGAGTATTTAGTTTCAAGTACTTTTCTATAACACATTCATCTAGTTACCCAAGCCAAGTAATTTTTTCCATGGTTATCTATGAATTTTTGGAATAAATTTGTATTCAGAACATAGATGTTTTGTATTCGATTACCATTTCGGACTGGTGGTACACATTGAACGGAGCGCGGTCTACCAAGTGAGTATTTTATGCGTATACGTCAACTGATTACAACGACGTCAAATCATATTAATAGGAAGGAGTAGGATTAAATGCTTTTAGTCTGTCTCTAATATGTATTGTAAATTGTAAGAAGCATAGCCCTTCAGATTCTTTACCCTTCTAAGGAGATCATGAATAGCGATTAGATCTGATAGTTTGACCCTCAACAGCCTCGGCTTGGAACCATGTGGATCATATTTTCCCAGTCATCAGTAGGTATTTCAGGACAAAGATGACCTTGCTTGCAGATCCCTTTCCCGATACTTCCTCATTGTTGCGGACGATTCAGTAATGCCCAATAATATAATGTTGCGCTTTCTAGCCTGGCGGTCCTCTCTCATCTCCTGTATGACATCCGCAAAACTATAAACACAGAAAATGTCGTATTGGAGGAGATAAAGACAACTGCTTTTTCAAGTACGCAGCTTGCCTCACCAAGCCAGCTATCATTAACTTCAATTTACACAAGTTGCATAATTCCATGTCATACCAGACAAACTCGCGCTGATAAGACCAACACATGTGTAACTGAATGTCAACTTACATATGGAGCAAGTTATTAATTTGTTTTTCTGTTTCACTGTTATAACAAGAACAGACAGACATTCTTATTGTTCAAATAGGATGTACAACAAAGACAAGGATACGCTCTTCACGTTGAGGTGCCCTTCACAACGACTTTCTGCTTGCACAGACAAGGATGAGAAGGCAACGGAAGGAAATCTCTGCAGAAACAATAGCAGAAGTAAATTTAGCAATATATATATATTTAGCAGTTTTATATATATTAAATTTTTCTCGGTTTATTGTCAACGCAAGAAGTTACAGACATAAATAATATTAGAATTTGGTAGATATAATAACTCACCATTAAAATAAAAGAAAATAGAGGAAAACAATTGTAGCAAGGTTCATAACCAGCGAAAGAGCAATTTTTGCTCTAATTGTTGCTATAAAATACGGAAACAGATTCAAACTAAAAGCCACTCAAAAACACCAGAGAATATGCAACAAAAGTAAACGTGTACGTCTCGTACAAAATTTTTATTTAACTTAACTTATTTATAGTAAAGTGGAAAAAATAATTATTATTAAGTGATATTATGTATTCATCTCAAGGAAGTATCCAAGAAATCATTGCACGTTATGTCTTTTCGTATTATGATCGTCCAGTTCCTTGTCATCAAGAGTCAGGCTATATTAATCAATATTTTAAAGTGCCATAAAAGCAATCAGCAACATCCTGCTTCCGAAGAACGAATGGAGAGAAGGAAACGAGTCATATTCTAGCCGTCCAATTTCCAAGCAGATATTTTAAAAATGACAGTTAGGAACATAGTAAAAAGGAATAAAGATAACTGCTATAAAGTCCAAAAAAATCCAGGAAATATTTCCGGATGACTGTTTCAAATGTCTCCAATTTTGTGAATTTTGTAATGCTGATGAGAATTTTACATAAAATATATTATTTTTAAACGAATAAATATTTTTCCCTCCATAAGCATCATAGTTCATGCTATTGCTACTCAAGAAAATATACATTGAAGTAAGGAAGACACAACTCAATATCTTCACAAACTAAATGTTTGGGCAGGATTCCTCGGCTCATTTTTCTTAAACAGAACATTAATAATAAACTGCTGCAAAATGATAACATTCTTGCAGTATGGAATGTTGCTGGAAATGTTAACAACATGATGGTTGTCCAGCTCATATTGCGAGAGTTGTTTAAGAATTTATTTCTTCGCATTTTCCACATACCATTAGTACTTGGCGCACTACATCTAGATCTACTGATTTAACGCCTAGTGGTTTCTTTCTTTGAGGGTACTTGACGGAAACTCTCTACGTACATCAGCATGAAAGATCCGGAGCATTAGATGAACTGCGAATGTAAATTACGCCACTCTGTGAGAGTATTTCCATACAATTTTTGTTATGTACCATGTGGCTAAATAAGTATGACAGCCGGCTACATATCAGGAATCAGTAATCACAGAGATCTTTTTTAGTAAGCGTGGCAAAAAAATACTGGAAATGATTTTATAGTTTGTAAGGTGACCAGTGGATGGCGCAACAGTCACGACTAAGTATACAATTAATATTCCCATGGTCCCAAAATCTATACATTTCTTTTCCTTTGCGTTAAACGCATTTTGTTGTAACTTTTATTAAATAAATATCGATTACTCTTATTAGGCTTAACCGAATCCAACCATTTTGGTCTCGTTTAAAAGAGGCTTGTTTGATCTACTAAATGCAGTATTGGTCTAGTTCTTATGAGTTGTACCCTCACCAATAGAGGGCATTATTCCATTTTGTAACTTAACATTTTAGAACAGAATGATATGTTTGTCTTCACGCCGGAACGTAGAGAATTAAAAACTTAAGATGTCCTTTTTTCTAACCAGAGATATTAATAAAAAAAATTAAAAGTTTGTTGCATCTGTAATAATGATAGCAAGGACTGTGGCGTAGTATGGTAAACAACACATAAGTATCGGCACCCTCCGCACCACACAAGTTTAATTTATTATATAGTAATATAATAATTAGTCCGGGACGGCCGTTTCGAGGACACGAATGGTCCTCATCATCAACCGGTGACCGAATGATGTGAGAAAAAACATTTTCTAAAACTAAACATGCATGTACTATCCATGATTCACCGAGAAGAAATATTGTATTTTACAAGTGCCTAATTCTACCCACGTTTAAGACACGTAGAGGGTAGAATTAGGCACTTGTAAAATACAATATTTCTTCTCGGTGAAGGGATAGTTCATGCATGTTATCTTTCGCACGTCGTAGCTTCAAGGCGTGCAGGGGGTAGAAATAGGCACTTGTAAAGGATATCTGTTCTAAGAAGTAGGGATAGTAAATGCATGTTTAGTTTTAGAAAAAGTTTTTTCTCACTTCATTCGGTCACCGGTTGATGATGAGGACCATTCGTGTCCTCGAAACGGCCGTCCCGGACTAATTATTATATTACTATATAATAAATTAAACTTGTGTGGTGCGGAGGGTGCCGATACTTATGTGCTGTTTTGTTGCATCTGGACGAACCGGTTTTGCCGACTGTCTGCTATCTTATTTACACTTCTAAATGTAACCATTTTAGCAGAACAAATAATATCTACAATCGTTTCCTTTTGTGTTTAAATTTGTGACGTCAAAATGCATTTTCATATGACACTGGATTGGTGATGTGAATTATTTTCACGAAATCGGTCGCATTTGTATATTCATAATAAAGAACTTGTGAAAAAAGGAACCCTCTCTCAAATTTTTTCTAGTAAGATGATCTCACACAGAGTCAACCTCAATTCATAATTGCGATTCCATTGATTTTTTTTTTAATTTTCTAAAAAAATACATTTAAGGATATAAACAAAAATTGACTTATGACATGCACATAAAACAGATAGACTAGGTTTACTAAAGTTAATCAAATTTTTATTGTTTATTTCAAACGGTTCGGTGGCCCAGTGGTAAGAGGACCTGCGCTTGACTAGGCAGAATTAAGCGTTGTGTGTTCGAGTCCCGCTAGGGACAAATTTTCTTAGTGGGTCCGGTACACTCCCGAGTCACCATTTGCAGTTGGGGTATAATTAACTGCGCTTCACCATTTACGACGAAGGGGTGACAGTAACAAGCCTATGGGAACACTTTACACACACAACTTACATACTAAAAAGCTCCTGAGGGTATGATAACCTTCAAAAAAGCTTATACACCCCGTTGGGCCGTCACCACACTTTAAAAGATATATATAAAATCACAAAAAAGAGATTCGGTTTATTTATAAGGCATTAAAATAAATACTTATCTTTGAAATAGTGTAATTGTTTTCATTTTTGTTAATATAATTATATTTAGAACTTCAAAATAACGTGGCAGACAGTCGGCAAAACCGAGTCGTCCAGCTGCATCAAATTTTTAAATTCTTTCGTTAATATCTCTGGTTAGCGAAAAGATGTCGAGATACCGTGTGAAAGATATCGTTTTATTGAACATTTTTGCGAAAAACCGCTTGATTTGTTATAAAGTCAGATAATGCCCCCTAGTAGTGGGGGTACAATTCATAAGTACTAGACCAACATTGCATTTGATAAATCAAATTAAGTTGTTTTAAACGAGATCAATATTGCTAGAATTGGTTATGACTAATAGAAGTAAGCAATGTCTATTAAAAAAACTATTGATGACAATTAAATAAAATACGATGGAAATATTAATTTTATACTTAGTAGTGAATGATACGCCCCCTACTGGTCATTTTATAAATTTCAAAATCATTTTCAATATTTTCTTTTGGGCGCATTTATTAAAATTTTACAGAAAAGCTTTGTGATTACTAATTTTTGAGATATAGCCGGCCGGCTTTCTTATTTGGTCATCCGGTATGTAGAGTTTTTTTTATGACAGACTGGGTTACTGCGAGACAGAAGACAGAAGGGATTTTGAAAAATATATTAAATAATTTTTAGAATTCCTTTTCATTTTCTCTAGTTTTTTTTTTTTGGGCGTCTATTGATAAAATTTTCAGTTTTTAATTTTTTCTATTGTTCGCTGATGGTTAGAACTTTATCTTTCATTTTGAATTGTTTCTTATGAGCTAATTTTAAAATTTGTTGTTGGAAATTAATTTTATAGGGAGTCAATACGTTTATTAATTCTTTGGAATTTCAAATTTTTATTTCCGTTATAATTGGGCTCATTCTAAGACAAAAGCAATTAATACTTTTACAACACAAAAAAGCTTAAATTAGCTCTAACGGCGGATGTATGCACACCTGCTCATGTTTACAGAATGAATGGAACCCAACGCAACGCCTGGCAAGATAATTATTTACAATATACATACATATTTATGTATATTGTAAATATTGCTCCGTTTAAGGTGTAGATGCAAGCACCCGTAAAAACAAATCGTTGTAAAACGGTTTTCTACATTATTCTTGATAGTGAATATAACCTAATGAAAATTGTGTTAAATTCACCAAAGAATAGACCTAGAAATATTTAGAAATTAATGTGATTGATATGAATTCAAAATATCTTTTGAATTATGTAACGATTAAGTAACTTTGCTAAATCTAAATCTTATGCTCTATTTACAAACCATGTATGCTGCTAGTGGTAAATTTATAACCTATTTGAAATAGAAAAGTGCTTGAAAACCGGGAGATAATCGTATTCACTAACTACACAATGTATTGTATTTACATTATTTGTTAATCCACGAGAGACTAGATTTTATAATTATACTTCACCCATATCTTAAAGAATTTCAGTGAAAAAAAATAAAATCATTTCATTAAATACAAAAATACCTTTTTCCATATATTTAAAATTATATTACACAAACGAAGGGTTTGAATATGTGACGAATTTCAAATTCGAAATTACCTTGTCTAATATAGGACGAAGCAAATGAATAAATACAACAAAAAATTGTTTCGCCTCGGAAATCCCATCAAAAATATATATAAAAATAAATAAATGAATAACAATTAGACCGCTAATTGAAAACCGAGTTGTATCGTAATCAATGATTAATTGAAAACTTTATCACTTAATGTACCTTAATATGGAATTTGGTTTTGATAATACTGAATCATGTCGTACGTGCGGGTCCTAAAGTTCAAGAAGCTGTTTCGTATAACGTTCAACATGTAGACGGCCGCTTCTTTGTCGGTGACGTTAGGAGCGAACCTGGCTCGCAACAGCTTGATGGTTTGTCCTCGAAAACATGGCAAACCTGTGTCCAACATCAGCGATACCAGAGAAACTATAGCTTCGCGGTAAGGTCTAAAAATTCATAACTTTTGTTAATAAATTTTATATTGGCTATTTTAATATGGTGTTAGATGGAATAGATATAGGTCAACAGATTTATTTGTCTGACATCTTCATTCAAATTACGTTATAGTTCGCGTATGGCAAAGGTGTCCACGGCCAGAGTTAGTTAAAACTAACCGTGGTCCGTGTTTGAATCATGTATTGGTAGTTAATAGAAACTCGTCCTTTCGTCCATAACCATATGGGGTTCTTCAGGAGAAGGAAAAGTGGCAGGCTACAGTTAGCACGATAACTTAACGTATAAAACGTGCCAAAGACGAAACTAACTGTGCTGTTGATTACAGTAATTCAACATGTGAGCCATGCCAGAGACGAAAATCAACTGCGGGGATACGAGGGGAGCAGCTTTATATCGGTGGTGCGAGTGTCCTGTTGCTGATTGGCCGGGTTCGGCGATCACCGCCAATTGAGGATCGGTCGTTGCAGATGACGGGTTTCTACAACTTAACATTTGCGAGGGGGTAACTTGTATCTCTATTGACATTCTTAGGATGTTTCAGGATCTCCATGGACTCTCTAATTTTCAGATTGTAACGTGGGAAGAATAATATCTGGCGGCCAGTATCTAGATGATGTTTGAATTGAATTGAATTTGAAGGAAGGCGTGTTCTAACGCAACGTTCGTCCTCTGTCACATAGGTTTTGACAAACGTAGATATCCTTAAGCATCTTAAGAATGTCAATAGAGATGTAACCTGTATTTCTATTGGCATTCGCAGACATATGGAAACTGCTCACCTCTAAAGACTGACAGTGCAGTCGGTTTTCGTCTCTGGCGTGGTTCATGTGCTGAGGTATTCTCTGCTCAGTTTTCATGTTGAGTTACCGTGCTAACTGTAGCCTACCTCCTTTCTTTCTCCTGAAGAAGTCCCATATCATTGTGGGTAAAACGTCGAGTTTTCAATTATCTACCATAACACGGTCCAAACTCGGAACACGTTTAGTTTTAAATATAGATGCGATTATATTGAGTTTTGCATTCTGTACATACCTTACAGCCAAGTATGCCTGGATACATAACTCGCAGAACCAACGGAACGGTTGCGCCTCCATTTTTCCTCCCATAATCATGACCATTTCATCAGTTAGCTTGATATCAGGTTCAAAACCCAAATTTCCACCAGGTGATGACTCAAACATAAATCCAAAATCTGCAAGTGTGCAAAAAAATGTTTTAACTTGATGCGTTAGCGTTGAAATTACAAAAGGTTCAAAGTATTTTCCTTTTTCCCATTAATTGTAAACATTCCAGCCCTAATTTTTCGAGATAAATCCATTGATGTTAACTTTGAATTTATATTATTTTAAAGCGTTTCGAAAAATTATAAATTTCAACATTTGTTAACTTATTATGTTTCAACTAAACGCTCCCGCTATTCGATAATTCAAGCCGTGAAAGGCTACGTTACCGCTTTGAAAACATGCTTACCTATATGGATAATATGCCCTTCGGTATCCAGCATTATATTACCATTATGCCTGTCTTTAATTTGTAATAAAAATCCAATCACGCTGTAGGCAGCCATGGAAATTACGAAATTCCTTCTAGCTTGTTGGAACTCGTGCGAACCTTCGTCGCCGTACTTCTTCAGGAAATATTCGTACATACCGATGTCGGTCTGCCTGCCCAGTTGATCTCTGGACTTAGCGTTCGGTACGCATTCGATGACACCGCACTACAATTACAGATGCTTCCAACGATTCACCGATTAATTCGAATGCAAAGAACTTACCCCGGGCGCCGTAGCGACCACTCGATAAGGAAACAGGTATAGATCTAAACCGACGGTTTGGAAGACGTTCTTGAAGATTCCTATAACTTGAAGCGCGAGCATATCTTGCCTGACATCGTCGCCAACTTTGAAAATTGCCGCCTGCGTCATTTCGTGGCCCAGCGACAGGTTTGTTTCCTAAACAAAAAGAGAACGTTGTAGTTTGTGATGTATTCAAGGAAATGTACAAACCCTCAGTCGACCGAATATGTTGTATGATGCACAATATTAGGCAGAATCTCTTACCTCATTATTTGATATATCCATCGCTATATGTTCTAATTCGTTAATACCACATCTTACGACCTTGAATCTGGCCAAATACGGAGCTTTTGCCGCACTTTGCATTGGTGTTCCGCTCTTGTAATCTATATCAACTACCATTGCTTCCGGATTACTGGGTAGGTAACATCCGGGTTGCACCTATCGAAAAATGAAACGGATAATTTTAGCTTCCAAATAACATGGTTGTGCGTCACTATTAACATAAATGTGACCCTCGCTTTACAGAAAGTGAATTAAATAAATATTTAATCACGGATAAGCTCATTAAAATCTTGATTATTTTTGTGACATCACTAACCACGATCACGGATCAGTTGCACTTATATAAATTAAAATTTAATCTAGAATTAAGTTAAAGTGACAGATGGAATGTGACAATTGCAGTCAATCAAATACAAAGGCTGTCATATTCTTCCTGATATTTTGTCTTAACCCGAGATTAGTTCTTATGTTGGTGCAACTGACCGTAAACAACTTTAAGCGTTGATTAAACGAATTCGTAATTAAAGTGAAATGTCATTTTGACATGTGTTAATGTTAACGTCCGGAAGTCATTTAAATATAGGCGTTAACACATCCTAACATATTTTTGTGTTGCCGTTCGCCTCAAATGTCTTGTTAATTCTAATTAGTTAATTAGGAATTAAACCAGCAGCTCAAAATGCATTAAATAAATTCAATTTTAATCAGAGATTAGTTTAATTCCGTATATAACCGAAGTTAAATCTTATTATGATTATAATTCTAATGAATAAATAAATAAATAAATTTATTTCTTTTAAGCGCATTTACCTTTATTTTACTTAAAGCCTCCAAACATGCCCTTTTTCGTTCGATTCCTTTCGGGAAAGGTCGTATTTGTCCGCTAATACTGGTAATCTTGTCGAAGAAATCGAATTCTCTCTCGTAGAATTGTTTCGCCGGACCAGACAGAGCAGATATAATCGAATTTACTAGCGAATCCAATATATCGAATAGCTGTGCTGTAACATTAGACAAATTCAATTGGAACAGTTGAAGTTTAGCCATTTTTATAGTTTCAAAAGCAATATAGCTTCATCAGTTTTAAATTTAGCTTATCGTCATTAATATTGTGAATAAAGTGGGGGAATGTGAGGCACAGGAGATTTATTAAGCATTATTATATAGGGTGAACACATCAGAAAATGCCTAGAAACAATAACCAAAAAATATCTCGTGTTTAGCAGTCAGAGAACTGCTCGAGGGATGGTTTGGGGAACAGTACCCGGTTTATGTCGCTGTTTCCTGAACGGCAGGCATGCGTCTCTTTGGCACTAGAGGGCGCCAAGAATTGTCGAGTTTGTCGTTTTGAAAGTTGTGGCATTAACTGTGAGGTAACCGCGATAGAAGGTAGAGATAAAAAAATACTCTCGAAACCACGCTGATGACGCCGGGTTGGCAGAAACATGTCTGTGTGTTAGTGTATTTTTTTCTCTCCTTTTGTTGCGTTTTCCGTGAATTATTCCATCAATACCATGAGGAAGCTAAGCTATCTCTGCATTATATTTTTTGGTTATTATATAGGGTATTTTAGAAATAGTTCGCAATCCATAATCTGTGCACAACTACACGCTTACAGTTATTTATATAAATTTATATTGATATTTTTTATCGTTCCGAAACGCCTTAGAATCCCGAAAAGAATTGTTTAGTTGAGAGCTCTTATAACATAACCTCAAATTTCTGTTAAACTTATGTGAATATTTTCCTTAACATTGGTTTTGACTTAGCGAGTATTCGTTGGAATAATTACTATAACATTTGGGGTAGCTTGTAGATTCATTAAAACGGAGAGCAATAAATAGTGACGTCCCCTCTTTTTAGCAAATCATTAAATCAGCACCTATAAAACAATAATACGTACCATCTTTTTGTTGCATATCTTCGTCCACGTACATGTTCGTTTTCATGTTCCATATTAATTGGTGGGCCACAAGCTGCGATTTTTGAGCAGCGTATTTTATATATTCTGTCACGTATCCCATCTGCATTATGGAAAGATAAAAAACACCTTCATAAATAGCACTAATTATAGGAAACGAAACAAAAAAAAACCGTGGCTAATTTTTATATAACTTATCTTTCCACATCAATGTGGTCACCGGTTTCGGGTAAAACTCTTCTTCAGGCATCGTTAAAAATTGAAAATTGTGAAATTTGTCAAATTTGCAAAATTTGTAAAAATTTCATGTTGATGAAGTCGCCATGTGCACGTGGAACTGACGTTTCTATACTACTAAATTTTGATGCCCGATGAGGAATTTTACCGGTCACATGCAAATTTAGTAAATCAATTAGGAAGCATACCTTACATTGAGGTTTTTTTATTTCACATCTAATTATGGATATAAGCGTCACATTAAAAATGTTCTCTGGTGACACCAGTTCATGAAACTGATTTTATTTTGACTTATATACAGGGGTTTTCAGGCAACTCATTCATTAAAAGTTTTCGAAGTTAGCATCTCAGCAGAATTCTGCAAATTTTTAGCGAACAATAAGCACGTCTCTATTATTACAAATTATTTTTAGACTTGTACTACTTTCAGCTATGCCGGAGCGATTTACATTAACGTTTCCTATCTCTAAAATCAACTGATTTTGAGTTAATTTAATTTTTGTGTTTCTTCTTCTTTTACAACGTACTCTTCAAAATTAGATATAGATAATACAATTGAATCGACTTATGTGATATTTATACTGAAGGCAAATGAATCTCAATATGTTAACAACTGAAAAATTATTTTAGAGAAATTAAAAATACACGTGGCTTAGTTGTTACTGTTTCTTACAAATTTTCTCATGGTTGGAGGGAGTTGGCGCATATCAAATTCATAACGTAAAATGCGGCGCATAGCGCGAAATTCAAATATTGAAAAATAAATCTAGTGCTTTTCAGTAATAATGCAATATTGGTTTATCATACACGGGTTGTTCACAATTTAGGATCCAATTTATAAATATTCAATGAAAATCGATTTTTTGCTTAATGGAACGAACTGTATGAGTTACTTTACCATGAGCAAGAAGGCACCATCGATATATATTAGGTATTCCTATACCTATCTAATATAGTTTAGGAGTTATAAGCAATTATTTGCAACAATTAAAATTTTACATTGTAAAAAAAGCTCAAAATGAGCCAATTTTAGAGGTAGGGAACCTTAATACAAATCATTCCATAACAATCCATGGAATCTAAAAGGCAATAAAAAGTATGCCATTCCATTAAAAACATCAAAGCTTTATTGCTTACTACAAATTTGCAGAACTAGGGGTTGAGTTATAAAACCCTGTATGTATACTGTAAATGTCGCATAATTAACAAATTATTACTATTATTATTTTCGGTGGTCCAGTGGTAAAAGGACCTATGTCTGATTGCGCAGAGTTAGGCGGAAATTTTCTTTACATTCCCGAGTTATCATTCGCAGTTGGAGGGCAATTAAGTGGGCTTCACCCCTTGCGGCGATGGGGTGACAGTAACAAAGCTATGGAATACCTTACACAAAAAAGCTCTGGAGGTTGTGAAAAGTTTTAAAAAGCTTATACGTTGGGTTGTCGCCACAAAAAAAATTATTAATGAAACTAACAAAAGGAGAGATTCTAAAATGTCTATCACTGATCGAATTGAAACTTCTGCAATTTACAGTCATTATTAATTAAAAAATTAATTATATATCACCCAGACGCGCCCTTTATAGTTCTACCAGACTAGCGCAGATGAGAGCTTTCCTTTATCTCCAACTACTGCGAAAATAACGAAAAGTAGCTTGTCTAGGGTACATTAAATCCAAACAAATTTTATATATAATTTAATACATATTTAATTGAGGAACGAAAACAGTATTAATGTGTTTTGAAATAAATTGATTGAATTCTTTTAGTTCAATTGAATTGTAATTCACCTAAAAAGTACCTTCATTCTGTATTTAAAATTTATTATTTTTTTTATATCGAGTAAAACAGAATACAAGCACTTAGATTTAACAAAAGTTTGTTGCTTCCAGCGAAATCTGACAACTTTCACACAGATTTATTAGTATTTGCAATTTATCATTATAAGTTACGGTAATTTCTCACTTGTGCGGGCCAACAGGTCTTTTAACGTTAATGGCGCGCGTAAAGCGGCTTTGTGTGAAGATTATAGTAGACCAGAGTTAAGTAAAGCATTTTGACGAAGTGCTTCGATGTAGTGATTGACACATTTTTAGGGCTTCAAGCACTGTGATCACTTTCAAAGGAAGATATTTTAGTACTTGGTATTTGAAATACTTAGTGTAAGTATTGAGGTTTTAAAGCATTTTTAAAGTAATTGAAGTGCCTGAACCACTTTGCGCAGTGCTTAAAACATTTTGTGATGTGCTTGAAGCTTATCTATCAGTGCTTGAGATACTTGATGGTTGGTTTCGAACCACACAGCGCCTCTACTACAGTCAGAAGCAGGCCCTCTTACAACTGAGCCACCAAGCCCTTAATTAATTTACCAGAGAGTAATTTATCACAGTAGTAGTGATTTTAATGATTTTAAAAAGTTACAGAAGAACTCACAGTATCGTGTCGTAACGCTTGAACCATCTGCGGAATGTAGAATAGTACCGCTTCGGCTGGGTAAGACGTTAACGTCTTAACGGCGTACTGAGCAGTAATCGGATGCGGAGGAAATTGTCTACTGAAGAACGCCAGAGCCTGTGAAACACAAGAGCGTAAGAAAAGATAATAATTTGTTAACGTAATTCGTTACTTGAATAGGAGTTAATCGCGCCCATGTCAGCATATGGACCAGTTTAGGATTATCGCTCAAAATATTCTCGGTTGTCGCTAAGTACTGCAATGCGTCCGGTATTTTCGCAACCGAAATCGGGTTCAGTAGAATTTGATGCTTAATTTCGCTGATTATAGCATCATGCGCTTTAAGCCTGTAATTAAAAAATAATATGTACATGACAAAGATTAATTACATGGCACGATGGAAGGTTTACAAGACGACTCCGTGTGAATAAAAATAATATTGAAGAATAAGATGGGCTTGTACCTTACAAGGAAGTACAGCTACTATTAAATTCTATTGAAAACTTTAAATACATCCATTGAAGCGTATTACCAGCTTTAAACGAGTTTTTTTAAATAAGAGTTAAGTCTAAATGCGTTTTTATATTTGAAAGGAGAAAATTTGCCACTTAAAACGTCATTTAAATTGATACAAACGGGTCATTGGTTTTTATCGCTTTGACATATGACAAAAATACCGTCAATATCATGATCAAGCTGTCGAATCCTTCGGAATATAGCTAACGCTTAATGTGTTTTTAAAATCCGTATAATGAGGTGAGTTAATCCTCGTTCTTCTTTTCTTTTTTCATTTTTTTTATAGCTTGTTGCTAGTCTTAGCTGCGTTTACTATTTCTCTCCATTCTTTTCTGTTCCGGCATTTTGTCCTCCAATCTGCTATTCCCAGTGCTCGTGCATCCTCGCCCATCTCATTTCTCCAGGTCCTCCTAGGCCTGTCAGATGTGTGTTGTTGTACTTTTAGATGATTTATTTTCTCTTGTTTTCCTTCCTATTTTTATATATTTTGTGTTTTTCTCGTTACCAATTTCGTTGCTGTTTCTTCTACTCGGTCAACTGCTTTACTAGATTTGTTCGAATGTTCGTTATTATTGCTACATCGTTAGTCGTTAGTAACCATTACTTGCGCTTGCGAGTTCTGAATTAAATTTTTAGTATGTAGCTTCGCCTTTTTCATACAGCCTTCCAATGTTAAATTAAATAGCGTTGGAGAGATTGGATCTCCTTGTTTCACACCTTTATTTGTGTTCATCTTCTCTGATGTTGTTCCTTGGAATTTGACTTTGATGTTAGTCCCTTTTAATGCTACGTCTATTAAGCTTTTGAGTTTTTTGGTACTTTTAAGATTTCTAGTTCTTCCATTATTTTTTTCTCTTTTTAAGGTATCAAATGCGCTTTTAAAATCTATGAAGATTATGTGTATTTCCCTGTTATATTCTCGTGCTTTCTTCGACTATTTGATCTAGTACGTGTACTGCATTAATGGTTGACAGCCCTGTTTTGAAGCCATTTTGAATATCTATATTTTCACCCTTTTGTTTATGAAATTTGCCAATATTTTATAAGCTATATTTGGTAGAGTTATAGCTCTGTAGTTTTCGTACTTTTCTTTGTCTTCTTTTTGTAGATTGGTGCTATTATACCCGTGTTCCATTCATTTGGAATTTTATTTTGTTTCCATAATTGTTGGTTTAATTGACCTCCATACTTTAGTAGTTCTGCCTTTATTCTATTCTCTCCCGGGGCTTTGTCATTTCGAAGTGTTCTTATTTCTTTCTGTATCTCCATTTCTGTAGGCCATTGGACTTAATTTTCTTCCTGTTCTGTTAGTACTTCCTCCAACTCTGTCTTGGTATTATATTTTTCATTTAGCATCTGTTGGGAGTACACCTTCCATATATTGCCAATCAGTTGGGGGTCGTGTTCTGTTTTACCATCTTTATTTTACATACCTTTTGTTTTGTTTCCTGTTGCACTGTTTTGGCATTTTATTTTCTTATAAAATTGTCCTCTTTATTAGGTTGTTCCTGTTCCCCTCTAGATTTATTTCTTTTATATATAAACAAATAAAAATCTTTTAAAATAAAAGAATCAAAAAATGATGATTTATTGATTTTCTTTTTATCAGTCTTTTTTTAATAAATCGTAACTTATCCAACTTTGACTTACAGCTCATTGTACACATCGTATTTATCTGCAATCTTATGGAAGATATAGTTTTTCGAATTATATTTTTACCTCCCAAGATAAAAACTGTTTTGGTAGGAAAAACTTGCTTAAGAAATATTTTATTAAGAGTACCTAAGTTAAAACAATACCTTTCGGGCAAGTAAATCGCTAGAACTGGAGAAATATCCCACGCGAGCCGAGTGTAATCCCTCCACTGCTTTTCCGAGATAGCTTTAGCTCTCCAAGCCGCTAAATTATCTTCACCAGGAACGATGTATTCAGGTCGGGAGCTGGGATTATGCCAAACGATCAGGAAATCAATTTCGACTGCCTAGATTACAACAAATTTTTAGTTTATTATGTTTCTTCTCACTAGTACATAGGGTCATTTATAACAATGGCTTATTAGACATATATTTGAAAATAATTAAAATATCTTTTTCAAAATGTTGGTATTATTTAGGTGTAGAGGGAGGGTATTTCCGATATAACTTCCAAACCGCTTCCAGGCAATAGCTATAGTCCCACGGAATCTAAAATTCAAATACATCAGGATTTTGCCTTTGAGAATATTAAAGAAAGAAAATTAAATTCTAAGGGGAGTGGGTATTCGAATATGGGGTACAAGTTCTGCGGTTGGTGTAGTTGAACGCGAGCTAGAGCGCAGTATAGTTATTCGACACTGTTTACCTTGCATTAATTATATGATTTGATTTTTATTTATGACGAAATAGAAGGGAAAGTAACAGAAACCAGGGAACCAACTCAATGAAGAGGGATCTCATGTGTGAGATGTGCCTTATTTTTAAAACGCAACATATCAAAAATACAAGAAGTTAAATTACAAAAAAAAATACAATATACGACTTACCAGCAATTCCAATATCAAATTCCTCTTCTTGATATAGCACTTGACGAAATTATCAGCCATTTGCACCCGTTTAGATTTCGTGGAACGTTTACTCAACGTGGCCGTGCTATTCGACAGTGGAACTGTGTTGATCCAACCGCTCGCTGGCCGGCTGAACTCGCTTGGTTTCACCAATTCGGCTGTCTGCATCGCGATGAGTGGGGTGGGCGCCCCTAAATCTAAATCTGCCGATAAGAAAACAAGTGCTCGGTGAAGAGGTAGTGCGAAGGGACGATCGTGTGCTTGACGGTGCGAAGGGTGTACGGCGAGAAACATGCTTTCGATAATAATGAATTTAATTTTTTTCGTGAATTGGATATTACTTCACTTTTTATACGGTTTTTAACTAGTTCCAATCGCGTGGCCATCTAGTGCATGGTTGGAAGATAATTCCTGCCCTGATCAATTTTTGAGAGTTTTCAAATCAAAATTATTCAGAGGCTAGCTTTGCACAACATGCAATTATATTCAAGTATACAGGGTGTTCAGATTGCGCTGCATACGAGTACAAAGTGCGTTTTTTTTAATAGAACATCTTGTGATAGTGAAGCTTTTGCTTGGTGCTCTTTTGTTGCAGTTAATTCCAAAGAATTTTGTCTTTTATACCACGATTAACATTAATTTTCATTTTTCTAAAATCTTTTGGACAGCTTCCAACCTGATGCAAATATCACTAATATTGGGGAGACATTACTTATTTTGTCAACTGTACAAATTAGAACAATATGTGATATGCGATATGTGATGTAATATAACATCTGTATTTACTACAGTAGTTTGCTAACTACACAAACATAAACATTCAGGATAGAAGAAACCAGATGCATTTCGATCTTACCGCCAACATCGCTAACTTTCAAATACTTCTTATCGGAATGCATAGTTTGCCAAAACCGCACTAGAATCGTGATATCATCCCTTAGGTCGTTGCCGCCCTGCGTTGGACAGCGAACTGGCCGACAGAAGTAATCCAAACAGCTACAGTAGATTCTTTCGCGAAGCACATTCTTCGCCAGGCTTTTCGGTAATATATCGCCTTGCAAGAGGGATAAACCGCATTGAAGTAGCCTGCGAAATGTAAACCAATTAAATATCGTTTAATTGCAATAAAAAAACAAAACAGAGAATTACTTAAATCGCACGCCAACAGCGGAGACGTCTCGGGTTTGGTTAGGGATGCGACTGCCGATGTTCATGGCTAGCGAGCGATGTATCAGCGTTGCTAGTATCTCCACGATTTCATAGCTATTGTATTTCGCGGTTTCTACCATTTCGCTGATGAAATAGACCCAAACTGCGTGCGGTTTTACATATGGCGGATTCGGTTGGAGTTTAATACCTGCGAGAAGCAATGTTTTATAGTCATAGTCAATTCGATTTATTTACAATTTAGAGCAAACGAAAACTAACATAGTTTGCACCTAAAATGTTAGCTCTATTTTACTGATAAAGCCATACTATTCCTAAGAATAACTACGCTACATCGAAACAAAAAAGCAACATTTTTATTTATTCATTTTTGTAAGTGTGGCGGCGGTCCAACGAGGTATATAAACTATTAAACTTGTCATAATCACAAGAGACTCTAGTGTATACATTGTGTGTATAAAATATTGGCTTTTTATTATCACACAAGTAATACGACTTATATAAAACTACCTTCATGCTTGGCCAGAGGACTAGTTTGGGATGGCGCTTCTGAGAATAGCCCCATCTTTTTTTGAACTGTGAAATTCCATGCGGACGACATTTCTTGCAGAAACCGCACTTGAAGTTCAGGCTTAGCTGTTATTAACCATTGCCAGCATTCAACTGACGACGTCATCGCGTCAGTAGTAAACAATCTGATCTGTAATTAAATAATTCGAAATCGAATAAGACTCTTAGCGATGCTTTTAATAGTCGAGCAATAATTATTGTCGTCTTATTTTTTTTTTTGCTTCATAAAAAAATTGTTATTTGCTACGACATAAAATACATTTAATCTCAGATGTAATAAAAAAAAATACTACTATACAACGTAAATTGAATCTTATGTCTTTTCAAACAATTATATTTTTGTATGTACAGGAAAGCAGAAGCTAGTTTCTCCAACAAAAAATAAACCTACAGCTTCGTATGTCTATTCCTAACGAGATATTTATAATTTTGCTCTCAATCGTGAATAAATGTGGAAATATTGAGCTCCTCTAACAAATCTGAAATGCAAACATGTTTTTTAACGAGACTAAATTACATACTTGACAGGATGTTCATTATTGATCACTTAACTTCGCTGAATTCCATCAAAATTACTTTTAAATAGCACCATACATTTTTTCTGTATCCGTTGTAGGAGAAACTAATTTTTCTATTAATAATTTAATATGCGTAATATTCAAAGTAAAAGAGATATTTACAATCAAAGAAGAATCCTGCATTTTTTATTGCATCCAAGCGGTTCCTGCGGTTAGTATTGTTTGGTTATCATGACAACGTTGAACAAAACACAACGTTGCTGTTATTAACTGTTGCATTATGAAATGCAAGAGTTAGTATGTTAAGAAAAAGTGCAGTAAATGATTACGCAAATGTATCGAGGTAGAAGAAAGGAATTTCGGGCGTTCACTGCAGACAGATAAGTAATTTAAGTTTAAGTTTAATTTATTATTCGAGTATGTCGGTTTATTAAAAAGAAATAAAAAGAATAAACCGGCATAAGCAAATAATAAATTAACCGTTAATCAATTACAAAACCGGTTAAAGAAACAGAAGAGGAATTCTTCATATCAGTGAGATAAATAAGTAAGCTATTATTGTAACAAAAATTACAATAAAGGTTATTCAGTTAGTTCACAGTCCATATTGTTTTACGTTGACATGTTTATCCTTACATGACTTACTGCCTGTATAAATATTTATTAAATTATTATAATTCTTCTTTTATTTCTACAACAGAGAAATGAATGTTCTCAGTTGCACAAATCTTAGCTTTAATTTAATAAACGCCTTTGGTCATGCTTATGCTACAATACGCCATTTCTTTCGCTCTTTCCTACTACATAAATTATATCTATTACCTAACTCTTCTTTACTTAGGTTGGAAATTTTCAATCAATAACAGTAAGTTTCTTTTACCGTTGTCATAGTAACCAAACAATATTAACATCAGAAACTGTTTGGGTGAATTTCCAAATGCAAGAATCACATTTGATTGCAAGTAGCTACTGGAGCTCAAAATTTTGAATAAACAGTTTAGAAACATGTCAGTATTTTTGTTGTCATGGTAACTAAACAACAGGAACACCAGAAACTATTTAGATGCAGTATAAACATGTATAACTCGTCTTTGATTGTAAATATCTTACTTCGAATATTAGACATAAGCACAATTATACAGAAACATTAGAAATATACATTTCCTATATGAAGGACACTGAAAAGTATATGGTGCCATTTAAAAAAAATTACGTTCTTGGCGATCAAATTTGGCAGTTTGATGTTCAGTAATCAATTCCGAACAACTTTTATATTTTCATGGCGTTCTGACACCATGCCTGGATAGAGTTAGGTATGTAATTTGATTTCGTAAAAATTTACGCCACAATATATTTGCATTTCGAATTTGTTGAAGGAAATAAATATCTCCACACTTAGACAAATGATAAGCATCCCGAAATCTGTTAGAAATGGACATATGGAATTCATATTACATTAGTTTATTTATAGATGGAGAAACTAAATACATAATAATATACAGAATGTTCTATTTAAAATAACAAAGCATCTTAGCAATAATCGACATAATAAGTACCTGTGAGCTGGCTATGCAATTCAGCAATTTCCTATCTAGTTTCGGAGAATGTATCAGCATGGCTGTGGCACGCCAGAGAGCTTCGCGATGGGCAACATCGGAACGATCCTTGCAGGCTTGCCAAACGTTACCTATAAGTTTTTCGGTCAACGTGGTATTGCCTTGTTCTGAATAAACAGCGAGTAGACCGGTTAGCTAGAAGGAAAACAATTTCAATAGTGTATGCATTTATTATTTTATATAAAAAAAATTAATAGTGTTGAAAGGTATCGACAGAAGAGGAGGTCTAATATTCTAGACCTCGCATTGTGCAATTCAAAAATACTGTTGACTGTGAAAATATGGGTCATGACTTAGATCGTGGGAAATGAGTTTTGCAGGGTTGAGGATTATCTTTTGTAAAATTACAAAGTTTATCACACGATCCACGCATTGTAATGGTGCTGAATTAAATTCGACAAGCGTCAGGTTTGTTAATGACGTTAAATTGATTGAGAGTAGTTTTGGAAATAACAAAAAGTAATAAAAGCTGTCAGTCTATCACTACCTATTATTTTATATAAGTTACACTATTTTACTAACAGTAAATGGACGCCCTATTATCTCTTCTATTGTGTTAAAAGAAACAATAGGTCAGTCTCGAGTACAAAAAAAAAATTTGGCCCTATTAATGTCCTTCAAAATCAGAAAAATTAACATCGAACCTGAAAGTGTCACAACCCTGGATTTTTGGAGTTTGTCATAGTGATATTTTAGTATGAAAATATAAAAAAGCCAACATTTCCACAATTTCAAAGATGACAGCATCTACTAACGGATTTAGGGAATGATAAGATTTTCGATATGAATCTTATTCGCCTAGCTCTTGATACAATCAATATCACACGCAGAATTTATTTAAAAAAATAAACATTTTGAAGTGTATTTAACAAATCTGGATTCTACGTTACCTCTAAAAAATAAAATAAAAAACTTAATTGCAAAGAACAATTGAAGACCTTAGCAATAATGATCCATGTTTGGAAAGCTTAGTTTTGAGAAAACGGAAAACCTTGAAATAATGTAATTCATTTTCAATCAGTCTTTTTATTAATAAACCAAAAGGAAAACGCATAATTTGATAAATATTTTGAAATAAATAATGTACATGGCTCGTTTTTACTTCAAAATATAGAAACAAACGAGAAAAATAAGGCATGTATGATTTCTTTCTCAGTAACCAAATCACATCAGAAACAAAAATATAACTTTCTTTAGTAAAAATATACTGTCATAAGGCTTATAAATAGAAACAGTGAAGAGTTGTACATTTAAGATCATTCACCATCACCATCAAGCATACGCGATGCGGAGACATCAGGAATAGCGATGCAAATGAGCCATGCCGGCCCGTCCTGGACGGACCTCTACACTGCAGCTTTCTTTACATAACAGCATCGAGTGTAAAATACAACACTTTTAACTCAATGCCGCTCTACTCAGCAAGCGTGTCAGATAAAATATGTTTCCACTATTTCTACTTATAAACATAACAATAACAACTGCAAAACGTTATTATGTAATACATACAAAAGATAACTTTGCACATAGTTACATTATATTATGCAGCATATAGCCATTGGCCTTGTGTCGTCTAAAACTCGATTGTTGCACAAAGGCCCAACATTATTGAGAAGCTTCTAACACGCAGTAAGCATTACAACAGTTCTTTCAATACAGTCACAATAACAACCCGATAATCGTTGAAAACTAAGTAATAACAACCTACCGTGCCACTGTATTTAGACCTCAAATTTAAAACGGTGGCAAATCTAGAAGCGTCTGTTTTAACGCATTTCGGCCGTTTGTCCAGCATTCCGGCACTCAACGATACGTTTTTAATATTATTCGGGCCGTATTGCATTACCGACTCCAAAGCCAAAGAAACGCCGGAATGATTCCAGATGGATGACGGTATCTGATTAAG
>LR736929.1:0-104963 GCA_902654985.2 Oryctes borbonicus
GCCGGGTAGGCAGAAACATGTCCGTGTGTTAGTGTATTTTTCTCTCTCTCCTTTTATTGCGTTTGCCGTGAATTATTCCATCAATACCATGAGGAAGTTAAGCTATCTTAGCATTATTTTTTGGTTATTGTTTCTAGGCATTTTCTGATGTGTTCACAAAATGTCCACAAGTAGAAGAAACACAAGATGTGTGAACTTATGAGTCTTGCTTCGTAGACCTCATACATTCTGATAGCAAACACCAAAGGAATACAGTCTGTTGGGTCCAATCAGCTTTCCGCTTTTACAATTTCAGGAATCCCTCAATTGTACTTGATCCGTATCACCACAATCCCTACGTCGATTCAACTCTTCTTTAGCTGACTTATACATATTTGTTTATAACGCTTACAAAGTCTGAAAATCACTTCGAAACTAGGACAATCACCAATTTCATTGAGCATTTGCATTAAATTTCGATTGATTTTAAACGTTCGATTTTAAAGTCGTTCACATGTTTGTTATAAAAGAAAAATAGTTTTTCCAAAAATATGTTATTGATTATGTGGCATGCTTAACAAATGTTCCAAACTAGCGTACAATGGACTGAAAAAAGGAAGTTTTGTTGTAGCATAGTAGATATTAAACGGTCATCAATTATTGAATCTGATTACAGCCTGGCGGCATATGCGCTGGTATTAAACCACTACTTAGCCCTCCCGTAATCATAAATCACATCAATATGTTTCCATATGTTAAATATGCAAATCAACCAATACGATTGTATGATAATACATGAATTATTAAATAATTTCCGACAATTATGTGTACGCGAAATAAGGAGCCGCTGTTACCTATTTTACGGAACGAAAGTAATACCTGAACGCGGATATTTTGGTTTTCGAAGGAAACAATGTGAGTCTTTAATACGAGGATGATCTGGAAAGTTCTGGCAGTTGCCCAAAGTCTGCCAGTATCATTTCATAGATTTTGTCTCGTAAAAACAAAACGGTTCATATAACAAAATCTAAAAATTATGAAAGTATCTTTAGATTGGGGAGAAAACTATCAACTAAAAGAATATTACACCAGTAAGAGATACCAGAAAATAATAAGCAACAAGTTAGAAGAAGACAATAAAGAACTAGGTTTCCTGAACCCTGCAAAAGGAAGTTGTTGCACAACAAAAGCAACCACGTTTAATATGAAAAGAACAGAGAAATGGAGTTCAAACCTCCAAATAATAATAAAGAAGAAAAAAGAATTATGGATGTTTGCTGTCGATATGGCTACTCTGATCAGATTAGAAGTGCGCCTAAATATCCTTAAAAGCGAATTAGACAGAATCAATATGAAAATAATCAAAAAGGACAAAGAGTATGACAAATCAAAAGAAAATAAAACACGTGATAAGAAATTATATGGACACGCAGTAGAACAGGTTGAGGGTTATAGATATTTGGGAAGATTATTAAGATAAATGGAAAATCGGACAAGGAAAAAAATCCTGGACAGTAAATAAATAAAAATAGCGGACGCAGTATTAAAGTCTAATAGCTGATCTACTTTAATATAATTTCACTTTGGTGAATGAAAATATCGCAGGTGAGCTGTTTATTTCTCAGAGTAATGTATTGAGAAAAATACAGGATGATATATAAAGGAAGATGCGTTAAAATATTGAACGATTAAAATTTTACCTCGTGAGTTCTTATTTCACGTCACTATATGCGCATACTTCACTGCTATATGTATTTTATGCTTAATAAAGTTTAATAAATGTATACTTTACGTTAGAGGAACTACGAAACTACGTTTGCATAGCTCCCGGTCTACTTTAGTTTATAACAATTCTGACATTTATAGGATATTGTGCTGGATTGTATCTTCTGCAGATAGAGTGCACCACCTTCGTATTCCACATAAGAAATTGCAACTATGTGCTAATAATTTAATTGTGGAGATATTGCTTCGTGCATGCAAGCAAATTCTGAACTTTAAAACTAACTTAACAGCATTCGTAAGCCATAGATTAAATTTAGTACTTAAATATGGTAGGAAGTGAGCCGAGTATGACGAAGGATCTGGGCAAACTTACACACCGCAGACTGACGTATTGAATTTACAGGATAAACGAACCAACTAATGTCTAAGTTTCTTTATGCACTTTTGATATTCATATAAGTTTGTCTCACGTCAAAATTTATTTTTGTGGGGTGTAGGAATTTCCTTTGATACGAACTTATGTATACTGTTGTTCGGGATATTTTCAACCACAATTTGGCAAGATTGGTGCACTTGAATTTGTTTTCTTTCAACAACATCTATAGTTTACTATGTATTATTAGTTTTATCATATTGGATAATTACAAATAACCATCATATTATGGATATAAGCAAATATTTTAAATACTGTACTAATACTGTACACCTATCTACTTTAGCATTAAATATTTGCCGAGGTAAGAAAAAGCATTGGGCATTCAGATTTAAAAAACGAAAAAGAAACCTTTCCCAGACATATCCTTTATCTTCTAGAAAAAGGTCGTAAATATATACATACATACATATATATATATATAAAAGCTTCCTCCGGTTTTTTCGGATTTCTATAAATAATATTGATTTATTGTAGTTCATGGACGAAAACAGGTTTTTTTTATTATATAGTAAAAATGCGTAAGGCTTATTGTGTATAGAGGAAAAGGAAAGAAATAAAAAATATTGATGATAATCGTACAGTGTTGATGGCGAAGCCTCTTAACAACAATTGTTATTATTTATTTTTTTTAATTTCTTGAACACTTCTATTTTAACGAGTTTTCTGACGCGAAATCACATTCAAATATTAACATTTGTATATCAAAAGAACTTAACAAATATCCAAAATGTTTACGGTTATATAAATGTTAAAATCGAAAAATTAAAAGTAACGCGTTCTGAAGATCAGAATTTTTCTGATCGAATTGACATTTTCGAACTTGATTTGAAACTATGCAATTTAGAGAGATCTTGATCTTGACCAGTTCCATACCATCACTTGCCGTATAGCGTTGACAGCAAGTCAGCAAGCAGCCCTACACACCATTAATCATTTTTTATCATTTTTTAATATTTCTATTTTCACAAGTTTTCTAATACAAAATCACCTTAAAATAGTGTTCTTTTCATCAGAAGAACTTAGTTGGGGAGGAAATTGGATATATTTCATCCAATAACGGAAATCGGCACGTCGGAAGAATAGAGATGTATTGGTAGCATAAAAGAAATCAGAAAGTTCCGACCTTTCTGAGGCATCACGTTCATTAAATTTATTTTGATTGAAGAAAAAAGTTGTTAAAGTACGCTCCTCTCTCTGGTTTCGTTGAAAATTTACATTAATCCTGGATATCGGTTGCTTCTGAACTCGAGCAATATCCTCGACTTTAGAATATGAATTGATTTTTGTGATCTTCAATGCTACTTTTGCTTACTTACTGCTGCTTTTCATGTGAAAACAAGTCCATGAAAGCTATTATTGTATTTATTGAAAATTTGTATTGGTGCTTTACTTGCTCAAAGGTATGGACTTCATCTGTCCAAATTGCAAATTATGAAAATGTTGTACTTCCAAATCTGCTAAATAGACTGGAAAGTTTTTGTACTTGATACTGCATTATCTTGTGCTTGAACTCTTTGTAAAATGGTACGTCGTAATCTTTAAATCTTTAAAAAGCTCTGTTTTATAAACCGTAAGCGATAAAAGATATTTTTATTTGAATTTGCGTAAGTTCGGTGTTCAATGCCGTACTCTGTATATTTGTAATTTAATCACTTATTATTTCCCATGAATTAATATTAATTGGTTTCTTCTTTCCTTTAAGAATAAATATAAATATAAATGATCAAAATGCCAGAATTCTGTAAATATACGGTAAATTTTGGTAATAATTGATAATGCAAGATAAAATTATGTAAAATAGTATTAAATGTAAGTGCACGCCCTTCACTTTAATATCCCATTACAATACGTGTTTTTGCTTATTTATTTATATTTTACTTGTATTACCTGCAATGGAAGCAAATTAAAGAGCAAATAAATTTATTTATTAGTACTAGTACGTAGAACTAATTTCACAAACGGTAATATGTGTCTAAGTTCATCAGATTAAGTGCTAAACGCTTGGCCAAAGATGATAGTAGTTTAATTTGTATATATACAACAGGAATTCCTTCGGCTATGTCAATGTCGCTTTGTAATAAATTAAGTAATAAGTCATAAATTATTATGTTAACGTCAGTAACTGTACAATACCGACCTATACTGCGTGAAATGCCCCAGGACCTCTGTAAGGGATTTCGACGACAATTATCCAAATGTAGCTGTATACGTTACATATAACGTTGATACCGCTAACAATAATTAATAAATATAATTAAACTGTATCCATGAAACTATTCAGGAATATACATGTCATCTAAATTGGATTTTACCGTACGAATTTTACGGAGACAAGAGGTCGCTTAAAAGTGACATATTTAATTATTTTCTGATTTTTTCCAACCCGCATTACTTACAGCACCCAAGGAAAAACTGGAATTGACATATATTAAGGCAATTAGAACATTACTTCAAGTCAAGAAGCTGTAAGGGGATAGAACTTGTCAAGGGGAACTTCCTCGACTTTCCTCACTTATGCGTTTAGTTCGTAATTTACATATTTTTGACATAAATTTAACTACGCGAATGTAAAGTTTTATACTTTAGTAATAAACGACATACAGATTGTTTATGATGTTCTATATAACTACTGAAGTTATATAGCATTCGATAGAATCCTTCAAAAGCTAGATTATTTTGACTTCTTTGTAGGCCACAGTTTTCTTTATCCCCTATTAATGGAATTAAGCTTTACTTTAATTTGGGCTTAATTATAGATAATAATCTTCATCCGCTCTCAATGCTCGACTTTATCGAAAGCTATTCATTTAATACAATTTTAGATTTTGCAAAATGTATAAAACTGTATCTAAAGTTTCGTATATCTAATTTTATAGTAATCAGTTTAATCAATTGATGTGTCTGATAGTGAATCTGATAAAGATGAACCTGATTTCAACGTATCTTCAAAACAAGCCATCTACCGCAAGTTTAATTGAACTAGTTGGTAATCTTCTTTGAATTACCTGTCATATTAGATTTGATTTTTTAATATATTATAAATATATTTGTTTCATTTGATGCCCACTTTTTGATAAACACTGTATAAACATGGCTGTATACATATGTATATAAATCGAGAGAATAGGATATGCTTTATGTTTCTCTCCCTTGCGACAGGATTGAAGCTGTTACACTTCCCCCCCATTAATCGGTTTAAAAATCGAGAACGTATAATTAAAAAACGATTTAGTACGACGTTTGAATCGGAAAAACAGCGTTTATTAAATGTAATTTCACCGATCCTATTTAGCCGTGGAATCGGAAAATTCAAATGCCATAATTGAAAATCCTTCCGCCCAGAGTAATCCTTGCAGTTTAAAAAAGGAAAGTTAATTTTTTATCACCGTATATTCATGCCGAATATTAGAAATTATACCAAAAGTAATCAGCGTTGATCATCAACAGTTCGCGTTTAAATATACATACATACAGTCTGCTTCCAGTCTCTTTATTTTAATAGCAGCATCCAATTAATTAACAAAGTTTGGATATAAACTCGAGGCATAATTTTTGCATATTTGACCCATATTTTTTTTGAGGATATATAAAGGAACACAAGTGCAGTAAATTGCAATAATTAAAGGGCATTTCCCAAATAAAAAAAGCGTTGATACGTTTAACCCGCTGATCCTCATGTTTCCCTTTTCATTTGGCTTACAAAGTATTTGTAATGAGTTGGATAATGAGAAATTCATTATATATCACGTTTCCGCAATATTACAACTGTATACATACAGGCTATGTACATCGTAACATGTTCTCGGCACACACTGAACAAACCTAAACTTGAAATTCCTGATGGTGAAGTTGTTTTAGTGCGAAAAGAGCTGAGGAAAAACCTGTGACTGGCCTATGAACATTAAAAAAGCAAAACAGTTTGATGGTGATCTGAATATAGAAGATTTTGTGTTTTTCGATGGTTGTGTAAAAATGCTTTTGGGTATCAATTCAAACCTGTTGGTATTAATAAATACATATATAAGAAACTGTGAATTAAACGAAGTGAAACCTAGATGTTAAAAAGAAATCTCAAACTTATCTGTGAATTATTACGTGCAAGACAATGCATGGATGACAGCAACGTGAAATACCAAATTGCATCGCTCATCTTCCTCCTTCTGATTCGACCTAAGTCAAAATATGGCGTTAGATGAAGAAGTTATAGTGCCAGTGGTCGAAGAACTGAGTGATACAAAGTATACAAATAAATCGAATGAAGGAGATGGAATCATGGTACATGGTAAATACATTTATAAAATTTGCCGAATCCAACAAAACTCATAAATCGGTTGATAATCTGCAATGCTTTTTGGACAAAAATACATTTCCAAAACATTAGATTTATTAAATTAATTTAGTGACATTAATCAAACATGCACCTTATACTTATTTAGGGAATTCGATCCTAAATATCGACATTAATTAAGCAGTCATAGAAATCACAATAAAGACAAGTTCTCTCTCATAAGAAGTAGTGAGGAGTAATTCAAAACTAGTTTAAACATATTACAGTACACGTGTATGTGTGCGTATTAAATTATGTATGTATGTCATGTTAACACGAGCTCAGGTTACATTATATAACGCCCTATTGTATTCGATATGAAACTTTTGAACAACATTAAACTTAAAACGGAAGTTGTTCAAAATATCGTACTAAATTAATGAAACACTCTACGCTCTTGCCCATCATCGCGATCTTACAATTCAGAATATTATTCTACGTAATAGCGTGAAACACAGAAACTAAAAAGGGAATTCTATTAGCCCGATTTATTTGGAGAACCAGTAACAAGATAAGAAAAAACGTATTAAAAGATTCATGAAGTATATTAGTGACGCTAATATTGATTGGTTAATGTATTTTTTTTCTTCTTTCTTATGCCATAAGAATGATATATTTTCCTAAATTGACGCAGTACTGCCATAAATAATGCTCTAACGAAGTTAATTGTTTCGACATGGTAAGTTCTAGAAGAAATACGATACAGGGGAGATTATGAAATTTATGTATCATTAACGTAAAAACAAGTTAGAGGAGCCGTATCAGTTAGGATATTAAAAACATTTAAATATAATATTTCGCTTTGGATAATTACTAAATCAAACATAATGTAGTTGTTTTTTTTAATTTTATGCATTCATAGATTGAATTTTGCCAAGGTGGTAAGAATTGTCTACGATGCTACGTGTCTTTTTCCGTCAATTCCAAAGCCCAGCCTCGCATATATTACGGATATAAATTTGATTTTAATTTGATTTTGATTGGAAGTTAAATCTATTCAAAATTATAAATCATCTACTTTCAACTTTTCTGCTAGAAATACCTGCAATAAACGCGGGATTCATTTGCACAATTTCCTTACTTTTTTTACAAATTTACACCTTTCTTTAATCTTTTTCTTAATTTTGTACATGCCTGCTTGTACATCAAAGGGATCCGTTAAGGTATTTGAGTCAGGTATTTGCGTGCAATACCTAACTTCCCCTTTTTCACACAAAGGAAACCAGAAAGGACTACTTTATTGTTAGTACCTTTATTACAGTGCATTTGGTAGTCCCGATAAAGAGGAACGTTTTCAAACTCGTTTTGATGTTTAATTTTTGTGAATTTTAAGTATTTAAGTGAAATAAGATAAAAAAAATTGCATCAAATCTTTTCAAATCATCTGAAAATTGATATTATTTTAATTAATGTGAAGAGTTTTTCACCAGCAACATGCAACAACCTTCACTAATCATTTGCGGGCACGAATACGCCTTTCTGTCATTGCAGAGCATATTCAAGACCTACAATTAAGTAATGGCATTATGCAGCTATAAACAATTTCCCTCTGCGCCGCAGACTATTCCCAGTGAGTGCTTGAGTAAAATTTGCAAAACCATTCCGGAAATACTCGTAGACGCTTCCGAGAATACATTAACGATGATTATTCCAAGAAATATCAGTGACAGTAACCCTTGAAATACATACTCCATTATTTTCACGTGTACTACGATTTGAAAATAAAAGAAAAATAAAAAGGGACCAGCTAATTCAAGCTTCTTTCTTCCACCATTTTTAGAAAATCTCACAAAATAAATGGCAACAACGTTGCGTAGGGCTACATTATTTATTGTCAATGTTGTTTTGTGTTTAATATTCATGAATTAAAAATTAGCATTACAAAATCCAGTATAGTGAATATAACCAGCGCATGTTAGGTTCTTTTAAAATGCATCCATCACTGCAATTTTGCTTTTTTATTAGCACACCCCACGAAGCGTGCGAATGTCGTGAATTTATAACGCGTTTCCCTTACCCTACCGCTAGCCCACAGTGCAGGCGCTCCCCGCACCCTAAAATGGGCGGAAAACTGTGTAACGTTTAACAATTTGCGTAAAAAGTAAGATGTGTACGTTGGCTCGCAGTTGGGACCATAAAGTGTTGGGTTTATTGTTTCTTGATTAACACCCTGCGAAAATGAAACTCAACTTTTAGACTAATTAATGAAAAATATGACGCTTTGTTTATAACGTTACGGATTGTTAAGGCTTCGTAGGTCTTAGAAAAGCTGCGGTATAATATTCGGGGTAATAATTCATATGCTCCTTTGGTTTCGAAATCTACCCAACGGTAGGGAGATAAAATATTCCCTTTTTTTAAGACTTAAAGCCCGACGTTCCGGGATTAACTTCTATATGAAGGGATCCTTTTGTAACGTACGATGTTGCATTTTAGCTACATATTCAAAATTAATTGTAGCTCTTTATGGACGCTATTCATTGTTTGTGTTATATTGAAAGTATAGGTACGATGTAACGTTATCAATTTGTTTTAGTGTGGTTTCCACTTCTTTCTTTGGAACCATTTAAAACTAATAGATTTAAACGATTTGCGTCGATTATTAGTGAGCGAAAACGTTCCATAAGGAAAAATAAGACAAGAATTTGAAAACCTGTTAGGACGTTGTATATCGGGGACAGATCTTTTTCACACCTAATTGTTCATGCAATATCGAATGTATTGCAATATTTGATTTGATTTTGGTCGACTTCCACGAAATTCATCACTGACGGAAGCACGACGACGATGAAATTCTGATTTTTGATTACGTAAGTAATCAAAAACAAGATAAGTTGAACAAAGCACCTGAAAATATTATTGTTGTGCCAAAATTGTAACCTTAATTTTAGAAGCGATAATTTCCTTTTGAATATTTTATTTCTTATTCAAACGAAAGAGTTACGATAAGTACCTATTTAGAATCGCATAGTTTCTAGCCACAAAACTCCTCTTGAGAATAACGAACGGGCGAATTTATTTATACTAATGTTAAAGTTATTTATTCAGCAGTTACATTCGTAACGTAGGAAAAGTTTATTTAATTAAAAGGAAGATGTGCTCTAAACCAAGACTGTGATTATCCGTTACCCCGCAATAAAATAAAACTTTTCGAAAAGGTAAAAATCCTACTTCACCTTTAAACTGAATATTCCGTAGCCGGAAGTTCAAAGATACACGTAGCATCCAGTCTGAATCTGTCAGAGATAGTTTGCCATCGTAGGATCTAACTGGTCACAGTACGGACAAGTTCCTACTACTTCGGCTAACAACTTCCCAACAAATTATTTCATTTCTAGTGTCTCCAAATTATTGAGTTGATTCACCGCAGATAGATGCATGTGACTGTTTAGGAAGTAATTATTAGTTTGTGATTTATATTGAAAACTTAATTTTTAATTAAATTATATATATGAAACTTTAAACGTAAGATATTGATATATTTGATTTTATAAACAAAATTCGTAGTTATATTTAAAAGATAAATGAGATGTGTTAGATGAGCTCGTTTGCGGTCGAGGGTGAAATCTACTAAGCCTAAGTAGCTGCTTGCAATAACAAGTATTGGTATATATTATATGAAGTTAGGGATAATGCAAGCATTCCACAAACATTTTCGCAAATATGGACAAGTACGGAAACTAAAAATACGTTTCTAGGGCCCGATTTGATTAAATTATAGGTCCACAATAGTCCGTCAGTGTAGGAAAAAGGCTATATTGAAAGAAAAAAATATTGAAATGCAGAAGAAACCAGAAGTATTGTGATCTAATGGAATCTCTTCCCCAATACAAGGAACGTCCTTTTCAAGGTGGTAGCAACCTAGCATAGTCAATTTCGTTCCGTTTTATATATACGCTCCTTGTTGTAAATCTTTTATTTGTAATTTCTGCACAAAAAAAGAAGGGAAAGGCCCTAGCAAACGTATACGGCCGTGATTGAGACATTGAAGCATAACCTTATCCTTCTCTTTTATCTCTTTCTGCTGCTCTCTCTTTTGTAAAATGAAAAATCCGCCTAGAAAACGGAGTGTAGATAGAAAATAAGAACAAGGAACAAGAAGAGTGTCCCGATTTGCATAAACGGAAGAGTCCTTGCATAGAAGACTGAACGAGAGGAAAAAATATGCTTCGCTTAACGCTCAGTTAAATGGAACGGAGCTAAATCTGCATTTATAATGCACTTACATGGATATCATACAGGGTGAAGCGTTTAACCTCGCAGAGTTCTATTACTTCGCTCGTTTTAGAAAAAATATCTCAAATAAAATTACTTGGTGTCAGGTGAGAAATGAAATATCCAGATCACTAATCGCCCCTGATAACGTTTTTATGATCATTCCACAACTAACTTATATTGTTATATCTCACGGATATACACTGGTCGCAATTAAAAATGCGCCACCAAAAATTTTTTGCAAAATAATGATTATTAGCATCAAATATGTTTTGAAACACAAAATTGGCCCTTCTGAGTGCGCCTGAACGTGCTGTACGTGCTTTACCTTGATTTGCAATCCACAGGTTCCAACACCGCCTTCATGAAGCCCAACAATTTAGCCACGTTCGAAGGGGGTTAATTGTGCATGTTAATTTTTGTACATTTCGATTGCAACTATCGAATTGTAACAGGTGTTCCCGTAAAAACATGCGTGGAACGTCTTGTAAATGCTGACAAACAAACTAGACCAATGCAATGTGATAAACAATCGGTTTGGTTAACATTCAGAAATGCATTTATGAAGTTTTAACGAAACGGGTGGTGCATTTGTAATTGCAGCCAGAGTGTGAACATTGCTGATGCTTTCGATGTATTTGTCAGCGTAAATCAAGTACTAGTACCTGTCGGTATTTATTCAAAAGATGTAAATTAAGTTTAATAAACAAATTCATTCACCATGTAAATTTATACATAATTTTAAGCCGCTCATGTTTATTCAGTATTGATATATAAAGTTTCAGCAAAGGCTAACATCTAACTAAGATACAGAGAATATCGATATTCACCGGTGTTAAATCCATCTTAGACAGTAACATTTAATTAAAAAGAAAAATACCTTGAATTTAAAATTTGTAAAAAAATGTTTTATAACGAAAAACCGGTGTTTGATACTTTATTATTTCACGTAGACACCAGCATAATGTAAGAACTGGCAATTTTTGCAGCCTGTTTTCGGTATGTAGCACATCCTAAAAATTTTTATTTGTTAAGAAAGTATAGAAACTACGTTAATTTATACACGTACATTAACGAAGACCAAAAACCAAAATATCCAAAAATTGTGCTTGAAAACAAAGGACAGCCCTCCATATTGTTTCTGTTTTATAACAAACTAATTTACATTTTTATAAACCATTAGTGATAATGGCGTTGCAAAAAAAGTTCAATGCTTTACGGAAGGATCTCGAATATCCAAAATAGCAGGCAAAAAAATTGTAAAAACTCGACAGCGTGGCGCTTATTTTTTCGAACGTTGTGTTGGAGGTAATGCAGCATAATAAAACGGGGAAGAAATATTGCTCAAAGCACGGACAATCGTACATTAAAAAGGAGAAAATATTTACGACACTAGTTCTCTGATAACTAAATGCGTTCGCCAATAAGTTAAGAGCACGTCATACACTACCATTCGTATAAATTTGTCCACGTTAGTTTTAAAATTAAATAAAAGCATAAAAGCATAAAAGAAAAAGACAAAACCCTTAATTTATTGGAGCTTTCACGTTTGGAAGTTGAAAAACTCTCTTGTAGGTTAGTTTTGAGACATCTTTTAATCTAATAAATTAGTTGGATCTATGTAACTTCTTTTTTAGAGATTCGTATTAATGATCTGATCACTTTTTGGATGTTTAGATGTTTGGTGGCTGGATTTCTCACATTAAGACTTCGGTCAAAGTAGCCTATTGTGAAGATCAAAGGAGTAATCCTACAACAAATTATCCGAGAAATCTCAATATTTGACGAGCGAAACATGGGCGAACGTTATCTTATATTTAGTATGCGTTAAAGAAGTAGACGTATCTTGGGATAACTTTTAGTGTAGGTGGCGGCTAACAAGATGCTATAAATCACGTTTTTCAATTGTATTTCGTCTGGCTATTTTGATGTTCTGGTAAGAAGATTGAGGAGAACGCTGAGAAAGCGGTTTGCAACTGAAAGCACTGAATTACGGCTATATGGCAAAACAAGATGTTTTGTGAATAGACAACTGCAGGATATATTACATGATGCGTCATAACATTGACAAGATTGTTTTTATTTAATGTTTATGTTAGTGTTCCAATACGTTTAGTGGTTGTATAATTAGTAGAGTTGACTTTCTAGGTCACCAGATATAAATAGAGCAGATTATCGGTTTTGCAGAAACTAAAAATTTGGCAATGTTACATCTATTTCAATCTGAGAACTCACTTTTGAATAACCCTGGGTACTAATAATACATTAACTGTACAACAATAAAATAAATTTAAATACTCAGATCTTCTCAAATTATTTTTGTTAGTATAAATATTCAGTGTTTTCGTTCAATTTATTTTGAACAACATTGTGTATATATATATACGTCTCAAGTGTTGTAATACGTAACTCACTTTTTCTTTTTTCGCTTGTTCGCAGACAATGAAACCACGACAACGTTTTTATCTAATATTCCACCGCACCATTTGGAATTAGTGAGCAATATGACAACGTTTTCGGCTACGATTGTCGCTAGTACAACGGCCGGAACCATAACAATTTCTACAACCGGGAAGCCAACAGAAATACTCACCAAACTCGACCATTCAACGGTATCAACTGAACCTGTACGGCATAGCTTAGGACGCGGTTTTCCCCCGCCGCATTACCATCAGCCAGATTCACGTTGGGGACCATTCTTTGAAGAAGGACAAGATCCCCACAATATCACCGCTAGGGTTGGATCTACTGTCATCCTTGATTGCCGCATCGGTCTGCTTCAAGATAAAACGGTCAGTAGTTACGCTGTAATTTATTGATTATCATTGAATTTCAAAATAGGCTTGTAGCGTGTACAAGACGCATTCCGAATGTTTCCTATCGGACTCTAGAATCGAGTAGCTCTTCTAGCCGCGTAGCTAGATGGCTAGTTGACTTCCTATTCGGCCAAACTTCCATCGCTGAACTTGAAACATTGCCTGTTCGCTTGTTCATTTTATCTATCCATTCTAATTACATGCAATCTTATAAATTATTTCTTGGACTTAAAGGGAATCTTGAGCGAAGCGAAATGCCGATTGCGCTGATTGTGTAATCTACTTAATTGCATTACATTTCCGCGGTCAGGGTGATTCATTCTTAATCTTTTACCAATTTACATCGATTCACCAATTTTATCTTTTATTTTACCCAATTATTTTATCTTTCTCACTTGTACAGCATTCTTTTGTTAAAGACGGCTAGTTTAAATGAATTATACGGGGGTTCCGAAGATCTCCCTTGTAAATGGCGGTCTTTTAAAACAGTTTTTTCTTGTTATGAGGTGCAATTAAGGGAGTAGTTTAAAATTAGATTGAAATCTACAAAGTGTGGTAAGGTAGTATTGTCCTCAAAATAAGAATTTTAAACTTATTAGGACTTTTTTTTTAAAGAGTCGACACTTGTAGAAATCATTGTTGCTACTGGTGTATGCATAATGAGATGCGTGCAATATTGCATTGCGTAGTCTTAGGACAATACGTTTTACCTCAGGTTTCAATATGATTTTAGACTATGTCATCAATTGAACATCAAAAGAAAAAAAAGGCATAAACATTCAAATCTGCAGAAAACATATCTATAATTTTCTATTTTATATAATTCATACGTCTATCGCTAGGTTCTCATAGAAAACGAACCTTAAACTCGAATCTAAGGTCATATCTGCTTCCTATAACGTAAAATAGTAACAAAATTCAATTTCTGACAGGCTATAACATGCCCATTTACGTTGGGCTTTTCGCCGAACTCCAAATCTCTAAAATCAGGTGATGCTACGTGTGTACGTGTGATGTAATATGGATTTTGTAGAGGAGTAAAATGTGTGTAACATTTGTTGTAGTAATTTGCGTATATATTGATTTTACTTTTATGATGCTTTCATCTCCATTCTATTGGGCCATAAACGACAAATCGGATACTATGTTTTCCCATTTCCTAGGCGCAAAAGTTTTAGTTAGATGACGCAGCGTAACGGGGTATGGTTCTTTCATTAAAACTGATATTCGGTAATTGACGGAAAGCGCTATTGGGGATAATAATTTCCAAAAAAGTTTTATGCTATTTTGAAAACACCATTGATCCCACTTTTAAATTTATATTTAAACTAAATAGGATTTAAATAAAACTTTTTAAAAATTCGATTAATTTTGAATAAAACTCAAGTTACAGCCATGCTTTTAATTTTAAGGAGAATTTCCTGAAAAACTAAATAATACCACTATAGACCCAAAAAGGTGTTGAAGCCTTCAAAAACCATGCTTTGGAGATATTGCCTTCAGAGTGGAGAATATTTCGAGAATATTTGGTTTGAATGTATACAAATCTTAATGGGGAATATTTTGAAAAACAATTAAAACGATTTATACCAACATTTCTTTAGTAAAAACTTTCCAAGATCCCTCATACACTTCGTAACGTTATATAACAGTATTATAAATAAGAGGTGCTGATTTTTAAGAAAGCAACCAACCAGAATTTCTGAAATAAGATTTACTGGCTATACTGTGGTACCAGTTTCAATATTCCCGTTATTCAAATGAATACAAAACCGAAAGCTTCTTTGATACACAAGTTTTCCTCTCTTAGGTGTTTTCCCGAAGCACAAGATCTTAAAATCGGCTTAAAATTGGTTTTATTTACTTCTGCGTGTTAAAGAACTGTTGAAAATGTATTTCAATACCTACATCTTCTTGATCATTATCTATTGTCGTCAACAATACGTTCCAACAGGTAGAAAGGATCTTTAATTTTAGAAAATATTCCCGCAATCTTCTTACCGTAATGCTGAATACGTAGCGAGGTGCGATGTGGACGATTTTGCAAAGCAAGACAAGAAATGTAAACAGGGAAAGCCTACGCATTCCTCCGATTATAAAATATAAGTGCGTTTGAAGTTTGAAGTTGCCACCACCCAAAACAAATATAAAGAGAGCCGAGGTACATAAAGAAAAAATAAAAGAATATATGTTTACATAGAGGCAGAGTGGCGTTCTTTCACAGAGAGAAGCGTCCATTATCAAGATTGTGGATTATGTTATTGAAAGAAGAAGAAAACGAGGAAATTTGACACATTTTTCTTATATGTACTTATTTACCTTTGCTATCTCATTTTCCTATAAATTTCCCTTAAATTTGCTTAAAGTGTTAACTTTCTTTGGCGGAGACATGTTATTCCCAAATGTGTGTATTGATAAAATATTTATTTTGAATTAATTTATTTTGTTGTATAGAGGGAGAAACTTCAGCTACAGAAAAAGGACATTTTTCATGTTAGTACTAATAAATTATCGAATGGAGGACATCTTCTCTCTTTTAAAAGAAAATAAAATATATCTAAGAGCGTACGACATGTATTATGGCTTTTATTAAAATTCTGCGCAAGTCTAACTGTCGTTTCATACTTGACAGGTTGCGTATCCGTTATACTAACATAATTCTAAGAATTTCTTCAGCCCGAACCTTTATATCATTCATAAATCATCTAGGGATTTTTAGTACAGTCGAAGCTGGTGAAATTTCGTGAAGAAAAAATCGTAAATCCAGGATATAGATATTTCGATAGCTTATATTTTATTTATATAAACTATAGAATTTATTTTACAAAAAAGATTATATGTCCACCTAGTGTGAAGACGGACAGTAATTCCTTTCCTGGGCAATTTAGAAAACAAATTTTTAAATAAAAGATATTCAGAGGCAAGTTTTGCGCAAACACCTTTCGCTACAAACAATATAAGTTTAGTTTCTTAAATGGAACACCATGTGTATTATTATGTTTTTGGATGCTTCTCTTCAATTTATATCAACCTTCATCGTTACTCTTTTTTGACAAATTGCCACAATTTAAATCAACATTCCCTGTTAAATATGTTTTTTTTTTATCTAAACTTGCAGTGGAATCAAATCCAGATAAAATTAATACCTTCTCTTCCTTAAGTTATACATTTAACCCGAAGTGATCGTTGGAGCATGCGTGTATTAGGTATAATATTCAATTTAGCAAAGTTTAATGCCGTAATTCTTTGTACCATTTTCTTATATCAAGGATAACTTGAAGATAGATAAGAATCTATAATTTCCGGAACACTCATAAAGTGTGGTCGAGATCGAGGGGTTAAAACCCCCACAAAACAGATATACACCGTAGTGGTGCTTCTTGATTTAAAATATGGAATCGTAACGTTTGTGGAAATGAGATTTAGAGATTTTTTGCCAAGTTCACGAGTTTAGTACTAACACTGTAGGAAAAGGAGTCATGCGGCAATCTTGGACGAAATTAATTAAACTAGATTATGTAAAAAAGCAGAATTTGCAAGGAAAACATTCCCAGATTCCGATAAAACTTGTTTACTCGCGAAGGAAAGTGATTTTAATTAGTTTACTCAAATATTGTTTAAAGGATTTAATTTTCCTTCAACGATTCCTGAGAATGTTCCGTCTGTAGAAATTACATTAAACAATAAAAGAAAGCCATGAGAACAATTACACCAGTAAAATTCATTATAGGTTTATTTATACAAAAGAGAAGTTTCTTCTTAAAATATTTACTTTGTTAACAAAGGATAAAAAGGAAAATTTTATTATTGTCCCATGTAGATGTATTCGTGGAATTCTTCGGGAAACTTTAAAAAGTATGCCAATTATATTTCGTGTTAAATGAAGTGTAATAGAATTTAAAAGATCCTTACTTTCCTATTTAATAGAATAACGAATTTCATTTTTTTCCTAATAAACCGCTTAGTTCTTTCTTTTTTTTGTCCTTTTCATTCTGCTGATGTGAGCTCCTTAAGTCGCTCAGCTTTATTTCATTTTCAGAGTATCAAACACGATCGCAAAATAAAATAAGATCTTATTAACTTAAAAATTTTAAATTCAATCGATGGCTCCAAGGGGAAAAGTCGGGGTAGGATGTATTGTTCAAGTTGAGGGAATTGTATTATTCTCATTGAACGATTTTCGAATTTACGATATCAAAAACCCATTCAATATGTAATCCTAACAATTTTGAATTGCCATATTTTGACCTACAATACACGGGAATTTCACGTCCAGTTTTCTGGAAAGTACCATTAACTTTGTTGTTTTTAACACAATATTATTTCAGTGGATTTCCATAGACGATAAAGACATTGTATATTATTCAACATTAACTGTTCTTACTAACACTGGCACTTGCCTCAGGTAATAGAACAGTCCATAGTTAGTGAAGTTAATGTTAAAATCCGTACCTCCCGACTCACTCTGTATGGTGTAGTTCTATTCTTTTTGCCCGTAAAATTAATGGAGTAATCTAACTTGAAATTATAGAAATTTTGCACTGATACCCCAACATTCTATTAATAGGGTTGGTAGAGGCAAGTGTACTCACGTTTTGCATGACACCTTGTAGAATATTTGGAATAACCAGAGATTTAAAAATTTTACTGTAGATAAAGCAATGTACTGGCTTAGCAAATGCACCTCTAAAATTAATTTTGAATATCTTACTTTATCACTGAGTCACTATTTTACAGGTCTACACTATGCACTTACACGTACGAAAAATTCTCAATTTCGGGAAATTGAGGCTAAAAAAAATATTTGAAAATGTAACATTTGTTTTAATGAACTTTCTTTAACATAAACAAGCCAAAACATTAATCTGAGTTTAAAAAAATCCGCGACATATTATGGCAGTGTAGCTTTGCAAGAAATCTTGAAAACTACGTGCGTTCTTAAATCTACTTGAACGGAATATCGTTGTTTTGAAAAATGCTTCTTCAGTTGTTTTAATAAATTTGTATGTTTTTGAGATTCTTTTATAAAAACGTCCTTGAAAGCCACCGACGTCAACAAGCCTTCCCAAACACTTTGGCAACAACAAAATCGCCTTTTGTAAACTCGTAGTAAGCGAGCCGCTTTCATCAATCTCAGACTCTGACTTCACTGTTATGAAGGAAAATCGCATCAGATTATTGAAAGAAGTATCTAAAAGAGCCAATATCTTTTGCAGCAATTTTAGTTTTTTTAGCCTTAACCTAGGACCTTCTGCTTTTCTCTTTTTTTTCACTAGCTGTTTTTTCCTTCTCTTGAACTTCTTTCTGTAATTTCTCTTTTTGGAGTAGATGTCAGATGAGTTGGATCTTAAGAATAAGAATAATATCAGGTGGAGACGTGTAATTTGTTGAAGAAAGAGATGCTCCGAATTGAAATGCGTTTGGATTTCCGGGCTCAGGAGTCATTGGACGATTTTGTAAAGAACGGTTTGAAGAAACAGGCAGTTCCAATGGCTTCAGGTAAAGCTTTCTTCATTTGCAACAGCATAAAATTGTACCATCATCTGGTCCTCATTTTCTAGGTCTTCTTCGCTTTGAAATTGCTGGTCAGTCACTTCTGATGGTAAGAAACTTTCATCACTGAAAATATTCCTGTTCAATGGAAAGCTACCAATAGACTTGAACCCTTCAACAGCAATTTCAATGTTGGCAGTTCTGGAGAACACAATATTGAAGAGTCCAGCTAGTTCGAAAACCGTGATTCACCAGGGTGGCATGATACCCAACCATGAATAATGTCCGCGAAACGTGTTTTAAGAGGTTTGAAAAAAACTTTATTGAGAAGCTTTGCCTTGCGGCTGCTGTGAAACGGAAGAGTAAGAAGGCGAATATGCTTTTGGCAATAGTGATTATCCAGAATGAGATGAACTGAATTTTTCTCCATTTGATAAGAGTAGGAATATCCTTTTGCGCCCAAAAATGAAGAAAGGTGGAACATGGTTGCGTAATGCACTCATACAGTAGAAAGTGTTAGATGCCAGTTTCACCCATGATAAATAAACGATCAGGGGCGAATTTGTAATTGTTTATTTAGAAAACAATTACAAATTCGCCCCTGATCGTTTATTTATCATGGGTGAAACTGGTAATTTTACCAGTAGTGATTCATTTGAAATCTGTTGAGTCCCATAATACGTGCTGTGCTTGATTTTTGGGGCACTCTCAATGAAAGTCTTTGCCTTTTTAAAAAAATCTCTGCCGGTCATGTTATTTTGTTCTCGGGAGGGCTACTTAATGTGGTTGGTTTCTGCATAATTGAACAGTAACTGACGAACGGATTTCAAAGTAAGTTCTCTTGGTCAGGACTAAAAACATTTGTAAATCTTTCATTTGTGTTAGAACCTTTGCCCATTTTAAGACGTTTTTGCAAGGTTAACCTATGAAATTCAACTGTTTTTGCCGCCTTACACAGTATGTAGAACTCGTCTATCACGGGTGTTTTCTCTTTTTTTCGGACGTAATTCCTGTAAAAAATAGTAAGGATAGAAGTAGTAGGGATGCAACTTACAACTAAGCTTACACCACAAGATTCACGAAATCAATCCCGCGTGATTAGCATAAGAAGAACGAGATCAAACTAGCAGGAAAACAACGGTGAAAGTGTCAGCACCAAGTGTCGAACAGCCCTCAAACGTACCCAGCTAGTTACGTTACAATATTGCCAACATAGACCTCTGCCGCCAAAATTTGAAGATAAAATAAATAATTTATTTGGTTTGTAAGCAAATTCGAGTTTTAGATACGCGGAGAAAGCAAATAAGAAGTAAACCGAAAAATATCCATGATCATCTCCCTAAAATGATTTATATCCCATGAATTTCAAACATCTATTTCGAACTAAAAATTGATTTGTCAGAGGTTGTTGTTTCCTAGTTGTGCGCAAGGGAACAAACAATATAGAAAAAAAGCCGAAGGCTGAGAAAGACAGGGGGTAAGAGGAAGAGATAGGATGAACGAAATGATGTGGTATATCGATGAAATTTAAAAGCCAACCAGTGAAAACGCAGTGGTATTATATAAATATGTATATGTAACGAAAGTGTTATAGCACTTGAATATGTCGTCCTTCTTTTTGTACTCCGTTCGAAATATAAATCATAGTAATATATAAAAGTCAAATTTTCAATACGGCAACATATGTAACCTTATGTAAATGAAGGTCCTTCTTCTATGGACATGTCAAAAAGGCAACGCTTAGGATCTTTCGATGTATCACGACACACACTCCTATACGGGCACGTAAAATACGTACATGTACCCAGAGCGATACCACTAGGTCGCTTGCTTTTTTAACCTTTGCATGGCTTTTGTATGAATTGTGTGCCTGAACTGATACGGAGAAAATTTAAATAGCTGAATAAACTAATTCTACTTACACCCAAAAAGGAAATCGAAACCCATATTCACATGTCATTTTAATAGGAAATGAAGTGATGTTATGTAAGAGCTGGAAAATTTTACATGAAATACTTTAATTTTCTAGTTAAATGAAGTTAATTTTAATTAATCACAATACAATGACAAAACTTAACTGTATGTATATTCGTCTCAAAGCCTATAAACATCTATTCAAATTTAAACTGTCTAAAAACAATTGTTAATTTCGATTCTTTACTCTTTTTCAATGCCAACCAAAAGAAGACGTACATTTCCTATTTAATCCAATTCGTCTAAGCTATGCATTAAGTGTAATGACATTCCAACATAAAGGGGTAAATAACAATTCTATTAAACACTTAGAGTCAATGAGAGGGCCTGCCTACGCGCAATTATAGAAAATTACTCGAAATTACCTTTTAAATTACGTTCATTCAGCAGTACAGGTTTATTCAGACGTGCTTCAATTGCTTTCGATATTTGAAGGCGAAAATCGTACTGTCTTAACTTCCAATTTCTATTTATGTTTCCATTTTCTTTGGATGATTGACTCTCTCTAAATATCGGAGCAATTCCACTAGATCCTCTAGGCTTCATAAAAAAATTATAGTTACACTATACACTATAATAGCTAAATATGTATATATATATGCGATAATATTTAATTACATATTTACCCAAGAGAATAATTTCTAGAAGTTAAATTAAAAAATGGAAATTATCCATGCACGAGTTCAAGAAAACATAATCTTGTAAAATCCTACAATTTCCTAATTAAAAATACCTCAATATAAAGGTACGAATCCATTGTTATTACTTTTTAATTAACCCAAAAAGCTCCTAGGTTAAAGAATTAATAATTAAAATGTTGAATATAATTATAAAGCGAGAAAATGGATAAAAACGTAATTCGTGGAATGTAAACAAGGCAAATTGGGTATTCCATTTGAAATTTTAATCCGCGTCAAGTGGCTTTATATGCAAAAGTTTTTATGACAACCCTTGGGTCAAACCTATCAGAATTGTTTTTCTTTGTTTTCGTAACTAAGGTCAGCTTTTATTTTGATTTATTACTGGCCGACCTAAAAAACATAGCACGCTTCTTTTTCTGTAAAAGTTGGGACTTCTAAATTATTTATAATCAAGCAATCTGAAACAAACGTTTTCTTTTTTATATAATAAACACTCTATTGTTTCAGGGGAAAATGGACGCTTCTGAAATAATGTATCTATGTATTACAAATATATTCTCTTATCTAGTTTTGGATGTATACGAGAAAATCTTTGGAAAGTTCACGCAAAACATTTTCGATTGTAGCGTAGCCTATAAATCAAGTTTCTTCTACAAAAACATACTTTTTTTGCGGCATATAGAAGAGAGAATAATACATTTGTAACGGACACAACATTTCTATGAATATAATTTATTATTTGAATTTTTCCAATTTTCTTTTAATTTAGTTTGTAAAGCGAAATACAAGACAATTTGAAAACGTAAATTTAAATCTAAATCTTTTCTTGCTTATAAAATCATTTGGCTTAAATAAAATGATTTAATGCGATGTATAATACAAGATATTTTAAATGGGAAAATAATGAGTTAGCCAGCCCGCCCTAACGCATTCCGTTTCAATTTTTTGAGGGATATTCGTGGGGCTGCAGGAGTAAACGTTTATCGAGAAATTCAACGACGTAAAAGAAATTAAAAAAAGAACGATTTATTTAAGTTTTCTGCAACAACGTAAATGAAAATTTAAAAAATTTAAAAATGTATGTGATTTCTTAGGTAAAACTCAAAATTTCTATATCTTTAGATTTTGACCTTTCCGTCCCTGTAAAACGCATATTGTCACTGTGGTGTGGCTATAAAAACAGAAAAGAATCGAGATGTCACGTAGACCGTGTAGAAATTCGTTTAAATTTTGAAAAGGTGCGTGTGTGAGAATTACGAATGAAAACTATACAACGTAAGTGATTTAAAGTTGGGATCTAACACGGAGATTTATGTAATTTCATTAAAAATTGAAGGGCAATACGTTAAAATGCGCACGGTACTACATGCTCGACATAGAAAGTGGATATTACCGTTCCTTTTTATATAGCAGCGCCGTGTTTGCTGTTCCTAGCGAGCAAATACAATAAAATTCCTTCCTATGTTGGAACGGGCGAATTATTTCCATAATTTCTCATTGTCGCCGCTTTCAATAATATTAAGGCGATAAAGCATAATACTTAAAGGTGTTTGTTGCCAAATATCTGCTTAATCTCCTGTACGCATCACTGGATACATGATTTGGGTTGGAGTGGAGCTTTATACACGGTTCGAGGTCCAGGTGATGTTGTTGGCTTAACACATCTTATGAACTGATAAGATTAAAAGTTTCGTAGTTCAGTTCCTATAACTTGTTATTAGGGAATCACTTCGCTATAATTGTTGGATTAAACAAGCCTTTATAAACGCTTCACGAATCTGTACCTGACTCGCAAATTTCCATTGGATCGATTAAGAAACGAATAAAATAGAAATTTTGAAAATTCTTTTGGACTTTTGCTGCACTGAAAAAAAACATATTAGGACCTTTAATTAAATATTCAATAACTGCAGTATTAAAAGGTAAAAAATACTTACAGTAAATGTCAGTATTTTTTCAAAATCTATAATTACCTTCCCAGCACACTCTATTATTTTAAAAAAACGTTAAAGATCAATCAACTGTAGCAAATTATTTTACTTAACTCGGGAAACATTTGTAACGAACTGCTATTTTTTATGAGTGCATCACGAGTTTATTTATATACAAATGCATTTTTAAACTTGGGTCAAAACATTGAATTAAAAAAAAAATTATAAATTCATTCTTATCTATTTCGCACTCGAGATTCGGGTGTAATCAACGAAAGCAATCCTCTGTTTATTTACACCTCACACTGGGACAGATTTTCAAAGAAACCCGATATATATATATATATACACGATTAACACCCACAGAAAGGATCCTATCCAATTTCCGCACATTTCTTCAAGAACAATGCGTAGTATCCGATATCTCAGACGTGAAATTTCTCCGACGATATGACTTAATACCGAACAATGTCGTCGGTATCCATTTAAACGTTTGCAATTCCAATAAACTTTAACGTTCTCACGTTAATATACATGACAACGTTTAGATGTTAAAACATAATGTATGTTGATTATCATTTAAATTTAAATTTTAAAATTTAATGACAACTAAAAAAATATGTAAAAATATGGCGTTATAATGTAACGTAATGTAAAATGTGTACCGGGATAAATTAAATTAAGTATTAAAAATACAGTCCACTTTAATCAATATATGTGTGTGTTTATGACCGTAAAACTATGTATACGAAGGAATTTTTTGAACTACTAATATAATTAATTATCCAATGTTAATGATCGCCTTCTGGATTTAGTTTTATCAACTATAGTCTGCACCGTTGAAGAACATGAAGAACCTCTTCCTGTGAATGAAGACCACCACCATCCTTCCTTAACAGTATTGCAACACAGCATGTACAATTCTTACACAAACAAGTCAAGACCTATAGCTTTAAAAGTGCAGACTTTCATACTATGTACAATATGCTTCTCAATACCGATTGATCACCTCTTTCTTGTACCGATTCTATCCAAGCTTGTACTGACACGTTTTACAATATTTTATATGACGTATTTTATCAAACCATATCTAAACAAAAATACAAAAATTCCAAGCATAGTTATCCCCCTTGGTATAATATTGAACTAAACTAATCCAACTGCTTCATAAGAAAAGTAATGCGCGCAAAACCTACAAAATATATAAAACTACCGACAACATTTCCAGAAATTAAGATCACCTGTAAATCACTTGCAAATGAACTATATAAACACTATTATTATAAACATTGAAAATTGTGTAATAAAAGATACAAAACAATTGTGACGCTTTACAAGCAGCAAACGTAGTCACACTAGAATTTCAAGCATTATGACCTATAATAATATCGAAATTAACACTTCTCAAAACATAAAAAATGCATTGGGTGATTATTTTAATAGCGTTAATATACAATAAAATTGTAGTTTTTCTGGTTTAAAAAACTTACCTAATGATCCATCAATTATTAACGTACCGCCTATTTCCAAGGAACTGTTACTAAAGTCCCTCAAAAAATCAAAAGATAGCTTCCTATTCCTAGCTTTGTGGAATCATTTATTCAATTTGATGTTAAAATCATTAGAGATACCAATAATATGGAAAACCACTAGAGTGAGTCCTGTCTTAAAGTCTGAAAGCTCAGACGACATATTCAACTACAGACCTATATCCTTTGCAAATATCCTCGAATGCATATTATTTGACCATATATGCTATAATGCAGTTAGAATCTTCATTTCGTCCGATCAAGATGGATTTATGACCAAACGCTCTACAGTTATGAACTTAAGCTGTTTTACTCAATTTGTGTCGGAAGCCCTTGATAGACAAAGCCAAGTTGATTGATTTTCAGAAAGCATTTGACCAAATTGATCACTATAAACTACGGGATATTGGTTTCTCACGTTCTTTGCTTGCGCTGCTTAGATCTTCTTTAATTGGGAGAAAACAATTTGTGGAATACTACCAGGCGAGATCTGATACGTTTTGTCCCTCTTCTGGATTGCAACCCGAAGAACCCAATCTTGGTCCAGTTTTGTTTTTACTATTTATGAATGACATCGCTAACGTTATTAATAGTGAGCACTTAATATTTGCTGATGGTCTGATAATATTTAGAGAAGTGAGATCTATTTAAGATTGCATTAAACTACAAAAAGATACATCAGCAGTTAATGGTTGGGGTTGCTATAATCATTTGCAACTCAACACCAAGAAGTGCAAAACTGCATCATATACGAGAAGCAACAACTTTATAGATTTTACGTACAAATTAATAAACGGTGAAGATCTCAACAACGGTCTCAAACTACTCGAGATTTGGACGAAACCTTCGAGAACGAACCTACTTTTGTGGATCATACAAGCGCAACAATTGAGAGCGCTTACTGGACATTTAGATTATCTATAGAAATTGCCGTGATTTTAATAACATCAGATGTCTAACGCTTCCTTATTGTATTAGGTCTAAACTGGAATACGCGGTCTCTAATTTACCAAACTTATGTAAATAATATTGAATCCATCCAAAGGCGCTCTTTAAAGTACTTATTGTTTAAAATTGATGGAGCTTACCCAGAAAGCTAATATTACGTTATCTAGACTAGGTTTTATTCCATTATATAAAAGACCTAACATATTAAATGTAAAGTTTTTATGTAGGTTATTAAATAACGATATTAAATGTCCGTGGTTGTTGAGTAAAATTAGCTTTAATATTCCCAGATTAGAACCACGTAATGGATGTATGTTTAATTGTCCAAGAAGTAGAACAAACGTTTTAGTTAAATCACCTGTGTTCATAATGTGTAACAATGATAACAAAGAAGTTGTGATGTGCATTGTTTTAAAATACTATATTTTTCTTGTATGTATGTGTTTGCAAAGTGTAATGATTAATTATACATTTCCTATACTTGGGTTATACCTGTAGGAAATAAATTATCATCATTATTATGCGCGAAGATGAGGAATTAGGACATACGAGTAAGCCTAATAATCCATTGCTAGGATTGGAAAATGCGTACTATATGCCTCATCATGGAGTATGGAAGGAAACTAGTTCATCTACCAAGCTTAAAGTGGTTTTGGAAGCATCAGCGAAAGTAACAATGGATCGTCACTTAATGATTTTTTGCTTACATCCAGTTCAAAGAAATTATCAGCGTATTATTTGGCGAGAGAATCCTCAAGATAAATACATTTTACACTCAATACTGTGACGTACGGCACGACATCGGCTTCATACTCAGCAATTAGAGCATTACAGCAAGTGGCACATGAGAATTATAATCGATTTCCGAAAATAATTAGAGCAATATTGAAAGATTGTTATGTTGATGATCTTTTAACTGGTGTTAAAAACGATTGACTTACACAAGAACATAAGATTGGGAATTAAATTTTCTGAAGAAATTGAAAAACAAGTTGATAATTTGGTCATTTTAAAGGAAGATAACTTACCACTACTTCTTTGGAAGATGGGAACAGTTATTGTAGTGCATCCAGGTACTAATGGTATAATAAGAGTTACCACGATCAAGTCGTAAAAAGGTGAATAAATGAAGAGGACGACCACGAAAATTTGTATCGTACTCATACCTGACATGGATTCAATTACATTAAAATATAACTAAATAAATTACCAATTAAATAACGTTGTGTAAAATGTAAAATGAGTACCAAAATAAATTAAATTAAACATTAAAAATACAGTCCACAGTTAATTGATATACGTATGTGTACACATTAGTAGACAGTTCTTTTATTTTATATTCCCCTTTTCGATATTAAAGTTGCGGAAAATAAGACAGTTACCCTTTGGGAATGTATGCAAATACGAAAAATATCATGCAAATGAATTTTAATTCCCATGACTATGTGACGCTCTTGACAGTTGTTGGTCATTGCATATTTTAATTTTTCGCGTAATAAAAGTAGACAAGATGTTGATGAGGAACAAGGCACCATTTTGTGCTATGAATAATTGTAAAAATTAACATATTTGCTGGTGGAAGTTCCGTTTGAGGCTTGTTGCCAAAAATAAAGTAAAGGCCTTTTTTATATTAAATGCTTTTAACGATAAGATAAATGCCATCGTATAGTTGACTGGTGCCACTTGGATATCATCGACTTTGGGCTAGCAACTTTCCCAGAATAAGGTTTCCCTTACTCCTCCAAATTAGGCGAATGCTTGATGATATGTTCTGTTCAAGAATTTATTAGCCTTGTCTTTATATAATAATCTAGTTTGCCGATATCAATTACTATCGTTATGTATAAATATTGCTCCCCTACCACACAGTTATTAATCATCGAAAGCTCTCGTTATCTTGTAATCGTTTAGTGCATTTAATTACGTTAACTAGCATATCCGACGATATTGTCAAGTTATCTTGTTACAATTTCGCTAATTGAACGCATAGTGCAAGTATTTTATTGCTTAAAATTTATTACCTCGGTTCTCTGGCGGTGGAATAAATATTGATGTGATTAAATTCCGTAATTCTTAAAATGTTTCGCAAATTCGAATTGATCACAATAATAAAAATAACATGAAAATGAAAATGTCCTCACCGTAGGTTGTTTAGAATATCTTGTATCATTTGGGAAAATTACATAAAATTATGTAAATTCAATTTTATACGTGACTGCTCTCCATCTGAAGGGAAAAAAGAATTAAACCGATATTTCGTTGGATAAGATTTTTAGGTAACATTCGAAGTGGAAAATCGTCACAGCCCCCAGCAACGTTTTCCTAACCGAAGTCTCCATTATTTTCGTCCTTTTAGAAATTTCCAGCCGAAACTTACTTCCTTTTTTATGTATTTTATTTTAGCTACAAAAATTCTGGTTACTTAATACCCTTTTTTATTTTTTTTTTTAGCCGATTATAAATTGTTATATACATTCTATTCCATTTCAGAAGGTTCATATATTTCTTTTGGATGATTATAATCTTGTAAATGCGGTTATTTCTTTTTCTTGTTCTTTTTTCCATTTGGATCCTTTTAATGTGTATCCGCATTCTCATTTCGAATATTCTTTAAATCATACAGTGAGTGAACAGAATTAAACTGTACTTACGCTGAATAACGGATTTAATTTTCTAATATAAGACCTTCACACTTTTTTTTTTAATTTAAATACTCTCTTAATTTAATTCCATACATTGTAGTTTATGCAAAGCTCGTTTTAAAGTGAAGTGTGAGGGGGCACACTCTCAAACTCTCATTCATTTCACTCTTAAACAGTCCCATATTGAAGAAGCTAAGCCTCTCCACAATTTCGTATTGTAATATATATTGGAAGGGTAAGCTTGATACTTGACATGAGACCCCTTAAAGTTGATTTAAAATTCTTGTGAGCTTGTTCCTTCCCTACGAACCAGGGGTTGCGCAATTACAAAAATTTCACGTTTAAAGTGCCCTCTTAAAGATAGCTATATGTATATTATATAATGCTGTTTATATTATTAAAATAAAGGATAAATCACAAAGCCATGTAGTTAAGCAAATATTTTCGATTTATTTCATTCTACTTGGATTAAAAGACATATTTCTCTGAAACCTAGTACCCTTAGCACCGTTTAATTATTTGAATAAATAACAACGGATCGAAAATAATACATAGCACACTAATGAGAAAATATGCCGTAAAAAATTCTTCAATATTTGAAACTATAAGCTTTAGGTTTACGGATTTCGTTAAAAATTGAGTATTTGATATATTGTGATTGTGAAGTTTCAAAACTTTTTTAACGCTCTGTATATCACTTATCTTTCAAAGCTAGTAAAACTTTTCCATATTAGAAGATCACGCTGAAGAAATTTTTGAATAATTTGAGATATTAGAAATATCACATGTACGTCGATGATGGACTTCAGTTAAATCCCACCAAAACTGCGATTATATTGCAGGGAAAACCAGCCGCTTGTCTAGCAATATAACATGCCAAAGGCTTCATATATAATTGTCAACTGACATTGTTTGACAATTAATGACAAATGAATTAATTAAATGAATTAATGACATTATTTGTCATTAACTATGAAATTACTGTGTTATATTTAATGCGATTTCTCCCTTCAGGACAACTTTTATATAAGCAATTTTTAGTAAAATGATTTCCTTTTACGAGCTCTACAATTTGTTAAAATAAATACCTCAACTTTGAGAGCAACCCTGTATAATAGTCAATCACTATTTAATAAATGACAGTCAATTTCTGAAAATAAATATTCAAAATACCTTTTTACAATAACTCACGACATAACAAATACAACAAATCCGTTAAAAATATAATGTTCTTAATTATACGCCCGCTACTGTAAGTCGGATAAGGCGTCAAAGTTAACGTCTGCAGGGAACCGCATCCCGTGAATATTAAGCAGTTAAACTAGTCATGCATTTCGAACTGACTTACAAGCAGTAAGTACAACATCCGAGGTATCTCTACGGAGTTTTGCTAGTATTTCATCTGATTTCCGCGCTAGGGAGTACCTGCCTGCATAGATCCCTTTTTCAAAAATAACATTTCCATTTTTTTGAGCCTCATAAATCAAAATATCTTCCCGCAATGTATGATATTCGAATTAATTTGAATTCAGCCCGAATTGTGGTGTTAATTAAAAATCTATCTATTATTTACAAGAAAATAGCTCGCGTGAAAGGTCCCAGTCTACATTTAAATATGTAAATTGTACGTAGATTGAGTTTGGAGCATTGTTCTCGTAGAATATTGTACAAAACGACAATACCTTCAATTGAGACGCTACGTGTTGTAATTTTAACAAATTTAATTTAGTTTAAATTGCCCTTAACGATTCGCGTACTGATAATACTTCAAACAATTGGAAATGCAATTAAAAGGACTACAATAAAGCGAAAATAAAACAATTTTACGTCATAATATGGTAGGACACGTATATTTCCTTCATCAATCGTTATAGCTTAGTTCCGAACTTCTCTTTAGCTTCTGTCTATATTTATTTCTTTTTTCTCAGCTTTTCCTCTTTTTCCAAGGAAGGAAATAAAAGATTTATAATGAAAGTTTAGATCTTTCATGTAAAAATAAGTTGAAAGTTACACAAAACGCTCAATCAACTCCACTAGGTTTGTCGTCGGTAGGATTGTTGCCTCCCTCTTTGCAATATGACTTTGATACATTGTCTAGCTGTTTAATTATTTTATTAATCCCCCTGTCCTATTGAGGAGGTATTTTTAATTTAGAAAATGAAGAGCTTTTGTATGGTAATATTTCATAAACACACCGAAAAAATTCAGGAAACCGTTTCTTACAGCATATTCGATTATTTGTTACTTTTTTTAGGATTATTCAGACAAATTCTTTTAATTATGAGATTCAGCAGCAGCAATTTTACTATTACGCCAGAAAAATAAAATAAATCAAAGCTTTTTAATTAACACACGCTATATTGCCAAGAGTTGCAGGCATAAGCGACACAGTAACCTAGAAAATTATAATTATTGCAAACAATTTTGGCAAGTGCGGGTAATTAACATGACTTAAGCTTTCTTATGTGAGCTCCGCATGTATTACATTGGGCTTAGCGATTTCAATTTCAAACGGAAGACGGATAAATGCGGAACAAAGAAAGAACAAAGAAAGAAAGTCAGCGGAGTTTATAAGCTAACCGTCTCTCAAGGTTGGCACTATTTCCAATCATTCATTTTACCTTGTAAATATATTTTAGAATCCTTCCCGATCGCGTTTGATATATGCCCGCGCTTTATTGATATCTTCGGTAACCAACACAAATCTCCAATTAGATTAACACCAGGAGGTCCACTTCTAACAGCACCCACGCAGAATCCTTAAGGGTATTTTGCTTGTTTGCTCCGGATAAGGATTTTTTCTGATGTATTTTCTTCGTTATTGATGTCAATGTTTACAAAGTTGTGGTTGTCGTCCTCTTTCAACATTGATAGTTTACAAATACACCTCTACGAATGATACAATGTCATTCTTTCTTATCTGCCTGATTTATCCGCAGTAAATAAATTTTAAATAAAACTATATATGTTATAATAATAATAATAATAATAATAATAATAATAATAATAATAGTAATAATAATAGTAATAATAATAGTAATAATAATGCATTACAATGCAAAACAAAGTACATAAAATAAATAGAAAGAAAAGAAAATATCACAGAATAACATACAATGTTGGGTAAAAATCCGAAAACACCTAATTATCTCCAATGATATTGCAGACATTTCTATGAAATTCAGTACTTGTAGGTTAATTATGAGAACCAAAATGGAGTTATAGAGAGACTAAGATGAGTAGTTTATCTATCCGAGCCTCAATTCCTGAATTTTTGTCATTGCGACCACTGAATCAGTCCGCTGTTTCGACTGGCTTCGCCTTGGCTTCAGGGGTGTACTGATGCATCCAAGTTTCATTTATAGCTGAAGCTCCTACAACAGAGCTTCGGAAATGTTCATTGACCTATAACACATATGATATTCGAATCCTTAAATCATGAAATATTATTGCTAATAGTACATCACGAGATAAAAGTACGTTCCATGTATATTTCCATATGAAGATATTCTTTCAGTTCCGATGGAACAATAGGTTCTTTTTCTCTGAATTGAAGAAAAAAAAAAGCTCTTTGAATGTTGAAATGATGCGCTGTTATGAAGACATCGTTTCAAACATATGTAGCACTCATCCGCCATCATCATTAAAAGCTGTCAGCGTTGAGTCTACACGCTATTCTAATAAAGTCAATATTTCGCAGAACGTCACATATTCATTGATATTATACGTGACAGGTGCAATTCAAGTTTGATATAAAATTCCCTCTACGTTGCGGCAAAAAAAATAATTACTGCAATTTTGAAAGAATCCTTTGAAACGCGATGCAGCTAGGGCTTTTATTTAGAACACTAACTGCAGCCGACACGTACATAATGGGTGTTAAACGTTTTGAATTAAGAAAATTTAAATCATACACATCTGCATTGCCGTAAAGTGTCGGAACGGTATGGTGTAACAAAAATAAAAGAGTGAACATGTTTACGTGCATTTAGTTCATTAATTGTATATTTGAAATAAGATTATATGGGATTACTTCTTCACCAGTACACAAATAAAGAGAAGAATAATGGTTACCTATTCAATTGATTTTGAATGCTAAGTTTATAAAAGTTACGGAGTACGATTTGATAACAAATAATAAAAAGTTTGAATCTGTTCGAAGCTAGTTTTAAACTCATAATTATTTAGATTTATCTAGATTTTTAAGATATACTCAATAATCTAATTTAACACAATATAGTCTTGTCACATTGTTTCATTTCTCCCCAAAACATTTAGATTAATTTTAAAAAACTTTGCATATAAAATAAAATGCTTATCTTCATAGTCATGAAACTTTTCTTGTTTTCGTAAAAGGCGTTGCTTGCGTATAAAATTGCTTACCCTACCGGGGGTGCAACCAAGGTAGAAAAAGACGAAAAAAAGCCGTTTTAAACAACTTGCTTTTCTTTGATACGTCGTTATAAATTTCGACATTATTTTTGTTCTTCACGTATCCAGTATTGCTTTTAAATGAAAATCTAAATTGAAAATATATTGAAACGTTTTCAATACAGGAATCAAACATGAAAACGTTTAGATCCTTACTGAAAAACTCTCAATAAATACATTCAGTCTATAACCCTGTATTTCATAAGATTGCTTTTCAATAATTTCAATTTATGTACCTACATGTACGTACAGGGTGCAGCAATAGAGAGCAATAGAGAACAACCTCATAATTAACATTATATAGCATACACCTCGAGTAATAAAAGGCGGACGTACTATAGCTCCACCCTGTATACTAATCTTTTTTTTTATCAATTTCGAAAGGACTCAAAACTTCGCACCATTTACAACACTTTGTCTTAAAAATTTCTTTGCGTTTATTCTCAATCGTCCTTTCTGATACATTTGCTTTATATATTACCATTTGCTTAATGCACAAATTGGTTCAAATGACTCGTAAAATGATTCGAAAATCATCTCAGTGGCGCCCCGTCGGGGTAATCGTTGCTGCGTCTGAAGTGCCAGATAAAAACTATTTAACCTAGTGGCCCAGAAGAAATGCTTTTAGTTAATTACTTTACAAGACTTGGGTTTAATGTCTCAGTTAATTAAACGGCAAAAAGTAGGAATTGTAAAATAACGTATTGCGCCTAATGGCGGTGAAATATCTCATTACATAAATTAAGTAAACGTATATTACGTATACATTATGTACATAGTTACGTATGTGTGTTGGAAGAAAATACCTATAATTAAAGTGTTTAGTACTACCGTATTGAATTAAATAAGCTGCAAAATTATTTTAAGTGAATTTCACTTACGTACGCATACAAAACATTGATGTCAAATTTCATACTTTTTTTCTGTAACACTACAAAATGTGCCATTATTTTTCAAATTTTTACGAAATGTGTGATCTTTTAGTTCTTGAGAAATATGCCAATCCACCAAAACTTTATATTTTTTATACCAATTAACATTTAAATGTAGTTCCTTTACTAAAGATCGACAGGCCTGCGTTTTTACACCTTCTTAATTGTGAAATGTTGCTTTTAATTGAACATGGGTGTTTTGGTGTCTTTGTTTTCAAGTCTGTGTTTAGTTTTGCTGTATCTTCTTCTATCACTTCTGATAGACCAGAACATCTTTCACATAAGAATTGGAAACATCAACATGCTTTAACCTTGTTTCGTTAGACCAAATTTGATATGGAATGGAGGTAATAATGCTCTTACAGGATCAACTAGTACGTAGCGCATTTTTGCTTCCAGATTCTATTTCTCTTTACCCAATGTTTGTTTTTAGCTCTATAATCCCACTCACATAAAAAACATGAATGTTTCGTGAATCCAGATTGCTGACCTAAAAGTAGACCAAACACTTCGTGGTTGTCGTATAGTAGCTAGTAGTTATTTTCGCAATTCTCTTTCAATTGGGTTGAATGCCCAACAGGAACAGTGGTATAAAATTGCCATAATATCAAATAACTGTCATAATACTTCTTTTTAACGAGTCTATTAAAGTCTCCAGTCAATGGGTGTATATTCGGAAACACCACCATTTATACAATATATAAGTGGTCCATTCCGTTCAAAATATTCGACAAATTCACCCTCGCTGTTCCTAGCACAAGTCAATGGTTTTTATTTTAATCTAGATCCTAGTATTTCGGAGATTTTTGGGAAGTCCTAAATTCATCCAGTTCTTTTTGCGAAAACAGCTGAGGTACATTTTGATTTGAAGATAAAGGTTGAAACATCTTCCTCATCCCCACTAACACTTTGTAACACTTCTGCTGTCGCAGGTATAGGGATGTCAACACTATGGGGTACTAGTCTTATTACCGACTCAATATTTAGATACACAATGTGGTTTAAAATTCTTTAATCAACAATCGTCTCTATGGTTCTTCTCACCAAGGGTAGAGGTTCCCTTGTTTAATCGTTTTGATATCCACTTTCTTGTTTTTTGACCTTGGCACGTAGGCCTTTAGCCACGACAATATAATTAATTAGGTATAATAAAATACTTCAAAACCTAACAACGCCAGGGAAAAAGATGAATAGAATACACTTCACGTCACGGGACCCGTCATGACGACTTAGTTGGCATATAGTACTAGACCACGGATATATACCAGGAATAGAGCAACAAAAGATCAACAGGTACTACAGCTTAAGACCTATTTGAATTTCCACTTTGAAGTGTGCAAAACACGTGTTTTTAAAAAGTCGGTAATACTTCTCTACGGTCAAAAAAAAGCAAAATGTAAGATTAAAATTTAACAATTGAATGACGGATTTATTAAGACTGGTGAGTTATAACATGAATATAACAAAAGCACAATGAAAGTAAACAATCGTCAGTCGTCTCATTTCCCTTTTTTCGTATTGCGAAGCTGCGAAACTACTACATCGGAAAATATGACTTCGTATCGTACGTTAAGGATAAAAGAAAAATAGGCCAATTACAGATGTAAATTGCACCACCAACAAGCTGGCAATTCTCTTTTTGTAACGACTGGCGCTTTGTTATTTTTATCAAAAGTAAAGGTGTCGTCGACCAATTTCCAACCGTAATTCCGTTGTAAGTAGTTAACATATTGTTTAATTTCGTAACGCCTGACTGTAAATGGAAAAATTACGTAGGGCCAGCGTGAATGGAAAAACAATTGTATTGAGCTTAAACATGCAGAAATAACATGCTATTCAAATTGGCAAAACCTTTACATGTACATTAAAGTTATTTAATTTATTTAAGTAACTTGAAAAAATGGAATGAACTAGAATTATTTGATTAAGGAAAACAACATTGGCTATCTGTTCTAAATTATTAAAGAAATATATCCGTTCAATATTCCAAAAATTATATAGGAAAGACCGTTATTTTTTTTGAGCGACTGTACTAACGAAGATTAATGATTTACTAAACCGTAAACCCATAAAATATGTAATTGTAATGAAGAAAAATACTCCAGGCTTATAAAATATCAAAACGGCTCTGCATGTTTGCTTTCTTAAATAGTCACGTACACCCTATTAGAATTATCAAGGGATGAGAAGGTAAACATATGAGAAATCTGATATCGTACGGTGTAGAGGTTGTGCTAAATGAACTAAAGCTGAACTTCTAAGTGGGGAGCACGTCAACTATCTAAAAGCGAGTCTAATCTTAAAAAATGATTTATGCTGCATATATCATCTCTGAATAAAAGAGGAAAAAAAACGCCAGAGAAGGACAACCTACCGCGTTAACGTTTAGTATACTTTATTTAACCTAACTTAATGTATATATATATCACATAAATTGAGATTTAGAAGCTTCTTGAGCTTTGTATATGGATTTAGAACATATGAAATGTACATTATCTTGGAAATCTTTTAAACCATCATTAGCTGGAAATTTTTAAAATATTTTCGACTTATACTTAATTTAAATATAGAGGTGGGTCGATTTTTCTTTCGTGTTTTTTTACCATATTTTTCGACAGAAATCTGCTTTGTTATGGTGTGTGTAATTCCAAATTTGTAATTTAGTTTTCAGGACAGGATCCCAACTCTATTTTGAGCGGTTTGAAATGAATTTTTGACTGTTTGGGGCAAATTATTGAGGTCGTGGAAAATTGTGGTATTTATTCTTCACATTCTTCTGTTGTACGATAACAACATTTCTGACTAGACAATTAGATTATATAAAACTAATAATAATTTGCTAGTGTTTTCTAAAAATTGCCTTTATTTGAGAAGCACTACTGGTACTTTTACATACTTATTAAATTAAAACCTGGAGATCAATACATATTTAAATATGCTAGTTGCCCATGGTTTTTTAACATACACAGTAACAACTTTAAAGATATTTTAATATGATATGCAAAGGCTTTTGATTGTGTGCCTAAAGCTTACAACACTGGAAGGATTGGTTTGAATTTATTAAAATCAGCATTCACCATTAAGCAAGAGGAATCAGAAGATCTCACTATGAAATTTAACAAGCTCCAGGTTTAGAGTGAGCGCGTTATGCATTGTACATATCTTGCAAGGGTAATGATTGTGGCTTTTCTAAAGTTTGTATTCAGGCTAGTACAGACAGACAAATAAACGCATTATTCCAGAGCAACTTTTTCTCGTTTATGCTCTAATCAATTGAGACAGCACACCATGCATCTGCAGAAAGTTTAAGCAAGTTTAGCGGTGCTCTACCAAGGTTCATGGATTGTAATTTATAATTACACTTTCCGTCCGAACTCATTTGTACCTATCCACCAATTTATCTATCTATAGATACTATAGTTCGCCGTTTACCTTAAACGGAAGGAGATTGGATCATAGGGGAAACGGAGCAAGGGGAATGAAGAAAGGAATAGTTGTACTACGAGTAAATGTGAAACTCTAGTTTACATATATTTCAATTGCTAAACAGTACCAGGTCTCAACTCTGCATGCAAAATGCACTCTGATTCTAGAATTCACCTGCTGTCGATTCCTCATGTACTATTACATTCACATATTTATGGAAACTTCCAAACATAATTTGTGTAAAGGTAAAGGCGCAGCATATTCCTTGGTATATCGTTATATATTCACAAATTCTGCGTACGTGCTGGCATTGAAAAGGTACCTAACCTACACCGTTGATGTATTACGATCAACTACACACAAGAACCTAGCTATTCACGTGCATTACATTGTGCAGTTTTATTATTGCGATGTGCAGAAGTGGGAAATTAATCTTCCAAGTGCATTACGAAAAGGTTCTGAGTGGTAATATCTCTTAGATGTCAAAAACTTGTAAAATTAAACATACGTTGCGAATATTTTTGATTAGATCTACGAGAAATTCTTCTTTTTGTATTTTTACCACTTCGTTACAACTTTTGAATTAACTCAAAAATTTTACTTAGAAGGCTAAGAATTTTTTTAAAGAAATCTACCGCAATAATGAATTACTTTCCAAACTAAATGAACAGCCTTTTCAAAGTTACATAAAATTATTTTTAAGGTAAACGAGATGGTAGAACAAAATTCAGACATATTTATCAGTTTTAACTTAAACACGCGATATATTTTACACGTTCGCGTTTGATTGTAGATTTGGAAAGTTCATCTGCTATCCATTTCCGAAAGTTGGATGCAGTCCTCATAGATTTATTGCTGAAAGGCATTCGTATCTAATTTTAAAACTTCAATGGTACTTATTTACTTTCCCAACCATATTATTTAAAGGAATGATTGTAACATTTGCACGAAATCGAATGGCATTAGTTGCAAATTTAGCGATATATTTTACGTGAACAAACGGATGCATCAATTTTTTAAACGTTTTAAATCGCTTGGATTAAATTTAACGCTTATCCACATGTGATGTAGTATGGTATCTACGGTATGTAATATCTAGAAAACGTCACTGGAGGTAAATACATATCTGAAGCAATATCGATTTGCATATAGCAAAGATGTTGAGGGATTCTGGGGTGTGTGTGCGTTCTTACCATTAACTTTTACAGCTCCTGGTTGATTTAAAATTTATGTACTGTAGTTTTTCACATTGTTCTTGTTGCCATCTGTTGTGAGGGCACACAAATGTACTTGGTCTGTCTACGTATCTTAGCTTGTATTTGTTATTTATGTACATACACGGAACCCACGCAGTTTAGACAATCTCGAATCACATCAAATCTTTTGAACTTTATATTCCTACCAGTACTGTAAATGTGGAAGAGCCTTGTATGTCACCAAACGAAAATTTCTGTTACATAGCGCATCCACGTAGTGCATATGTGGAAAATAATTTATTCTTTGAGTAATTTAGAGAAAAACCTTCAAATAAAAAATGCTCGAAAGCAAGTCCTGCAGAACAGTCACTTTGATCACACGTCCAGATTTTGTATCGTTTATAAACAAATAAATTTTTCAAGTTATTTTTGACGAAAATACGCTCTTTTAAAATATTCCAATAACGATGGATTTGTTAATTTTTTAACACGACTATGGGAAATTATTTCTAATTAACTTAGTAAGTATGAATGACGTGTTGACAAGTTGACCTAAATGTACATATTTCCAGAATATACTGTAACAAATTGCTGTCACGTGTCGTGTGTTTTTGCTGTTATACACATTTTAAGCATATAACAATAATAAAAATAATAATAATAGTTTATTGCCCAACGGCTTCCAGTTACAGGACAACATTATACAAAAAATACGTACAATACTAAGCATAGTAATTGAAGACAAAATAAAAAACAGTAAAAGGAAAAAAAACTCAAAACTCATTAATTTTACTAAATAAATATATCATTATAGAGTGTGTCGGTTATGCGGCACATAGAAGTAATGGGCGAAAAGGATAACAGATTTGTTCGAGGTATGGGAAGGGAGAAAGTAGGAGAAAAACGTGAAGATGCGCGAGGAACTAGAAAATTCAAGGAAGAAAGCAAGTCGGGACAATCAAGGACGCCACGCACCAACTCCCAGGCAAAACGTGCACTCTGTCCTTCCCGACGAGAAGCTGCGGTGTGCATCCCATGTCGATCGAGAAGAGCACCATAATCGATGTTCCACACTGGATAAATTCAATCAATCTTAAATGATAAGAATTTGAGAAATCTTCGTTGAATCTCCTCAATTTGGAGTTGTAAACAGATGTAGTGCGGTAACCAAACAGTTTGCTTATAACAAAGGTATAAAATAAAGTTTTGAAAAGGAATATATTCTCAAAGTATCTGCAAAACTTCCCATGCGGAAATACAAAAGTGGTTGATATGCGGCCCAAAGCTCAAACGACTATCAAAAATAACTCCAAGATCGCAAAATTAATTAACTCTCAGACATGTTTGGCTGTTAATGAAGCAAATGGAAGGAATTGAGTTAAATTTGCTTCCGAATGACATGTAACAGCACTTGTTCACATTGACCAGCAGCTTTGAAGAGGCAAACCAATCGGTGTAGCTCAATAACGTCATTTCAGTTCTTAATAGGCATAAATATATTTAAATCATCTGCGTAGGCTAGGGCAAGATACAGAAGCAAGTAAATCATTGACGTAGAGATTGAATAACAATGGACCCAAATTCGAACCCTGTGGAGTACCTGAAGACGGACTAAATTCGAAAGATTTGAATCCGTTAGAAAAAACATGCGACCATAATGTACTGATTAAATGAATCGTGAGAGCTAATATCTTTGTAATAAATAAAATAGAATGCCCAGCTACAAAAATTTGAAACCTTTCCATCTGTCTGTTAATCTAAGAACTTTTCAACCAATTCTCGTAATGCACGTCATGTACCTGCTTTGAAAACGGGGTTTATTTCTTAAGATTTCGCTAAGTTACTACCTAAATACTTGCTCAATTACTGTGCTCGTGTATATGTGAGTAACGTGGTAAGCATGCCATTAATATATTATACGAAAGCAATGCATTCTAGATTTCAATTGTTCTACATTATTTGAGTTGCTCTTTTGCCTATTAAAATTTCAAATGCCATATAATCGAGATTACATAATCATAAAACATCTCCGTCTATGTCTATGGACGTAAAAAATAATTAATTATTGCGGGATATTCAAGAGATTATTTCAATAATTTCGACGGTCTAACACAGGTAAAGAAATATTGTCTTGCCGGTTATTACGATGGCTTGCTATTGACATTAAAGTAATCTAAGATGACATATTGTTTGATCATCGGATATTTGCGTTAATAGTGGATTTAGTTAGACAGGGTGAACGTCGCAGTAATTACAGTGCAATTACGATAAGCAGGAAAACATCCATTCTGCAGGCATACACTACTGCCTGTGTCTGTTGTGCAGGTATCCACATTTCTCCAATTATGTTGTTCATCTAGTGGCACAATTACCGTTAATACAACACAATGGAGGAACGTCCTTGTCAAAAGCACCTACTCAGTTAAGCACTTTCTCAAAATATCATAAGCGCAAATCGCATACACTTGTATCCTGTAATAATAATTGCATGCATGCATGGCATTTATTTCTATGTTCCACGTAATTAAATCATTTATCTATTTGACTGTTTCAAAAGCCATACAAAGCCTTAAGCGAAACATTAATAAAGACCACTTCGAACACAAATAACGTAATGAAGGAATTTTAGACGAGTGTGACAAGCGATACCTGCCATATTGTAAATCAACTCGTCTTGATACTCAAAGCATTATTTTAATACTACTTGCATTAACAATTACACAGACCTGTACGGAAAGGCGCCCAAGTTGAACAAAAATTTGTTATAAAATAATTACCAAAGCTCGTTTTATAAGTGTAAATATTTAACTATATCATCTGTGATCCACGAAAAAATCTAAATTTTTTAAATTACAAATAAATACGTTTAATTTTAAAGCCAATGCATTTTCAATGGTAAACTGTGTATTTATGATTCCTTAAAAGAAAATAACTCTAGATACAAATTTAAAATCCCTTGAATTTCAAATGAATACGATATTAGAATAAATGGCTAACATCACCTCTGCAAACAATAGGTTTCATACAGATTTAACCATCAGATATTGAGCTGCTTCATTCGAAGGATATCTAGATTCACAATAAACATTCACAGGTGTACATTTACATAAATATAATGTATTCTGAATAAGTGCTCATTACATTTAAGTATCATCCATAAAACCAGTTCACATACGCTTCCTTTTACAATCTCACCATATCTTCTGCTTCCATTTCTACGGAAATTTCCAAAGTTATGGGAAAAGGGGGAAAATCATGTGTTTTGTGTTTTTCGTTTTGAAGATCGAATCGGGGATTATTATTTACGTCTTGTAAAGCGTACCTAAATGTTTTTTTGCTTAAATCGATAAAGTCAACTCGACAATACTTTCTGTAAATATTGAAAAGGTACACATTGGCCTTGTGCTATCTAGGAGTGAGGCACCTTTGTGTAAAACCGTTTAGAGAAAGTTTGTACAAAAAATAAAAACATAAGTAAATCTAAACAGCTAAAGGTTAGAATTTTAAGAATCCAAAAGGAACTTAACTCATTAAGATCTTGTTTTTAACAGCTTCGTCAGAAAATTTAACAAATTAATTGGATTAAGAAGATTTGCGAACAAACTCGGAGAAAAGAGGTAAGAGAGGATTTCCTTTAATTGGGTAACACATGCACGTTTAGACATGTATAGCGTATCCATCTAGTGCGAAATAGAAGATAATTTCTTTTCTGCCTAACGATATAAGAAAATTTACAAACGAAAAATTGATGCTTTTTGGTAGGTACATATATTCGATCCACTCTGCGCCAGTTAGATGGAAAATATTTACGGCTGGTATAATTGCAGAAAGGCCATTTCGTAAGACGGTAAAGTAGTAAAACCTAGAAATCGAAAGGAAAGCGGACGAAATGAATCTGCATGCGTGCCAGCTGCGTAAAACGCTAGAAATGTGTGTTAGAACGTCTCCTGGTTGTTATCACTTACTATCTACCACCATGGCGGGTATAGCGGGTGCAGTGCAATAAAACAGGACGAGTGATTTATATAGCTCCCGTGTGGGTGATAACTACAGTGCAAATATTCGGTAGTCGTGTGTGTCACAGCCATTCGCAGAGCTGTCATAATATATCAAGATAAAATTTGTTACAGTGCATGTATAAAGGCTTTTTGATCTTAAATATTGACGATAGCGAGGAATATTATTGACTTTTCTACAATTACCAGTCGTTCGGAAACATCTTTAAAACAAAATTTAAGAAAATGCTGCCAAATATCACCAAAACTATTACGAAACCGCCATTTTTCCTAATTTCAGACAGTATTTCATGAAATGTATTTGATTTCAAAATGCTGAATAAAATTGCATAGATCATGTTTCTATGCTTTTTACACCTACTGCATATTGTTAGGAGACTGCAATATCGAGCGCCATATCAAATATTGATTTTGCTCCTGTTTATAATACATACCTGCTTCGATTTGACACTTTTATATGTACAGCTTTACAATAAAATGATGTACGCGCTTTTGGTAGAGATGCTGGTATAAGAAAATGCTGAATCTTGTTTGGATAAAATGTTGTATGAGGAATTAAATACTGTATTAGCAATTTTCGATAATTTTTACTTGGTTTGTTCAATTTCCTTTAATTAATTTGTACATTACAGATTATATAGGGAGTTTCTAAAGTATCCCATATTAACTTCTGAACGGCAATAAGTAGCGTTTCGATTTCTGTCTCGATCTTTTATGAACAAATTTTTGGCATTAGCGTTGACATCAAGTTTACCAACATAGCCAATATATTTTTACGTTTTTGAAAAGCCAGTCCAAATATACCGCTATCACAAATGTTATACTTTAGCTTGAAAAATATTACGATATGCAGCAATAAAAATCATTTTCTTTCGTTGTTATTAAATTTTTCGAGTTTAATTTGGGTGTTAACGTCTTATATATTCGGGTGCGTATTACTGAAAGCTTTGTAACGAACAATTTGAAAATTATACAATCATTTAAGGATGTTAATTAATAACATTTTTCAGAATTTAACACAAAGATACAAATTCCTTTTTAGAAATTGGTTAAATAATCCAGTTAAATAAATGAAATAATTGAGCGTGGTAATTCTAGCATAGCAAAGCCTTAATCGTCGAATGGAATGATTTAAATCGTTCAAATCGAAGTAATTTAATTATTACGTACAGAATCAACACGATCTATAAACAATAACTTAATCAATAAGCAGTACGTTTTAGAATCCATCTTAGTTCACGAGTGGTAAAGGTTTTGGTCGTATTACTGGCCCCAACAATTCAATGAAGGCATGTATTCATTAAAGGCGATCAATGGTTAAATGTATTGTTCAAACTAGTTTCTGCTGATCAAGATTTTGTAATCCAGAAAAGCCCTAAATGAATTTCTAAAATAAATCTACGCGAAGTAATCGGGGAATTATTTCAGCAATATTCGCGTGTTAAATGAAACACAAAGGTCCCACGTTTACGTACTTGCAAAACCTGTATTCTGTCGCTTGTATTAATTATAAAATATATCATTGTTAGGAATATTTCATTTACGTACGCGGCAATTGCTAGCTTAATTTGCCATTGTGAAACTTTCAATTTTATACTTAATTATGACAATATGATTTTCACACATTGTCTGCAAACAATAGTTTAATTAATCTTGAAATAAGTTTCAAATGATTCACAAATTTATTTGAAATCCAAATACAACGAATCAGTATTTCACTAGAATAAAGTCGACACCCTCAAAAGATTCTAAATACGCCTAAAGAAGAACCTCTTAAACAGCGAAAATTTATTTTTTCGATATCCTAGGTCTAAGAAACAGTAGCAGATAAGGCCATGTAGTGGAGCTCACAGAACATCAAGGGTGCACAGCTGTTCACCTAATAAAACTAAGCAATACACTTTTTTCTTGTGTATTTATGGTATACTTGATTATCGAACGTAATTGGTTGAAAGATATATATATATATATACTTCTTTATTTCGTTTTCCCCTTTTTTAGCAAAATAAGGTATTAACGTTATATTTGTCGGTTTCAAATTAAACTTCTCCTCGTATACTGACGAAAAAAACGGAGGATATACTGAATAGCTACCACGCAAAAGGTTTCCGAAATTGAAAACAGATGCCAAAAGATATCCTTTTTAATTGAATTTTTTAATTGAACTTTATGAATACCTCGAGCAAACTTCCAACTTCATCTTTATATTCAAATATTTAACGAATACAGTTTGTATAGATATGTGATAAAATACAAATAAAGGTTGAATAATTCTTTGAATCCCTTCGTTGAATAAGATAAGGAAAAAGGTAATTAATTTTGTCCATCCTTCATTGAAAGTAATAAAAAATGTTCAAACAGGTTGATTTTACTTTAACATTTTTGCATCAATTCTAAGATTTTTCCACTTCAAGTAATGACGAGTTTTTTTAAATGACGGATTTTTTCTTGATAGACCATTTAATTTTTATTTTTTTTTAATTCAATGGTAGCATCAACATTTTAATACCTCACATAAAAAAAATCGAATAGTCATCTAAAGAGTGCTATTCAAGAAATGAAATAATTGTTTTCTTTAAATCAAATGTTATTCACCTGTTCATAAATTTTACTACTAACCTACTACTATATCCTTCCATATGCTAGATGCTCGTTATTCTTAATAAAAGAAGGTCGTGAGTTTTTAAGCAACTGCTCATGGGAGGTGGATCGGTAAGCGAGAACCGATAGAGTGTCCCCCAGGTCTTCAGATTAAAGGATATGGTAGCATTTGTGGGAAACCCTAAACAACTCAAACAGAGTTTCATATGATTATAGAGCACTTATTGACGAAATTTCTACATGCAGGAATATTAACTTTCCCCTTTTAACAAGAACATGTATATCTGTAAACCGGTTGTTTCTTAACAAATCTAGGGACCCCTTATCAAGCCTTAATGTAAATCTCTTTTACGTTTACCAAATCGTCAGAATATTGCGGTCTCTTTCCCCAGGAATGGCCCTTAAGGAAATGTATCGGATAAAATATTTATGTTCAACTAGAGTAGGTACTTTTCCTTACAAAACAGATCTCCACTTACTTTTCTTCCTGCTTTTTCGCCTCTTTCTCTGTCGAGCGTTTGGCTAGCTCATTTCTAAGCAAATTCATAAGATTGCTGGTCATTTTCTAAACGACGAACAAGATGTATGTGTGCAGGTATAAATTCTTCCTTTAACATTTTTACAAGAGGAACAAGGTTTGTATCTATCTGCTATATATATATATATATATATATATATATATATATATATATATATATATTTGCTACGTCTATTTTTCCTTGTTCGAAGTACTTGATTAACGACTGTAACTAAACTCGCAGAAAGGAACCTGCTTTTGCGACATTCCTGGACTTCTTCCACATCCTCCTAATCAACACGAATGGATCTAAGGTTTTGTTCATCGGATTTTGTAACGGAATTGCTCGAGAAATGTATTTCTTTTTTTTTATTTGGATAAACTATTGCTTCGACACGTATAGTCTTTAGAGCACTTTATTTTTTGATAGGACATACAATAGAAACGTATTTGATATCAAATTGGGAATTGAAACTAGAAAATGTCGGTCGACTTCTAAGAGACTACACAAATGGGAATGTCTTTTCAGGGTTACAACAAACTTTAATACTAACGTTAACGACTGTTCATTTATTTTTTTGTTATATGCAAAATGATTTCGTTTAGCAGAAACAGGTGACATTTTAAAATGTCTATATGAGTAAAAATATCAATCAATATCGTAGCTGAAAGAAAAAATTACTTTTGTAATCCGCCAAAAAAGGAAAATAATACAAGTTCATTGATGAAAAAATGTTGTGGTTATGCCCACTGCATCTTTCCCATTTGCGTAAATGTCAATGCTTAATAAATCTATCCCTAAAAATTGTATATCTTGCCTACGCTGAGCACTAAATTCTGATATTTTCTCGTTTAGTAACATCAAGCAGTTGAAAATGCTAATGAAAATGTTCGGAAACAACGCGGAAGCCTGCCGAGTTATGTGTCAGCGGCTTTCCACATAGAATTTCCAACTGGAAATATATGACTTTTGCACATTCTCACATATCTACATATATATCAGAGTACCCTTGGATAAAGGCTAATTACTTTCGCAATTTAAATTTGAATTTAAGATGTTGCAAAAATTTTACTTTTCAGAGAAAAAAGGTAAACTAGAATACACGGTGAGTAATGGACCATGTTGTTTATATATATGCATCTAATATAATCGTGGCATTTTCCCGGTGTAGAACAAATACAATTTCAGCCGGCAAGTAGATGTGTAACCAGTATTACACAGTTACATTGAAACATGCATCGTGTTGAAAATCATAAAGGCAATTGAGTTAATTAGTGCCAACACCACAAAAGCCGTATATGTTTAGCGATACCGCAATTTGTACTCTAACAAAACGGATAGTTTGCCTTAAAATATGTATAACAAACGTAGAATGTAAAATTCTATTACAGGACTGTTTAAAGTGCCTTGCTTTGATGTCTTTGTGCTTATCACAAATCGTATTGTTTTACTGAATGCATTATTACAATACACCGAGGGAAAAAATGTCTAATCCAGCAATATCGTTGATCCAACCCATTGGCACTCCTTCAGTTTGTTGATATTATTGTTCCCAAAACGGTAGTCTGAAAAGTTTCAAACCTCAATATGTAGACGGCGCTGCCCTCCGTTAAAACCGTTGAAAAATACTTTCGAAAATTTCAACTATGTACGACCCTCAATTTATCCATTAAAAAAAATCTTATCTTTGAAAGACGAGATAGACGTTGTCTACGGGGAATCTGCGGCATTATTTGACACAGTAACATTGTAAACGGCTGAATTTAAACATGGTCGTATCGGCTTGGCTGACAACGAATAATCGGACGGATCAAAAACTACAGCCACTACAGACAATGTCGGAAAAGTTCACCAAATGGTGCTAGATAACCATCGAATTAAGATTAAGATTAAGAGTTAGCAGAGGCTGTGGGCATGTGTTTGTCATATATTGGACTAAAAATTGTGGGTATGAAAAAGCTAACTACTGGTTGACTGCCACTCAGGACCAAAAAACGCATTCGAATGTACCCGGTTGAAATGGTTTAAGTGAAATAAGTCGAACTTTAGCGTCGATTAATAAGCGTGTCCCAGTGGGTGAGTGGTCGCCATGGCAAAAATTCAAGTGGGCTTCGAATTGATAGGACACTCACCCTATTTATCTGATCTGGACCTCGGGGAGTTTTTTCTGTTTTCTAGGCTCAAGTTTCGCAGATTTTTATTGCACGAAGACACCATCACATTCCTAAACGGTTAGCTTGTAGAACAAAATTCTCTTTAAAATTTGAAGTACATAAACCCTGAGCTCTATAAAAAATGTTATGTAATAACGATTTCATTACATTCTTACAACTTAGGCGATAACTCTATCAGATCTATATGATGCTATTGCGGCAGAATAATTAAAATCTTGGAATAAACTCCCTCTTCAATTTAGAAAATCACGCAATCAGATAACGGGACAATATCCTGAACGCTACGAAAAGGAATCTGAATAATAATATAAAGGTTTATATTTATTAATTTACTGTGGTAGATAAGAGTATATTCTTTTGAATTATAAATGTACTTACGAAATCCTTTAATATTCATGACGGTGCGCTTATTTTAGAAGGAGCGAAAGCTAGGTATCTATAATTTTTAATACAGCTAACAGCTTTAATAATTCACTGTCACGTTTTATGCTCGAATTATTTTGCACAGGAGTTATTTCAACTGCAATTTATGTTCGTAAATGAGCTTGATTAAAACGAATTGCATTACTTTACTGCCAAGACTTTATGGGAATTGCTGAATAAAAAAATAAGTTGCGAATCCTACTGACTGCGCCAGTTAATATTTCCAAACAAGTCATACTCTTAAAAAATATTTGGTTCGCCAATATTCACTGGGCACAGAAACTTACTTCTGGTATAGATTATCTAAATATCTGAAATTCTACAATTCCAGAATACTGGCACATCCTGTATGCTGCGTGCTGAATTGCACGAAGTGAATCATTTAATTTGAAACAACTATACCTGTGTATGTATTTTGATTGGTATACTGAAACAGCTTCTTTCGTATTAAAATTCTCTGCGAGTTCAAATAAAATCCTAAGCCAAGTTCATGGCATAAATTTCTTATTTTTTCAAGAAAAATCAATAAGGAAACGCTCCCCCAAACTCGAAAACTTTCTAAATATCCCCACTTCATTTCGAAAAACCAATACTTTGGAAACTATTCATGTTTTGAATATTAAGATGTGAGATTGAGTTCTAAATTAAACAATTTTAAATTTCGACGAATTTGAATAGAAACATCTCGGGAGCGCCGACAGAAAGGGCAAGGGAAGTGAAAAAAGAAAGAAATCACTTCACGTACGTAACAAGTTGAATGCAGGCACTGCTTCTAAAGCTAGACAGAGAATACCGAAAGTATTTCAATATCAAGTGATTTTAATTAAATTTAAAATACTACCAACATTGATGCAATGAATACGGTGAATTGAGTCCATAAAGTAACAGAACTTGCTTGGCTGATCTAATATTTGATTTTATTCACTAGAATCATTTTTGTGATGTTGCGGAATGCACCGATTAATGTACGTTCTGCCCTAGTTTTGTATCTAACATTCAATTTCGTTTGCGTTTATGGTTACTACGATAGTCGCTGCAAATTAAATGATACGAATCGCGTTTCTCTTGTTTATTAAACTTGAAAAAGCGCAAAATTTTAATTAATTAAAATTTTGAAACGCTTGTGTTTGACGTTTAATATTACATGTTCTTTAAATATTTACAAAACTTCCCTATATATTTGAAAAAGTATCAGCAAAAGTTATATCTGATATTGTAACGTAATCGTATGTCTTTTTGGATGCACCCCAGAAGGAACTTTGTAAATGTAACTTCACCTCTATATGCTGTATATCATTGTGAATGTACATCCATTCGTATGAAAAATATTCAACTCAAAATATATAAATATAATATATAAAATAATAAAAAAATTTGATCTTCGAATATAACTGCAGCTCAGTATAAGAAAAAGAACGACAAATGGAGCTTTTTGTGCAAAAGTGAAAGATTTTCTAAGAAAAGCAGTTCATGCTACGTCTCTTATTAGTATTACACTGGCCGCTATTAAAAATCCACTACCTACATTTTGGCAAAATAATGTTTATCAGTATTATAAACATGTAAATGAAAGACAATTCAACAAAAGAAAAGTAAATAAGATTCGACTGACAACCAAGCACTTCAAAAGAAAATCTTCTCGGGGAATGGTGCTTCTGGGTGCGCCTGAACCTGCTCTACGTACTTTACTTTGATTTATAATCCACAGGTTCCAACACCTAAGTTTACGTGCAATTTCTCGGAAACTAACACCGCCTTCATGCAGCCCAATAATCTGGCCACGTTCGAAGGGGGTTAATTGTTTATAAGGTGCACGTTCTCGTCTGCGAGGCATCACTCATGATTGCTTGAAACATACTGCACGCATTTTACTCATTTTTGTACATTTGGATTGCAACTATCGAACTGTAACAGGTGTTCCTGTAAAATATGTACGGAACATTTGGCTTTTGTAAATGCTAGAAAACGAATTAGACTGATGCAATATGATAAGCAATCGTTTAAATCAACCTTGAGAAATACATTTATAAAATATTAACAATATACTCCAACAATTTAGGGGTGGTACATTTTTAATTGCAGTCTGTGTATTTTATAAATATAAAATTATATTGCATTGTATTATTCATGTAAGCCTTGCGTGATATAACAAAACTAAATACAGAAATCAGGGATACCAAATTATCCTAGTTCCGTTAAAAACAACACTTTACAACGCGTTACAACCTTTCTTTTGAAAATTGAAGATATCACTTATGGATAAAAACGAGCCAATTGTCTCCATATATCCGAATAATAAGTTATTACATCAAGTTTTGTCACCTTTTTTCCTAATTACCTCTAATTGCTTTCTAGTTAAGCATCAATTTTCGTTTGTGATAACATTAACGAGAATCTGATCGATACTTTCACCTTTGGAGGGGAATCCTTTTTCCTTTTACCTTTGAAAGTATGAATTATGAAGCTAAAGGAATTATGAATTAAAATTAGACTATAAATAATTCCTGAAAGATGAACGATGTAAATATGCTGGAAATAGCAGTAACAGTAAGTTTTATCGCAAATCTTCATTTCATAGTAAGGTAAGGTACATTGTCGGAATAATTACATTTCAAACAGCGAAAATATTCCCTAGCATCGATCTCCTTCTCGGGAAATTGAGGATAAAATTGCTTGACTTCGAGTTGAAATTATTACCCAGAGGTAAATAGGCAGATATTATAGGTTACCTTCTGCTTTCACACTGTTCTACAAAGTATTACAGTCGTCAAACGAAAGTATATTTTCCTTTTAGATTCTCATCCTTCCAGTTTGTTTTCACTAATAACAAATACGAAAGTTACTCATTATTAATATCACTAATGTGTCTTCATTTCTTACTTCAAAGTCGTTCTCCTAAATAATTTAGGGAATTTAATAACTGTGACTTTAGTTGAAGAAAACTGTTTCTAATTCTCCGGAAAATCTCTTGATATATAAATACTCAAACTAAAATTGTTGGAAAAAAATAATCAAGATGATTTATTTGTAATAGAATACGACGATATATTTAGCTACGTACAGTGGCCGATTTATGTTTTGTCTCCCCCTTGCAACGACTAAATATCGGTGTTATCTTCCGCGTGGCAACGTCAAGTACTTAGGCTCAGCAAGTAAAAGCACAGAACCGCGTTTATTGGGAATACCCATCATAAACTAAAATGGAGGTAATAAAATCTATCTGCGAATCCTACAATAATCCAAGTGCACGGCTACGAGTGGTAAAAAGTATAGATACATCGTCTCAGGGGGAGATAATACATAAAAATGTCACTGTACATAAAATAACTCATTGAATCAACATTTTTTTTACCATAAGCGCAACCTTTAGATGTTTGTTTTTCAAAAGGCTTGGTCTAAAATGTATTTAACCATCATTCAAATACCCGAAAAAAGTGCACTGTATTCATTATTTAATTGCTGTTCACGGCATTGTATTCCATGAAAAAACAGTCTGATTGTTTTCTAATCTAATGCTTCTCACTTCTCAAAATCATTTTAGCTGAAAAAGCAAGTTTTAGATTAATAATTAATCAATTGCATCAATTTAAAATTCTGCATTGCTTCCTGGAATAAATGCACCTCCACAGAGAGGATGTGTAAGAATTATTATACGATTCAACAGCTTCATATTTAAATTGGTTTTCTCGTGGATCAGTGCCCGAGAGATTGTTCTGCGCTAGACAATGGATACGGAAACCTACACTCCCGCTGATCGATAAAATTACGCATTTTCATAACGTTAATTGCTAACAATACAAATACATACACAAAGATATTTAAATTTCAATTTTTTCATTTATGCAGGTTACTAGCAGCTTTCGCTAAACATACTACTGTATACGCGTGTACATTCTAGAGAAAGAGCAATAAATCAATGGGGCTTTAGGATTGACATGAACGATAAATACCAGGAGGTATTACTTGGTTTCATTGATGACATCACTAACAATAACCAAATGAAAGTTCAGCAATATAGAGATCGCATGGCTCCATCATTAAGCTGCTACTTCGATTCGAAGAATTGAATGCCAGCATATTTACGCTTCGTGCATGCATTCAAGTGGAAATTCCAACAAAAAAAAAACAAGGATGATTACACAAGTGGGGAATGAAATAAAGCCTTTAGCTTACGTCTGACGTTAGAATTAAGTTCGCGTATGCAGTGCGGTTATCAAATTCGCTCCAAATTTCAATTGTGAACGTACTAGGAACTATTAACGGTTTGTAGTTTTACACTTCACTTGTTTGCTTTACGAATTCGATTTAATAATGTCAAAGGAAACGTGAATTTGATGTCAATTACGAAAGCACAACTCGTTTATATTAAGGTTGTACAAAGGAGAATAAGTTACTTACTCTCAAAAACTATATTTAACTGATTTTATTGTAGTAGACCTTTTGTAGAGCACATTTCTACAAGCCACTTAAAAGGATGCTGTTGCTGTTTAGGTTATTATATATTTGCCTGCTGACTCAAAATTTACGTATCTCCGGGATATGGAAAATATTAGCGAGGAACACGACGAGCTTTTCCTCCAGAATAACAATAAAAACTTCTTCTTATATGTTTACAAAGGTGATATAATCAGAGTCAATTTAAAGAATTTATTTTAATTATTTGATGTTAATGAAACCATTAGATCGAAATTCAAGATTATATTTCTTTTACAGGTGACTTGGTTACATCACAAGGGCGAATCTATTCATCTCCTTACGGTTGGAAGAAATGCTTACAGCAGTGACGAACGTATTACTCTTAGTTTCCGCTACCCTAACAACTTCAGGTTAGAGATCGCGTTTGTAACAAGACGGGATGAAGGGCTTTACGAGTGTCAAGTGGCCACACATCCACCGAAAGTGAAGAAAATCTTTCTTAAAGTTACAGGTATGTCACATTCATAATAACACGTGCAAACGGGCAACTACCTAACTCGCGCTAGTCTCTAACTATATGTGAGCGCGTCTAATTTAATTAGATTTATAGAGTCGAGTAGAAAAACAAAATTACTAAGCTCCTTCCCTTCAAAATTTACTATCGGGGAATTAATTGAATAGGATTTAATTAAAATTTGAAACAAAGTAACATCTTGCAAGTAGAACTAGAACTAACTCGAACTAACGACGTCTATTATAACTGCAATTATTCAGAAAACGTTATTAAATTAACACATTTAGGTTCACATGCATTCTTCTTTATTTATTAAAATTACAGAAGGTTCAAAACTCTATTGCAATCCCTAAATTCATACAAGAATGATGATCTGATGGCTACAATTATTCTCTTTGAGATAAAGAGAAAACCATTATACGTCTGAAAGATTTCAAGAAACTCAACTCAGAACGAAGTGTCTGAATCGTACCTCCTTCGAAGTTCGAGATTCGATAGCGGATTCAATTCTATTTATATTGTGCATCAATTACTTGAGTTTCATCGCTCGCACAGAATTATACGATAAACATTTTTGTTAGCTCCTAATCAGCTTAAAAATAATAAATAATAATGTATAGAAATTTACAAGTAAAAGAATTGATCAAAATGGCGAAAAAGCAAACATTGGAAAATTTGCTGATGAATCAGAGGAAGGAGGAAAAGGAAACGGGAAGAGGATGTTTAGCATCTTAAAAAATGTAAGATAACAATTTTATGAAAAGGATTTCGATTTAGATTTTCAAATAAATTTTATTACGATTATTTGCGATACTTTAATTTCGCACCTATCAAGTTATGATATGTATGAAGAGAAAAAAAACAAAGAATTTCAAGAAAGGTAATCCATCATGTATAATTTGAAAACCTACAGAATAAACGTTTTATATTTACTTAGGTATCATCTCGAGTCAGATAAAAACTTCTTTCTGAAAGAATCGATCACCAAAAAGCTTATAAATATTACCAAAAACACATAATTTGCGTCAAGGGTGTATTCCTATATAAAATATGACGGCATAGGGGGAATTTTTTTGCATGTAAACGTTGCGTGCGAGGCGAAAATAATATAATAAATTCGTATCAGCTAAGTATATAGGAAAATGTTACGCTGGAGAGATATTCAACAGCAATTTGTGAGAAATTGATTGTAGAAATTTCGCGAAATTACGAAACACTTTATGAAGGTCAAAACATTGCCGAAATCGCACAAATCAGTGTATAAGGGAAAGTTTTCGGGTAGGGAAAGTTAAAAAGAAAGAAGACTAGATGACACGCGCTGTCTTCTAACAATGGAACATATTAAATGTAGCATCCCCAAAATGAGAAACAAGAAGAAATAGAGAAGTGAAAGATGGCACAAAAATAAACGACACACTAAATATTTAGAGGCGAACGCTTGCTCCGCTGTTATCGGAAAGAAGCAGAAATATCGCTACTCTATATCTGGAAGATTAAAATGTTAGAACTGCCTTGAAGGAAACTTTAGTGTTTTAATAAGGAAAACATCGCCATCTTGAGTAAGAAAACATACTAAATATGAAAGTCTGTCTGTATGCGTAAAAGATTTTCAAGCGCTTGAATACAGAAATAAAACGACGCCTAAAATATGGTGCCACGCCAGAAATTGTTGGGAAACTGACCACAACATTCTCAAGATCCTCTAAATCATATACGTATAACACCCACTGTGTTTATATAGTAAGGAACATTTGCAAAACAAAATTTGGTCCTACGGATTCGTAACCTGGGTTATTTATTCTAACTCTTCTTGCATACATTTAATTCTAATTTAATGCAAAATCTAGAAAATTGAACTTGATGTTATGACTATATTTAAATAAAACTGCTTGTTTTCATACTCAGCATTGGGGTGTTGACAAATAATTCCTTTCCCGAGTCATCTAAAGAAGAAGTTTGCAAACAAACAATATTCGGAAATAAGTGCCGAATAACATAAAATTATATTCATCTATACAGGATGTATAGCTTAACTAAAGAACGACACATTTTTAGCTCTGGAAAAATGTCTTTAAAGAAAATTCTAGAATAATTTCTCAATGAGATTCTGGAAGAATATACAGTAATAACTATTTTGTAGGCCATCTTGCAGACGTTAAATATGATTTTACAAGTGATGTTCCACTTAAAAAGTCAAGCTTGTATCGCTCACGTAACGGAAACTAAACACCCTGTACATTTCAACATAATTTTCTATTCTACAGAATTTGTCTCCGAGTATTTTTATGTTTACAAAGTTTTTCTCTAGATTGCTGCGACTAGGTGGGCACGCTGTACATTCATGTAACTATACAAAATCTTCCTATAAAACTCGAACCACTCCTTATTCATGAAAATTTATAAAATTAAAATCTTCTAGATCTTAAGGTTGCGAATATACCTTCAACTAAGGTTTATAACTTATTTAAAATATACGTTATACAATATAAATGGAACTTGGGATATCTGAAGTAGAACTATTGCTGCACGATCGTTTGCTTAGAACCAAGCTTCGCTTCGTATAGTGCAAGACTTAATCTAATCTGAACACTAAATGTACAACGGATAAATTGTGCTTCTAACTGCAGAGGAAAAAGAAACCTATTGATTATGGCTGTAGTTAGAAACATCAAATAGAACGAGACTGTTATTGTTATGGCATTGTAATAAAAGGAGCTATAACAGTATTGCGAAAAATCTGGTGGAAAACATAGAAAAGAGTCAGCAAAAGAATTTTAATGTTTCAAAATCGTTCTACAGTTTCTAAACTGATAATTTCCAGCAAACAAGTTGCGAATATTGGGACACACAGCGATTATAATTATAATTATCAATAAAACAATTAAATTTCAAAACGTACAGGACGGAAGTTTATTATTACCGTATAGCATACACCTCCAACCCCAAACTAATATTGCCATTTGTGCTAGTGCTAGCGGAAGTGGGTGGTATATTTTCGGCAATAATGAATATTAGAGATATCGAGAAATTAATTTTAGACTTGGGGATAGTGTGGAACCCGTTGAGAGTTTGAAGTACCCTTTCCAAAAAGGAAGGGCCATTGAACGGATACATACAGCTTTGGCCATATATATTAGACACCCCAAATATCTACATCACCATTAAGTTTCTAAGAGAATAACCATGCTATGCACATGTTTAACTTAAAGTATTGTAATGAGAGTTTTATGTATTTTTTAGGTTTAACTTTTTGACACAGGAACAATAGTAGGTGTAAGTAAATAGAATTTGGATAGAACTTATTAAGTTTTAAACGAAATTTTGGTAAATGTCTTGCTTTTAGTAAATATATTCCTCGATATAATCTCTTTTATTTATCTTTATACATGTTCTAACTTTTTAGAACCATCCAATTAATAGAATTTGTCGAACTCTGCAAAATAAGCCTCTGTTTCGGCAATAACCTCTTCATTTGATATGAACCGCTTTCCGCCAAACCATTTCTTCAAGTATAAAAAAAGAAAGAAATCATAGGGAGCCGAATCTGGCGGATGCGATAGATGGAACACCAATTTGCAACTTAATTGGACTAGCTTTGCTGTCACAATTGCCGATGGAGAATTTTGCAATGAAAAGAAGAAAACGCAGATTTGCTCTGCGAAACGCAGTTGGCCCACTGTCGAAAAAAGATTTGCTGCATTGGCTATTAAAACTGATTCAGGGAAACTGAAACCGAAGCAGAATTAATACATTGGGCTCAGATAATCAAGCGGTGCTAAAGGAAATTGGGGCTATATAGCCAAAGCTGAAATTGAGACTGAGTGTCTCAACACTCATCGAAAAACATTCCAAATCAGAAATGCGTCAAACAAGTCTTGAATGGATATCTGCTATCTACTAAAAAGATGGTAAGTCCAGTACAACACTGTATATTTCAGAGACGAAATAACATGTAGATTCTATTAAGCCGCTTCGAAATATCCAAAAGCCGAAAGCTAAGCAGAACCAAAAATTCTTCAAGGAAAAGGGAAAAGTTCAAGTAAAGGCTGGACCTAATTCTATTCTAAAGTACTAATAAAAAGGGAACGGAACCTGTGACATCGGTACTATTTTTCTTTCATCAAATTGACCTCTCCAGAGGTTAATTGCCTAGATATATTGAAATGTTATAGCAGGTAATAAATGGAATTTATTTTCAATTACACATACGTTCCTTTCGTGGCCCCTTTCTTCGGTCCAGTTCTACGGGATGGAGTATGTATCGCTATCAATATTATGACAAGGGGCAATGTGACAGCGTTTCTGCGTGGTCGAAATGTGTGACCTCTGAAGGAATAGAAAAGAAAATTGTAAGACTAAACGATAATAGAGCCTGGTAAAAGATTACATTCACTGTCGTCCGTTATATATTCCCCCGCCGAAGAAAAGGTGCTTTATGGGAAAGGATTCTGAAAAAGATGATAGAGACTGTTATCCTGTAATGGTGGTTGGATACGTGGAATGCGAATGAAGTGGAATGCCGAATATCGACAAGAAACTCTTGATAGACTGATTGCTTACTTCTACACTAAACCCGTCTTCGTAGAGAGATCCTCTCGTCATGCCTCTCATACACATACCGTTTCTCTAAATGATTTCATTCTACGATTTATGCCTGGATATTTATTAAATGCTATTACTTACGCCTTGGATTATTTTTCACGGCTTACGCATCATCTATTCTCTTCAAAATATTTACAGAACATCATTCTCTTCCACTGATACGTCTATTTTCATTCTTGTTTAGTGCTTTTTATTCTCTACATTACATTTATCTTTTTATCACACTTTACTTTGTTATATAATACGACTTCTTTTTAAAATAACAATATAAAATCGAAATCAAGGTGTGAGTTTTTGGGATGTTCTAGTATGAAATTGCATATAAAAATATACAAAAAAGCCATTCAATTAACCTTTTAACATGCCTCAAATTTGTCTGAATTTGGCTCATAAATCAGCAATTGTTCTTTGGATATTGTCCGGGCGACTTGAGAGCCAAGGCAAAACCTGAATGCGCGGTACGACACGAAGCACCATCCTATCGGAGGATAAAATTGTATAGATTCTCAAGATACTTTACAAACTGAAGCGTATGTAACCCGTAGGACCTTCACCGCGAAAGAGAGGAAACTAGAGAAATACGATCGTGCCCAACTATCCCAACCTTTTCAACTAGCCCTGTATAATACGAATCATTTAGAAGAAATCATGTAATTTCCTTCTAGAATAGAGAATTGACACAATTGTTTGTTCTTCCTCGTTAAATAAAATACGAACCGAACATAATACCCTATTGCTTTCACTTAATTTGACAGCTCTTGACAACTCACCCAAAAGGATTGCGTTGATTCGAAAGCGTACGTAACCAACATCATGTATTCTAGATGTTCAGAGGAGTATTATAAGCAAACACTTCAAAGGACATGAAATCGTCGTTTAGTAACAGACGATTTCACTAGGAGATTGGCTTCGTGTACAAAGGGACCCTCATTTGACGGCCCTTCTCTCATCTTTGACACGTCAAGAAATTATTAAAAAATCCGGAAAATCGCTATCAAAGTGGAAATACCAGGATTGATGTTGTTTTTAGATAAAAACTTATTGATCTTTCTCCAAATCCAATAGTTTTTATGAGAAAAACGTTAATTTTTATATACATACCATATATACCGATGGAATCCTACAATTAAAATTTTTAGTGATATTCGGAAGTTAAGGATTATTTATTTTAATATTACTTCTCCTCATGTCTCGGGATCGAATCTTAGCCACCGATATTTGCTTTCACTGGCAATGTTTTTAATATAGGAAACCTTTGACATGCGAGTAATAAGCTTGAGTCCCGCTGGGGGTTGCTATCAAAAAAGATTTTTTTTAGATAGTAGACATTTTTCGTGAAATGAATGTCATTAACATCGCTATGTAAGTAACAGTATGATCAGACACTAGAGCTATTTTCGAAATATATATTAAAACATATACACATAAAGAAAAAGTCAATGTAACCATTTGCTAGGTTATAAAAAGTACGACTCAATATTCCATGGGTTTATCTCTGCAAGAAGATGGCGTGACCTCCTAAAAGAATATCGTCAGCATCTCAGTTACAATTGTGACACTCGCATACAACGTGTACCAAAAGATTCTGTAAAATATCTTCTGGTTTTCTTTTATTGTCACAAGCCTTTCGATTACGCTAATTCTTAAATCAAAGTCAAAACGCTTAATTTTTCAATGCATTTTAAATACGCAAAATTCCGTGAAAATACATAAAATATTATTACTAACGATCTCAGAAGTGGAATTTGTGGAAAGCAGCGTTTTACATTCACGGAAAATCAGTTCGTTTTAAATGTAATAAAACAAGCAAGCACCTGGTGTCTAATACTCATCCCTAACGATGCGTATTTATAGGGATTTAATAAAAAAAAGGTCAGAGAAAAAAGAAAAACATATTAAACCCAGGAATTAATACAAACGATAAATTCACAATTAATATATTCTGGAAACCGGTAGAATAAAGGGAATAAAATACGAATTCAATAAGCTTGCTTGCGATCGTTTTGTACGCGGCATTTTTATGACCTTACCTGGACTATCGACTTTAAGTGATAAAAATTGTCATCAGAATAGCCATATTTTATTGAACGTAGACTTTTCCAATTCTTCGCTAAGTTCATACATACTTCTTTTTGTGGTTTGTGATGTTTGTTTTGTATTTCCTTTAAAAAAAGAAAATTAGGCACTTCTACATGAAATTTACAATGTTTTTAAGGTAATTTACTCTTTATTTTCAGCTCCTGAAGTGAGAATTGTTGACGAGCTTGGTCGTGCTGTAACTGAGAGATATTACAAGGCAGGAAGTGGTTTGGAATTGATGTGCATTGCTGTCCAAGTTGGTGGTCCTACCGAAGATCATCCTATTTCCTGGAGACATGGAGATAACACTTTGACCAAAGGTATAAGGTAAGTATTTAGACTTGAGGGAAAATTCTTAAGATAACAGGGCTTCTTCCACAAAAACTGCACAATATATCAATAAAATCTCAATCTAGCTTAGTTACACGTACTTATAAGAATAATTGATTATTATTTATTTTTAGCAGTTTTATAAATCCAAATAATGATAGCAAAAACTGTGGTGTAGTATCGCAAACAACACAGGAGTATCGGCACACTCCGCACCACACAAGTTTAATAAATCAATCCGGGGCAGCTATTTCGAGGATACGCCGATCCTCATTTTCAACCGTTGACCGAAGGTTCGGTCACTGGTTAAATTATTTAAACTTTTGCGTTGTTTGCCACAAATCCAAAATCTAGCAATCCAAGAAACTATAATAATATTTTTTTTCTTTGATTAAAATCAAGGATTTTTATTTTAAAAAATCAGTTGAAACTATACACTACAGGTTTTTCTGCATGGAAACGTACTCGTAGAATTGATTTCCATTAATTATATAACGCTACCCCTTCTTATTTTCGAACTGCAACCCAAAAAAGTGCCTGGGTCCCAGTTGCAAATTTTCCCAAGCCTTTAATTGTTGCAATTAAAAAAAGAATCAAATTTATTGTTACTTTTTCTTTTGGAAAATACTGTAAGCACGTAGATACATAATTTTTCACACAGTTACTACATATACGTTATTTGATTTACATTATAACATTCTAAGAAAACTTCATTTCTTATTAAGTGTATTTTATTTCTTTGTGAAGGGAAAAACTTTTCAATACAAAAGCAAATCGAAAAATTGCGACCAACTGCCGATGGAAGTTCTTTTCAGAGCCGAATCGTGCATTGAACTTTTACAAATCCACTTCTACAAGTCTAGTCTAAAAGTTTATGTAACGTTACAATACTATTTTTGTTTCTCTATTGCGCTACGTCTATTTAAAAGAAAATTTTTAAATTTTATTCATTACCGGAAAATACTAAAGCAACAATGCAACAAATTCCTCGGCTTCCTAGATTATTGATTTAATTCGTATACGAGAATCAACGCTATATTTTGTTTTCCCTTAAAGTATTTTCTCATTTATCCTGACTTGATTGACGGCTATGAAATCGAGGACCATCCCTTTAAAATCTGATATCATTCAACAACGAGATAAGTAGGACAACAAGGAAAACAATACCGTTGTTCAGGGTGCTGTGAAAAGAAGGGTTGACTATAGAATTATTTTTTCTCGAAATTTAAATTTGCCGTTAACATTTTAACTGAGCACTTTAGGATTATGCTTTATAGGAACTTTTTTATTTATTTTGCTGAACTATTTGCTACCCAACAAAGCTTTTTCAAATCAGCCTGTATATCTAAACACTTTTTATAACGATATTGTAGCCAAAATACAAAACACAAGACGATTAACTTTCTCTTGCACATTTAAACGAATACATAGTCTAATTTTTTTTTAATTTGTTATTTACAATCGTGCGTCAATTCGAACAGTTTTAATACATCCGTGTCTGTAGATAAACATTTTCTATCTCCGCAACTTCAACAATTTACAGGACAAGAGATACATATACATCCGCATTTAAATTAACTTCGTACGTATTTTTTCTGCGGTTTTTTGATGGCGGCTTACACATGGGAAATCAATTATATACAACTGGAGTAAAATATCAGGTTCAAGGACGTTGTATGTAAACTATATGAATGCATTTATTTTTTTTGTCTATTCCATCTCATTGTTAAAGTATATTCGGGGTATTTATGATGCTATAATAATAATAATAAACGACTTTTATTTTCATATTCTACAGGTACATAACAATATAAAAATATGATAACAAAAAAAAGAAATACCGAGGTGACATTTGCTGTTCCACTCAACCATTCAATAAATTAACGTAAACTGACTTAAAATTTCAAAGAGAGAAGGAGCAATTATACAACAACGATGAAGTTAAAGAATGGATAAGGAAAAGAAGAAAAAAGACGAAACTTCTGTTTAATTGATCTATTGGAACCACTGTGTGACTAGACAGTAAATCACAGCCGTTAGTACAATGCAACATACAAGTTATTCATATCGATTAACTTGTATGTAATTTTAACCCTGCGTAGGCTTCCACAACCGATACAACTGCTACTGCTATTAACTTCTTCCGGGTTTCGCCGTGTATCGAAACGTTCCCTCGACGTTTCATCGTTCATGCTGACGGCTTCTTCAGGATAACTGAATTGATTCTCTGTTGTCCGACAATCTTCTTATATACGCCGTTAGTGCATTCAACTGTGAAGTTTTCGCTCCACTGAGCGTGACGGTTCTGCGTAGTAGACTCCTCTACGTGTTGCTAAGGTGGTACTCTATAGCTCTTCCTGTTTGTCCGACGTAGCTCTGCCCGCATTGACACGTTATCTTGTAGATACCTTCTGTGCGATTTTTGTCTGTCCTATCCTTAGCGATTTCTCTTCTCCGTTTTGCCATATTACAAAAGTATCATCGACATATCACAGCCAGCAGTTCGGTTTCGTTTCGCTTGAGCTTATGGCTTCCTCTTCAAATGCGCAGCATCCAGCCATCAAATCGCAGTACTCACCATCATACGATGCAGAAGACGACGGTAATTAAAACCTTACTATCCAAAGCCAAAACCATCAGTCATGAGCTACATTTATCCAGTGAGAAGATACATCTGGAGAAAGCACTGAAGAAAAATGGTTACATTGACATTGACATAATAAGGGGCACTAGAAGGAAGATGCTTCTAAAAATGACTACAGAGCGTATACGTAGAGAAAAGGTAGGACGAATCCTAAGAAAACACAGGACTGCAAAGTCAATCTAGCAGCATCTACCGAAGAATCAAGCAATCAGTGGTGGCAGAATATAAACACGAGACTGAACATAAAGTGGACTTCAACAACGTAAAAGTGATAGCCATCACCAAGAACTACGGAAAAAGACTCATCAGGGAAACCATAGAAAAGAATAAGATCATCAACAGAGAAGAAGGGTACCACCTTAGCAATATGTGGAAGAGTGTAGTACGCAGGACCGTCACGCTCAGTGTAGAGAAAGCTTCACGGTTGAATGCACCAACGGCGTATATAAGAAGAATGTCGGACAACGGAGGATCAGTTCAGTTATCCTTGAAGAAGCTGTCAGCATGAACCGCGAAAAAAAGTTAATGGCATTAGCTGTATGTAATTTTGTTTTAAGGATAATAAATTTATATTAATTGTTTATAATTGATTTTATGAAACCGTCAGTAAAAAGAGAAAATATTTCACTACTAAATTTCAAATTATAACATTACACCTAGCATTTCAAGTACACCCTATTCATTATAGTACATACGCATAATAGTACAATGCTCCTGATACCCCATTCTGAAATGCAGTTATTGATGATAAAACACGGGAATTTATTTTACCGATAGACAATACTAAATCAACTACACAACTCCGTGGAACCACTATAAATTTAGTGCGAGTAAATTGACACATTTATCCGAATATTGTTGATGATCATCGCTGCCCATTATCGATGTATCGAACGTTGTTCTAGAGCGATATAGTTTATGACATCGACAAGAACATCATTGGTTACAAACTGGAAGTCTACGATTATTGCATCTGAATAATCAGCCATAATTGTCCGATTTAAGCCTGTAAGCGTTTACGAATGCTTCGCAACTTATCAGTTATGATAGCACGTTTGTATATACATAATACATATGTATGTATACGCATGCAGTATATCTACAGTTAACAAATGTTTTATTGCAGTACGAAGCAAATACTTTGATAGATCTAAATGGATTGCTGGTGGTAATGGGGAATTGTCAGCAAAGCTGTAAAGATTACTGCAATCAATACGACGCTCAAGGGACGTGTCGAACACATTGTATTGTTTTGCAGACGTCCTAAGAAGGAAGAACAAGACACTATGAAATGACCGTTACATATAACGCTACGCTTCGATTACAAACAAGAAAAATCATTAAATGTGCAATTTTGGCGGAGGCGCTCGCAATTTTTTATAAACTTCAGGATTTTATTATAGTAAATATATTCTCCGTGTTCAATAATTGATTCCTCACACTTTCTAAAATTCTGAGACGAAATGCTATAAACTTTTATTTTTCTAAAGATAAAATTAATTAAATCACGGCTCTAGCGTATAAGGCGTTTAAAGTATCGCCCGTTAAAAGAATAGCATAAATTACTCAAATATAACTTATATTGTGCAGAAATTGTTTCTGAATATTTCTTATTCTGAATATTTTTTATTTGAAGAGTTTTTCTCTAAGTTATTAACGGAATTAATTATTCCGCGCAGTAGCTGGACATGCTGTATGTGCATTATTATACAGTTAGAAAATGCATTAAATTGTTATTATTATTATTATTATTATTAGCGTCGGGTGCTGCACTAATTAAATCGAACTTATTATGTTTGATTGCAGCTCTAACGTTTCTGTCAACTCCGATTCGGCAATTTCAACTCTGACCGTAACACCACTGCAAAAGCGTCACTCTGGAAACTACACGTGCGCCGTGGGAACATTGGCGTTTGCCACAGTAGCGGTACATGTCCTTAACGGTAAGTTATTGCACTAAAATCTGCCAAATCTTACCATTAATCTTAACTTTCGAGAATAATGTACCTTCGGTCCGGCAATGCCGAAAGCCTTGGCGAAAGCCGAAGCCACAGTAGGTATAAGTATACCTTTAACTCGCCTTTAACGTCCTATTTTGCTGCTTTCCGATCGTGCGGTCGAGTCAAATAAACCAAAAGACAATTCCTCAAGATTGTACGATTTTAACAAAGATAAATGAAAATCAATTGAGGTCCGACTACACGAAGCTCGCGCTCAAAAGTTATATTTTCTTTTTTCCATTAAATCGGCCACAACGCCACAAACGGTTTACGTCCATCTATGGTCCGCACAGAAGTTCAACTCGACCGAAAAATTATAGGTAACACACGTAGCCCGTAGTCGTTGTACAATTCAACGGTCTTGAAATATTCCCCACATCCGTAGCTTCCTTCCTTTTTGCCAGAATAGGAGATTCAATTGAAAATATTTGCTTACATTGTTCGAAATTCACTTAGCCACATTTGTATATGGGTTAGATTCGGAGTGAAATCCGAATTTATTCTCTCTATTCTATTATTTCTCTGTTACTATACCTTACTATTAAATTTGTTGTTAGTATAAAATTTAAACATCACACTGTCAAACATTTCATCAATATAGAAGATCAAAATTTGATTCTGTAACTCGATCAATCAAAAACTTAGATCTCTTGATTTAGTATTTACTTCCGCTTACTGATCTTTTTCTAATTTTGCTGTAAATCCGTATATATGTTTTATCCCACTTAAAACTAGTAAGAATTAAAGAAGCACTCAAACAAATAAAATTTTGAATCATGACTTAAAATAACGATCGTTAAAGAAATAGCGAGATCACCTTAATTATCTCAAAAACTAAGATATTTATAGGAAGTATTGAAGAATGTTGACGTACATTGAAGAAACGCTTCTATGCTTGGATATAATTTTATTTTATGGATATAATATTTTTTTATTTGAAAACTTTCTTCCAAAATTGCCGAGAAATTGAATTATTTACCTCCCTCGTTGCGCATATATTTTTTAAATGCCCAAATACACAATTGTAACTAAATATACTACCAAGTAAATATGTACGTATGACATATCAAAGTAAACAAGAAAGCTTAAATATCCATGGATAACAGTAGGGTGCTTGTACAACTGTCAACACTAATTCCGCTTGCACATGCATATTACTATTTGTCACCACTCTTGCATTCGTACTGCAACAGCATTCGTGACAGAAAGTTACGTACTTAGACTCATCAGAGAATGCGTCACAGATCTCAAGACGTAGCCTAAATTAGTTGTATTTGATTTAATCATTTAAAATAACATATTTATTGTTTATGACAATATAGTAAGTTCTGTTTGTATTTCATTATTACAATTCGCACAACCTAATATTCCGACGGAGTTCAATGTGTATACACAGCATTACACATATATACAGAATAAAACCCCAATACAGCACATACGGCAAAGTATAAACAGTTCCGTTCGATATATTTTCAGTTGAAACACGAACATGATTTATTTTCCCTGTAATATTACATCTTTACTGATATATTACAAAGTTGAATGTTATGAAATTCCCCAATTTCGCTGAAACGTCTGCAGCAGTCAAAATACCCATTCCTATTGTTATCTTGCAAACAACAGAATGGGAATAGTAAATACCCAAGGTTTCTTAGTTTATTATCCAGGACTTAAATTTGTTTAAAATTAGAGCAAAAATCTTTTTAAATTAAGCTTGACTTTCTAATTGAAGCGGTAAATGCATTTAAAGCTAAATTAGTATGTTGCAAATCGCAATATGGAGAAAGATAATTTATAACACTTAAAAATTAATAATAAAAAATTATTGCAATAGAAATGCTACCAACCAGTTAGTTTGCCGAACGTTCTAATTTAAGAATTTAACATCACATTTGTATTCTACCAGATGGTGGCGTTCCTAATACCCGGAAATTATTCTTAGATTAAACAAACGTATTTATATAACTGGATGTTTCTCTAATAACTCTAATAACAGTCGAGAATTCTGGTGTAATAAGGCAAAGGAATGTATGATGTTTGTATACATCAAAGCTGCAATATATTAATGTCAAACTTAAACAAATGGGGCACATTGAAAAGGGACGGAATATAGAACTCCTAGATACCTAGATAACATGCGTTGGACGTCCTGTGCATTAACTGAGTATACATAGGTATAAAGTATTTTCAAACAGGGTGCATTCTATTGCAAAGGGGATAGTAACCATTCTATTCTCCAACGTAACTGTATTTTTGGGTAAATTTGTTATTCGCGAAAGTAAACAAAGGTGACGGAGATTATTAGATTGTGGCTTTTTACTTATAAGAGTAACGTATAAAATGGTAGGAGAGTAGTTCCACTGGGTTTACTTTACATTTATGCATAGTTTTACTACGCTATCGCTTTTATATTCAAGTCAAATTAAAATTTAATAATTTAAAAACAACAAAATGTTAAGTCCTCTTTCTTGGAATTTCAAAATTCTGTCAATCCTCTGCTAGTTTTTATTTCTTTTTCTTTGTTTTTAATACTCTCTTCTTGGATGATATTAACGTAGTATCCCTAGCAATTTATTTAATTGCGGTCTCATGTTTTATTAATAACATGCCTTATCTTTGTATGTTTCCCTTGTATTTGCTGGAATATAATCTTTGTTTACTGATACAAAAATTTATAGTAATTAAAAATTAAAAGTATTTAAAATCGTCTCAATTTCTAGTCATTTTCTACAAGTTTAAGCGTTTTTTAAAAATCACTTTTTTACATTCAATGAACACCCTAGAATACCTCCAAATAGTTTCTGTGAGAAAATACGACATTGGAAAATTCAGCCCGAATCCGAGATTCGGTTTTCCTATTTTTCATTTCAAGGAACCTCTGAACCTCTGGGTAGAATGCTTATTTATGAAAACGAACTCGTAGAATCAATTTCTGGAGTTGTCATCAGGAGATCATCCTTTTACTTTTTGAATTACGCCCCAAAGGGCGCCCCAACCGTATCAGATACAGGGTTACCCTGTCTTTAAATCAATTCAGCTTCTCGAGGTCTTCAAATGAGCTCCTATTTAAGCGTTCAACGTTTTTGGTTGAAGAGTTATCATGATATCGCGAAATTAGAAGAAAAGTTTTACGAATTCGAAAACGTTTTAAGGTTGACAATTTAATATCATTTCATCAGTTTGAAAATTCACAATTTTACGTTTTAAAATCGCCCCCATTTCTAGTCATTTACTTAAGCAAGTCTAGCATTTTTTTAAAAGTAACTAATCACTTTTTTATGTTCGATGGACACCCTAGAATACCTCTAAATAGTTTCCCTCAGAACTCGAGACTCGGTTTTCCTCCTCTTAAGACTTTTCTAGAATCAATGGAGGCTTCAATAGAGTGTTTATTTAATTTATATACCTAGTTATTTCGAAAAAATTAAAGTATCTTGTATATCATAACCATTTGAATAACCTTGTATATTATGTATTTAATTTTAAGAATGAAAATTGTATATATAGTGTCCGGAAATAAATTCATTTAACTCTTCCAGTATCTTATATGAACAGAAAAATGCATAAGTGACATCACCCAGAAATACGTTTCTCCGTAATAAATACACTGTGCCAAAATATTTCAAGTAAAAATAAATATTTGTCGCAAATAGTCGATTATTTCAAAAAGCAATACGTTTCGGCGCGTAATTTTCCAAAAAAAAATTGTTTTGTAAATTTTTATCTCTGACGGAGCCACTATATAAGCAGGGCATATGTATGAAGTGTGTGGCACCAGAGTGGAGGGGTTCTAAACATTTTCTTTGAACTAAAAACAGCTTAATTGGGTTATATTTCAAGAATATTACCACGTATCAAAATGTAGAATAACTATTTAAACTAATGAGTTTTAAAACAGAAATTATTACTTTGTGTTAGTCTAAAGGAAATATATTCATTAGATTCATTAGCAGTAGAAAAGGAATCTCCGAATTGATTGGGCGGAGAAATAAAATTAATGGGTCATCTGGGTATAAAGATTTAGTAGCTGGTGATTTTTCGTATGCGAGAATCACCTTAATTAAAAGCAGCAGAGTGAAACGTAAATTCGGAGACAGGAATATAAAAACAGATCTAAACGCATTGCAGGTGTAGGTTTATGTAACGTAAATAACCAATTAAGGAAGTACCGGCTGTGCCTTGAGTGGCTGCTTCTCTCTCTATATGTAGGTTTTTATTATTCTATCGTTGTAGTACCTTAACACTTATGTGAAGTATTTAAATTAGTTTCGGAAAGAGATCAGCGTTCTGGTAAATTATACAAAGCCAAGTCCAAACTTCTTTTCTTCCTCAACTATTGAATATATTACACGAGGGCGACCTTAAACGATTGGCGTCAACTTTTTCAATAAAGTTGATAAAAATATGTAAATGATATGTTCGCAAATTCAGGTTATTCTGACTTCCTAGGCTCCTCACGTGGCCCTTTATAGATGAGGTAAATCACGCTTTCCCTAAAAATAAACGGAATACAAGGAAAGAGAGCACTAAAAATAGTGTAAAGTACCACCATCATACCTCAGACCTTACCGGCTCATTATTTAAATTATATTATATAATAGATTGCTTAGGATATACTTGAATATTTGCCAATTTTTGAAGGTCATTCGTTCACTGCTTTAGTTTCTCCTTTATGCAGTCATCGAATATACACTGCGCGGCAAACTTGAAATAAGTCCATTAATTTTTTTTTAAACAAACATTTCATCCCAAAATTTTAATATTTCACATAATTTTCAAATAAAGGTCATTTATTAACACAAAAAGCAAAGAAAAATGCTGTTATTCAAGAAATTAAATGATTGTTTGCTTTAAGTCAAATGCTCGAAATGCTATCCACTTATTCATAAATTTTACCTCAAACAAAAAAGATAAGCTTTCACAAATGAAGTAAAGGTACCAAACATCATTGTCGAATGCCAAATACTCGTTATTCTTAATGGTGTATCTCGATCAATTGCAACAGAAAATGAAGTTTCTCAGCGATAAGAAGATAACCCTGATCGCTGACTGCAGTTTTATGATATAACGCAGGATTTATGCAACCGTAATCCACGCTTCATTTGCCAAATTCTCTTTTCGGATGAAGCTTCCGACTTATTTCGCTTAAACTGTTTCAACAGAGATTTAGAAATGTTCATTCGAATGCGTTGTCGGCCTCAGTGAGTAACCGCTGCGCGATTAGCTTTTTGATGCTCAAATCTTCAGTCAATATATTTCAGAAATATTCACCCTGCAAACTCCAACAAGTACTCAACCGAATATAGTTTAAATTACCAAACTAATTATCTCCGTCGTCCCAAAAACTAAACTAGACAGTTATAGGGAATATTAGAAAATTGACATGAATTGGAGAGAGACATTCAAACACGCAATAATATACAGGATGTTCCATTCAAAAAACTTATATCACGTGTATGTTGTGCAGTACTTGTCTCCGAGTATTATTTACGCGCTGTATAATAAGACGTAACTATGGGAATTACTTAGCATATATTTGAATATTTGCAAATTTTAAAGGTCATCCGTTCACTGCTTTAGTTCCTCCTTTATGCAGTCATCGAATATGTATAGACTATAGCATAGAGGGAGCAGCTAGTTGTTTAAATGACCGTTGTATATTCATACCTTCTACCCGTTCTAACGTTCAGAGGAATTCACCCAAGTGTAACCCATTATTTAATTGAAGTGTTGGAAGGATGCCAGCACCAATAGTTCCTTTATATAACAGAGAATGATAGCGATAGATTAACTATTTGCTTTGCTTTCGCTTTAAGATTTTATCCCACAATATCGACTAAATAAATATTGCTTAGCGAACAATATAATTCAAACGCGTCTGATTTCCGCCGTTTGCTGGCATGCGCTGAACGTTTTGACAAAAATAACTTAAGCTTTAACTCCCTCCATTAGAAATTGAACCCTTTTCGTTAATTAATTTTTAGGTTACTTTCAAATTTATAAATTAAATCAATAAATTTACATTATTTGCAGTTGTAATATAAACCATTCATTTAGGAAGGAATTATTATTATTATTACTATCATGGTTGAGATCATTTAAATCAAAGTAATTCTTCTATATTCTGCTATGTATTTATATAGTTAATCGTTTTACGAAGGAAAACATTTAAAAAATGTGATATGTTTGATACACAAATCAATTAATAGATAACGCAAATAAGTTCTCCATCATCAAGCAAACGAAAAAAACCTTTTTTTTTTTAAAAAACAAAATAATACCCTTTTTTTATAAAAACCATAATTTTTATCATCCGTATTATTATTGAGATCTGTATCAAAAAAGTTCATATCAACAAAAGTCAACGTTAGCAATATTAGCCTTTCCATTACCTTCATGATAATACAACACAAAGACACATTTGTTAAAACCACGAAGCTGTAAAATAAACCCGGATAACAAAGAGAAATATGTTGACCGAACTTAATATCATTTAATATTAATAAATGAGGCGTTTGGAAAATATCCTGATGTCCTTGATATCGGAAAAAAGGGAACTATCCTTCTGAGAATGTGACAGCCGACACAGATATCTGCGGCTACGAGTTTATTTAATAGGCCTCGCCGCTATTTTCTTTATCGCCGAATTGGAACGATGTACAGATATCCTTTAATAAAGCTGTAACCGTGTGCAGAGGAAGTTTTGCCGTTTTCAGATAAATCAAGAGTTCTGTGTGTATATACGGTTAAGAAACCCACGATACTTTACACTTGTTTCATTGATCTTATGTTATGTGTTCATTTTCCCAACGTTCGAACTTCAGATTCCAATAATGTTCAGCAAAAATTTTCTGGCTATAAATTATTTCGAACGTGGCCGCGTAGCTTTAACAAAAGAAATATATAACCGTAGTGTATGAAATATAGTTAACTTCTCCATATCTTAATATCTTCAAGTAATATTTGCGCTTTACTTGTTTCCCCAATTACTATTCTTCATTACTTCCATTTTATAGTATTAATTTGCCTTATAACACTGAGCAACATTAAAAACACTCAATTCTGAATTAATTTAACGTGCTGATTTTAAGATCAAACGTTTAAAAATAAGCCGGTTACGAAACCATTGGTAGAAATAATAAAAAGAAGTGGGCCGCGAACAGAGCGGATACGATGGGAATAACAATATCAAATCGCCAGAAGTGTCCCATGCATGTAGTTTACGTAATAGAGTTTGATGTTCAACCATATCGATTTGTTACTCCTAGGTACATTCCTTTCGATACATTTTAATATAATAGCACTTGATTTTAATACACTGGCGGCAATTAAAAATGCACCATTGCTAAATTATTGAGGATTTCGCTAAAATTTTATAAATGTATTTCTGAAGGTTAACTTAAACGGTTGTTTATCATATTGCAATGGTCTAGTTTGTTTTCCAACATTTACAAGAGCCAAATGTTCCGCGCATGTTTTTACAGAAGAACTTGTTACAATCCGATAGTTGCAGTCCAAATGTACAAAAATTAATAAAATGCGTGCAGTATGGTTCAAACAATCGTGAGCAATGCTTCACAAATGAGAACTAACCCCCTTCGAACGTGGCCAGATTATTGGGCTGCATCATTACGGTGTTAGAACCTGTAGACTATAAATCAAGCTAAAGTACGTAGAATAGGTTCAGGCGCACCCAGAAGCACAATCGCCCGAGAAGATTTTCTTTTGAAGTGTGTTGTTGTGCAACACCGGTTTCAGTCGGTAACAACGCAGCAGTGGTGAAACGCTATCGGTCGTAGAATATCATTCTGGACAGTTTAGGGAAAATAGTGCGTATTAGGTTCCGTAGCTACCGGTCTTTGTTGCGATTACCCTTAACACCTGAGCATAGATGGACTAGACGAACCTTATTTGCTTTTCTTTTGTTAAGTTGTCTTTTATTTACATGTTTAGTAGTATAAACGTGTTCGATACTAGTTGCAAAAAATGGTGCTTTTTAATTGCGTATTTATTATTACACAGATAATAAAGTAATGTAATGTCATATAAAAGAAGATATTACTATTATTAATAGTAAGCAAAAGCAATTATTGCAGCCTCGAAGTTTTAATAAACTGCCAAAGCGTTATACACGGAAAGTGGTAACGTTGTTTGTTGGCGCTCTCACCCCCGAATAGGTATAAGAGTAACAAAATTCAGCGGGTAATTGGTAAACTACATAGGTATTGAATGTCCAATAAGTGCTTGCTTAAACTTATATACGTAAGTTATAAAGTTATACGTATATGCAAGGCCATTATTGGTTCTTTAACAGGTTACAGAATACGTTAATGGGTTGTTTGAATATTCGGAAATATGATACTAGGCCGTTTGAATAGAGATAAAAGTTTTGCTAATGCTTTAAAAAAATGTATCAGGTGTTCTTTCAATATTAACAAAAATATACGAACTTTAAATCTGTGTATATCAAGAATATATTGACCAGTCTCCCGACTCTTTCTACCCAATTTCACTGGTTAATTATAAGTAATTACAGCCCTGACCCAATGGAGTATACTCTAGATATTATTATTATTTACAACATAGTTCATCCGTTAGATATAAAAATGCACATAAAAATATTCCGTTCTTCTGTTAAAGATTCTAGATTTAGTAAATTTTGGTTCAAGTGACCAGATATGGTTGAAACAGAAAAAAGTCTTTCTGACTGTGTTAAAATCCAATATGAGGACGAACAGGCAGGTCATGACGATCAGAAAGAAGAAGACGAAAAGTGGTCTTCAAAATGTGGTTTTAGTTTTCCCCGCAGGGCCAAATAAAGATGCTAGAGATGAAGAAATGAAATGGTTTTTGTTTAAATCTCGAACGTCATTCGTCCCAGATCCATTTTCTCTGTAAGTTCATAACAAGAGCACAAAACTTAGCAACTTTTGCGAATTTAAACCTTTGCCTCCAATAACAAGCAAAATCTCCATGATAAGGATTGAAAATGATTCAGCCGGTACATTAGAGCAGTGTTTGGTGAAGATGTTGCAAATATTTAATAAAACCACAACTACCATCCATTTGACATTAATCAATTGCAAAGCAAAATTTATATGAATTTTCCCTATTAAATGTTTTTCCGACAAATTCTCGCGGAAAGTTCTACATTTCGAGATAATTTTCAATTAGCAGTTCACAGGCGGTATACGTGTGTAATAAATGTTGCACGTCTTTCATGGTTTCGGAGTAAATACTGTATAATAGGCGAAACCCTCTGTGTAAATATTACAATGTTATACCCTTTGGAATTGTGTATTAAGGTAATTAGTAGTAATAATTAATTTAATGTTCGGGTTGAATGGGTCAAAATTTGTAAAATTGTAATGGATAATAGAAATGCATTCTAGTAGTTCATGTGTATGGGTTGATTTATAATTTCATCTGGAATTCTCTTTGAATATCTTCACCTTTACAAAAAGAATTCGCATCCAACGGAGTACAAAAAATAAAATTTTATTATTCACTTCTAATCCGCAGAATAACAAACATCCGAATAAAAATCTTCCAGCCAACAGTACGATAACTAAATGATAATTTGGTATGATGGATGCCCTGACATATCTTGGAAAATACAAGCGGCCTAATAATGTACTGAAGGAAAAAAATCTCCACATAATGCAAACCCTCTTGATAATTCATCTTCCAGATATGCACCCAAAAAAATAAGAGAAGAGGATGCTTCATAAGGATTTATAAGGGGCCGTAACATTACACTTTATGCTTTTTTGTAGGTAGTAAACCTGAATGTAATCAGAAAATAAAAATGAGTTGTTATACATAAAAATAAAGGGAGTCATTATGTATGGTTTATTTTTTTTAGTGTTGGAATTTTAAAGATATTCAGAAAGATACTTCGCGTAAAATTTGCAAGGGTAGACTTGTGTTACCGTTGCTCGATATTTAAAATAAAAATTAGCCGAAACAGATGATAATCCATGCCAAAAGTTAGTTTACAATCCGAATCACACAAAAAAGGTTCACGATTAAAATCGTTTTTATGCTATTCTAACCGTAAATTTTCAAATAACGTTTAAAATCATAAAAGCACATTTGCAGATAACCCCAGGGCAATATTTTAACACGAACTTCTGCGTTCGGAAATGCTGACTATAGCGATAGCCTCAAGTAAGAAGTTACTCAATCCCTTTACTCACCATTACAATCCACTGAAACGAAAATTTCGTATGATGTAATTTATGTTTTACCCATTCGTGTTATATTAATAACATTTAACTTCTGCTTAAATGTTTGACTTTGATATCACTACCTTCTGATATTATACATATGTATAAACCGTATTCTGCTGTGAGATTATACTTAAAATACATTATATAAAGGTTATTATATTTAAATGAACACATGAACACACAACAAATGAACATCAGGAGTACAGCAAAAGGAAGACAATTTTGAACTTAGTAATTGGTTAACAGTAATAATTTTAAAATTAATGCCGGAATATCTAAAATTATTCGCATAATCTCTAGCTACTAATATTAAGGTTACAACTGTTAAGTATCATTTTAGATCTAACCTTGGGTTGAGAAGACCAAATTAAGAATATCCAAATAGGGAAGCCATTATTCAATCTGTTGTAAGCAAAACTTTCAAGCGCTTTAGAAAAACACGTCATTCCTAAACTTGGAGTACGAAAGACTGCAACTAATGAGCACAAAAAAAATCAAACGTGTTGTTACGTAAAAATCCCTGAAAATCTATATTCCTCTACGCATCAATTGTTTTCAAATCATATTGTAAGTTCGGTACATCGCATATTGAACGAAGGCACCCTGTCAGACCTATTCTACCAACGTATTGTATTTTGCGGTCTATGAGACATCATTAGCAGATCTCGAGGTTTGCCAAAAGCCTAGAGTTTCAGTCGTCGAAATTGCTTATCCGATCTATATTTTCGGAATGGTTTGAAATTTGCGGTTAATCTGCATAACATCCAGTTACACAATTGTAACAACCGCACTGACCACAGTTGGAAAATCACGAATAAAAAAAAACCTGACGTCTGAAATTCCTGAAATGATTTTCTCGTATGACACATAAAAGACACGTATAGTTGATATCTGCATTTGTATTCGAAGTTAATTTTGCCCAAGCTGGCGCCTCCGCCAAATATTTTTCAACTTTCAAATGCAAGCCCAACACCCAGCTGTTGCGTCATAATAAGCTACTATATAGTGACTGATGTATATATTACCATTACGTAATACTCTGTAGAATGCAATTTTACTTGCATCTTGGAATAAACTTCTCAAATGTCTATTTTTAACTTGAAGTGAGAGAAACGAATATGGATAATGCAGTTTTGCTTCAAACAGAATAATGCATTTAATTAAAACCAAGCGTTTGTGTGTAATACGTAATTTAAATAGACTAAACAATACGAGCAATATTAAGCTCGATTCCTTTCTAGCAACCGTAAATTTAATAACATGTGTGTAAAATTAAACGCACACTCGTGTCTACACCAAACCACATCAACGTGAATTCAAATATTACAAACACTACATAGCCATCGCAATGTTCTGAGGTTTGCTTTGATGTTTACCGTAATTTGTACACATTTTCTCTCCTTTATAAATATTGAAAAAATAGAGTTAAAATACATCTTTTGTATTTCTTTGTAAATTAGATAATAGCGTATAGGTGCGTGTATATATATACAAGATTGTTTGCATAAGTCAGAAGAAAATAGAACAACTATTCCATTATGATAAATCAGTTGCTTTTTTATAGAAGAAAAACAAAAGCGGTCCTAAGACAGATCTCTGGGGAATTCAAGTCGAATTATCATAAAAATCTGGTGACGAATTCTTAAAAGACAAGAATAGAATAACCGGAATACGACTATTTATCTAAGAAAATGCTTGAAGAAGTACACTCAAACATGCTCTGAAGAGTCAAAACCGCGCTCAATACAAGAAATTAAATTATTCAAAGCATCAGAAATTACGCTGACGCTATAGGCATAAAGTTGTCTAAATTATTAAATGAAACCATTTTATGTGAAGGAATCAAAAAGTAGATTAAAAAGTACTGATCTAGAGATGGTATCCTCGCAAATTCGTAATATTCCTGATCACGTATTGATCAAAAAGCAGCATCTGCTTTAACTTTAAAATTTTACAGTAGTAATAAAAAGAATTTTTACATTCCTCAACGTAACGCAGTTGAAGAGTTATATTTTACATTGAAGCAATCGCGTTCGCAAAAAATTATTGCTTTTGCTCTTGTCGAATGTCCCAATATTGGGTCCACATACGTGATTTATTGTTCTAATATGTTTAAAGTCATATATCATACTTACCGCTGTGTGTGCTCTCTCGTTGCTGGCCTCGTTGTATTAGAGGCATTGTCGCTGATATCGACTAACTTATCGAACTGTTTATTCGAAATTTCGCGTCGAATTTAATGGAATATGACAGATTTGTTACATAATTAAGGTAAGACTTAAATATTTTGTTGTATATAAGTATATATTCTTGTGATATAGTCTATTTAGGTTGGAGAGTGTTCCAAGTTGACAGTTTTGTCTTGTAAGTATTTATTCTTTCCTCCAATTTCTCCCAGTTCATCCAAAAAGGAGTCAATTTAATAATTTGTTCTGCGATAAATCAAAATTACTAACGCAAATCAAATATATATTTGTTAATATGAAAATTAAATTTCAAATTCAGACAAGCGTACTGCTGTTCGTATGTAGTAATAATAATAATAAATGGTCTTTATTAAAATTAATAATATAATAATGAACATATTAGGCAAATAGAACACATCAGAAAATGCCTAGAAACAATAACCAAACAATATAATGCTAAGATAGCTTACAACTTTCTGTCGAGTTTGTCGTTTTGCAAGTTGTGGCATTAACTGTAAGGCAACAGCGATAGAAGGTAGAGATAAAAAATACTCTCGAAACCACGCTGATGACACCGGGTATGCAGAAACATGTCCGTGTGTTAGTGTATTGTTTTCTCTCCTTTTGTTGCGTTTGCCGTGAATTATTCCATCAATACCATGAGGAAGCTAAGCTATCTTAGCATTATATTTTTTGATATTAGGCGAAGTTCAGACTACTGTCTGCTTTTCAACTAAAGTTTGCAACTACTAACCTAGTAAATAGCCATCACGAAAATATATACGATATATTAGCTACTCCACACACCCCTCAACTGAAGATACAAAGCAAAAGAAAAACAAGTTTATGGTACAAAAATGAAGCCTTCACAATACCAACCATACACCACGCCACCGTCCCCAAAACGTGCTAATGACCAGAATCAAATATGCAACCAATCTATTGCTGATGTAGATAATTAGAATAATATAGCTTAAACATATTAAGGGAAGAACAGCTACGAATAAACGAGGGCAACCTTTTATAAAAAAATCTTATCGTACAGATAGGGAGGCTGTTCACATACAATTATTTTAAAATATAAGCATACGTCGTAGTATAAGCTTTTTGTGTACACCTGTGAATGTAGTCATGAAACTTCAAATGTTCATCAATCAACAAACCCAAACTTTTTATTGGAAAAAGTTGCAAACACATCCAAGATCTTCTCACAAATTCTTTTACTCTTAAAATAAATTTTGGGCGACTGGTTTCGTATTTGACAAATACATCCTCAGGCCAAGCTAAAAAGGCAACACCAAGAAAGGTTATTAAATTGTGTCTAGCAATTGTTAAATTATAAAACAATTTTTAATTAGATTCAACTAAATTAGTAAATTGTGATAAAGTAAGTAATAAGTAGCAAGAATAGAAAATTCTAGAGAACAAGAAAATTATTTTTTATGCTTACAATTAATAAGGTAACCAGATTAAATCAAGAATTAAGAAAAAATAAAAAATGATTTTCTTGCTCTCTAGAATTTTCTATTTTTGCTACTTATTACTTACTTATCACAATTTACTAATTTAGTTGAATCTAATTTTTTTATTCCTAAAAATATATGTTTTAAAATATTAATTAATTAATTATTAACTAAAAAAGATTTGTTGTTTTATATGTTTATGTTTTATATGTTTTATAATTTAACAACAATTGTTACAGACAATTCAATAACCTTTCTTGTGTTGCCTTTTAAGCTTGGCCTGAGGATTTATTTATTAAATACGAAACCGGTCGCCTAAAAAAATTTTTAAAAATAAAAGAATTTGTGAGAAAATCTCAGGCCTTTTTTCAGCTTTTCCCAATTAACCAATATCTCACACAGAGTCGCCATGGACTATCCGAACTTTTTATTACATCTCTACGGGTCATTTCTGTATTATCAAATATTGATATTAGTGAACAAATGCTTCCCAATGTCCAGGTAAAATACAATCATACCCGTTTTCGATGGATTTACTCGAAGGTCGTCGTGACGCGTGGGTGTATCCACAATGTTATAAAGTTCTGAATTAATATGATCACATGTTACAAATAATAATCAAAATTAGTATCATCAGTCTGACAAAACTATATCAGAACATATACGTTACATCAAGAGCACCATTTGACTTATTCGATTTAACAATTTATGGGTGGAATTTGGAAAAATAAAAAGTTAGAAATTAAATATTTAAATGGCATCTTCTTCATAAATAGTTCAAGTCTCCACTCAGAAATAACATTTGGGCTTTCTATTAAATAAAATTTCACCACCTACAGATCTGAGATCATCGGATGGATTTCAAAATTGAGATTTGTAACCGAAGGCTAGGACATCACAAATACCAAAAATTAAGTAAAGCCAAATTTCTTTTAAAAATCAATTTCTAAAATTTAATATTCGTCAATACATTCTATCATTATTATTATCTACATAAATAAAGATCGTGGCGGTTGTAATTGCTTGTTTGGGTTATATGAGAATTGAGATTAGAAAAGATTCAGGAAAATATCTGGTTCTATGTCTAAAACGGTTTAGAACACGATTAGATCCAGTGTACATACATAACAAAACAGGTGCAATAAGCTCCATCAAATAAATTTAGACAGTCATTTTAACTAATTCAGCTTATATCGGGAATGCATTTAATATTTGTTTCACATCAGTAGCTCAAAGGAATTCTGGAGAAGAATACAACATCAATGGTCTATTATGGAACTCCCTATTAAAATAATTTCAAAGCATTTCGTCAATTTTCCCCTGAGAAAGTTAATAGTTATAGACCAATTGCTCTCCAATTAGTAGTATCTAAGGTGATAGAAAAGTTTCTATCAAAGAGGATACTATCATATTTAGATAACTTCCCTATTTTGAACCCTCATAAGCACGGCTTTCGCAAAGGATTTCCAACTGTAACAGCGCGTGTTTCCTATCTACGTGAATTATGTAACAGAATTAATAATGCCGAAGTTATAGGTGTTCTAAACGAGATTACTCAGACCTTTAATAACGTTGACCATGATATCTTTGAAATGAAGCTTAAACAAATTGATATTCCAAACAACTGTAAAAACTTGTTAACCTCATACCTTTCCAATCGAATGTTAATTTTAAGTTATAATATCAAATTTTCAACCAAACAAGTCGGTAGTTGCATTAATCTATAAAAATCTAAAGAATCGATTCCATTTTCCATCAATTAAACAGAGAATCCAACCGATCATGCACTGTTTATGAACCCAACGAAAATCTCCGTTATTCCGACGTTTTAAAAGTTCTGAGTTAAGTACGTGCGAACCTTTAAAAGTTTGGTAATTCGTGGCATATGGTCTGGTGTACAAGTTTTGAGAAATTTCCCCATTAGCGAGTCTCGCAGTAGTGTTAGGTATGTACGTAATAATTTTAACTGGCAACCAAAAACTCGATGATGTTAGAACTCGTTAAAATTTTCATCTGGAAACGAGAACCCCATTCAAAACAATACATAATATCTGCAAAACAATATCATTCGAATCTATGCAAGACCGTTTACCATTGTTGCAGAAACTGTTGCACAATAATATTTTATTTAAAAGTGAAGTATGCGCTGTAATAATGTCCAACATTCAATTAATGGACCCATTAAACGTAATTATTAGTAAAATTAGGCTCATACATAGAGAAAATATATTTACAATAAATATAATTGTATTATACATAAACATAATTTATTATTATATATGAGACAGCAACAACATTTGTTTAAATTCGCTATAAAATTTTTTAAGCAAGTAAAAATAATTTATATTTGGTTTAAATAAATACGTAAATAATATGTAATTTTTAAATATAAAATAATTACGTTAGAATTTAATATAAAAAATAATTAAATTTAATATAATATATTTTATAACCATATTGCTTGTAACCGCTAAAATAAAATTATATTTTAGATGAAAAGAGTGGCCCGTGTTGTCTTACAAAATTATATGTTTAGTAATAAGGGCGACCGATTTCGCGTTTATTTGCAACATATCCTCCCGGTCGCCATTATTATTAAACAGAGAATTTTGTGACCCAAGGACCTTTCTTGCATTTCTGCTCCTTCAATTTGACTTACGCTCACACAGAGTCATGATGGATTACATACATTTATATTAACTTACACATTATGTTTATATATTGTTATTTAATTGTGATTTGACGAATAAGTGCATATTAATTTAAAATTACACCAAGGTTCTGAAGTAAAAAAGTATTGATTTTCAGCTGTTGAAAACATGAGATTAAAACCTATCGTTAACATAAAATACTTTTAATTGAATTAGCGTAACTTTTGCAAATCAATATGTATAATTACTACTTGCATATATCACAATATTTGGAAACAATCGCATTTTTAGTTAGCTGCTTAGTTTGCTGGTCATTACCAACTTATAAATAACAGATTTATATTATTATTTATTTATTTATATCATTGTAAAAGTATTTCACTTACCTTTATGTACGTATCATATTTTTTAAGAAATTTAAGGCGTTGCCCTGTTTGAGGAATTAACTCTTTTAGAGTTTCTTCATCAATGGCATGTTCTAAAAGGTAATTCAATTTCTATGATATAAACCTGGTCACTATTGTTCTGAGATAAATAATAAGAAAATTACAGTGATTTTCACATTCTATTAATAAAGTATAAATGGGGAAGAAATTTATGCAATCTATCTTCTTCACATACTTTGAAGAGAAACATGTATCTTTTCTACAAAGCAGAAGCCATAGTAGTTTTCGCAATATTCATTCTAGAACAATACTAACAAACTGTATTAGACTTTAAACATTTTGAAAAATAAATAGGATATTTCACTAAAAAAATTGTAAATTTTTGCCTTTTTGTAAAAATGAGTTATTCAATTGTTTATTAGCTACTTATTAATCAGCAGCGAAAACAACACCAGCTTGCCAATTTAACGAACTTCATAGAATCAATAATAACCAATTATGCACTTGCTAATAAAATCTAGGTTATAGATAACTACTTACTTTGAAATATTCCCACGTTGTTAATAAATTATCCATAGTGCGATATTTTCTCAAAAATATCGACACACTCCGCACCACACAAATTTAATTAACTAATCCGGGACAGCTGTTTCGAGGGTGCACGGGATGCTCATTCTCAACCGTTGACCGAATGCTCTAAATCTAACATACCTATTCTGTCTCTACTTTCGAGAAAAATATTATTTACAAGTACCTACTTTTACTGCGTACATACCCTAGAACTAAGACATGGAAAGATAAACGGAAGGGTCTGTTGTCATTATAGTACGAAACATAAAATATGTACAGCCTTACGCTAATAAATCAAATAGAACTGAGTACGACAACGCTCCGTTCTCTCTATTCATCAAATTTATATTGCTTTTTATGTAAATAGTTTCGTAAGCGTCTAATTCCCGCGTTCTTAATCAATTTATGTGCTGTGCTATACTTCACGATTCTAATGTACCAAATCGATAAGACTTGATGTGTTCCTTGAATCTGATGCTTATCGCTCTTTTCGTTTGACCAATATATTCTCACGCTATCTGTATTAAGCTTTAATATAAACATTTATAAATAAAATAATGTTAACTGGTAAAATAATAATAAAATCCCGTTTCTAATATAAAAAAAAAAAAATTCAATATTCATGCTGGAAGTAACTAAACAAAGAAAATCTTTTAAATGCGTAAATTTCACCTTGAAACAGTACAGAAATCACTATTGACGATGATGTCACTTTTCGATTCCAACTACACAACGAAACTCCCACTCTATACGCAATGCCCTGGGCAAATAAACATGGTGAACGTAACAATTCATTTCAAGCGTATAATTGAATGTCAACAATGCATCCTTAATTTGTAGAACTATTTGAGGTATATTAAACAAACGCAAGAAACAAAATTGTCAATACCCTTTGTTAGATAGTAAAATAAATACTATGGAGCAGCAAAGAAGAGATAAGCAAAAAAATGCACCACAAACCCGCATCTATGAAGACGGCTATATATTTTGGTCCATGGTGCATAAGACTAGACATTAATAACATATATCTGACTCATATCTACCTTATTTACCCTTTTATGTTTATAGCAACAAGGTTGTTTGCCTTTACCACGAAACTTTCAGGCATGCCCTTGTGCGACGAGTGACGGGCCAATACAGATGGATTTGTCCCTCTCCCGTCGCGGAAAGGTTAAACAATATTCTTCTTCTCACATAGTATCGATTAGAGATGTGCAATAAATGATGTACTATCTTTTGAAGACTAAAACAGCAATTACTTTAATCAATTTGTTCTAAAAGTTGGATGTTACTTTTGCAGTTGTATAAATTTCAAAGGAAACCACTGGAGTATCTACTCCACTTGTTAACTCGCATGTAAATACAGAAAGTCGATCTTATTCGAAGTTGATTCAATTCCCGTGAGGTGCATCCAACGAAAGACTTAAATAAGGACGTACTAACTCCCATTGTCAGGGATAATATGTTGTACTACTGAAAAACCAACATCTTTTCTACTCGTAAAAGCACTTCAAATTTTCCGCTTTTCCTTCTTCAAAAATAAGTATATTTATCGGCTAAGTCTTCGAAAGGTATGCGAATGGTAAATATTTGAAAATGGAGTACTCGGGTAAATATTTGACCTTTTCGCGATATATATTTGACTTAGTCTTTCAAAAATTTATGCCGACAGTCATTTTTTCCCTAGAAACGTATAAACTCTCTAACTTCGTGTAATTTTAAATAACCTAAATCCGATAGATTTTTTTTTAATTTTCACTTTAAATTTTGTTGGATAATTAGCAGTTTAAATGAATTGATTTCGTGCAATAAAGGCTGAATGAGTATTAATGTTTGAAAATATTATTTCTTTACGCGGAAAAGTCTGCACCAAGCGGGAATTTTTTTATTTCTTTAATTTTAAAGCAACTGTGTTTGTAGTTTGTTTGTGCATCATGAGAAAACAAAAAATGTTCTGTTCGTCTGGTTGTTCTCTCGCGTCCATTTGTGAAAGTAGTTAGAATCCACAGAATTAAAATTTTACGGTATTGCTTCAACACCGTCGTGTTCAGTGTTACATATGTTCCGTTTCGGTGAAAAATCGCTCCGTTTCGGTGAAAAACCTCTACGTTTCGGTGAAAGTATCCGTTTCGATGAGAAATCTTTCCTTTTTGTTGAAAAATTTCCGTTTCGGCGAAAAATCGCTTCATTTCGGTCAAAAAATTCTCCGTTTCGATGAAAAGTTTATCCGTTTCAGTAAAATATTTCTCCGTTTTGGTGAAAGATGTCTCCGTTTCAATGAAAAATTTCTCCGTGTCGGTGAAGAATTACTACGTTTCGGTGAAAAGTTTCCCCAGTGATAGTTGAGGTATTTTGGTCAAATTAAGTTTACTAATATACAAGAAATGACGTTATGAGTAATAATTTTATCTAAGAACAAGAAAGAGTGGCATAAATTTGTTTATAACATTTACATATATTTTAGCGTTACACCAATTATTGGTAGATAAGTTTTAGATATGTATATTACTTATTAAATTTTCAAATATTTTCACTTCATGCTTCGCCAGATACTAATACTATAATTCTTGTAAAGTGTTAAAAATACCGGAAATAAGTGATTGCCCAAAAATGCAGAAAAATATAATAATAAGTTCGTCTAAGATGTTACTACAGAGAAAACTAAGTTAGTTCTATAGACTATGTCCCATACCGGTACATAAAAAAGTTATTTCGAATGGAAAGTTTGATGTTTCCTCCTGAGATCGTTTTTCTCGACCTAAGTAATCAGAAAGGGAAAAAACGTTAACGCAATAAAGTGAATGAGAGAACAACTAGAACCACTAAAAGCTTCCTTGTACCTACATATACAGAGTAATATTTTAGTTAGGAAAGTTTTGAGGAGTATAATGGCCCGACACACTTTGTACCGTGGATTGTGTGATTGCGAAACTTGATTTAGATACATTTTTTCGATTGCTTCCTCTTTTCTTCCTCTGTTTCTTTCCATATACAGAAACAAAGGTTAACAGGAATATATATCCTATTCTCAACGTTTGTATTACTGTACACTTATCGCATCCCTTGTTTTACAATAAATGTTTAAGCTTTCTAAATCAAGTACTCGAAAAATAACAGAGAAGTGTTTCTCGGTCTTTTTACTCTTGCGGAACATTTTCTGAAGAAGAACAATTTCGCGGCACACCTGCTACGTAGTTATTGAAATAAATAGAACGAGAAACTATATTAACAATTTTTTTATTTATTAAATCTGTGTTATGTAAACAATTTTGGCTTTTTAAAAGACTAATCCGGTTTAACTCTTCGCCTTATTAACCTAGATCTTCATTTTTCTAAAATCAAGGGATGCAGTAATTCTCTTAACGTAAAGGAAAATTCGCATCTCGCAAAAACTTCAAGTTAAACACTTCAATCGTTCAATCCTTTAGTTGTACGCTAGATGTGTAGTCAAGAGAAGATAATGTGTCGAGAACCTTACTTGAACAGCATCCTTCCTACAAGAATATCGCATTAGTCCTAAAAATAGCGAGCGGAAGTAGCCCTGTTAACATGTTTTTCGCTCTTCTCAATTTAATGGACGTATTTGAAAAGTTTAAATACGTGCCTCTGAAATAAACACGAAAAAATGAAAAAGGTATCCCCATAATGATCCGTATTTTAAATTTAGATCATCCTAAACGAATTATTTTTTCTTTTAATTCTAATTAAATTCTAAAACTTGATTCGTTCGACGCTCTCCCTACTTTTAAAACCGGCGGTGTATTTAAATTACAAATAATTGTCTCTTAATTAACTGATTACGATCGGCAAATTACATTGCTGGCCCAAGCTTTTACCACAAACGCCTACTGCGTTTTATAAATGATTTAATTAAAATCAAAAATCGATTCAGATGTTTTTACATCTGGGTATTATTCGAAACTAATCCTCTAGTTTGGCGAAATTGGATAATACAGTTGTTGTCTGAATAACAATGGGTAATATGACCTTTCCTAGTAAATTAACAGCGTATTCCATTCCATTGGATTCTATCAAAATGATAACTGTGTTTGTTAGAAGGTCAAAAGATCCAATCAACTTTATTTCAAATGTTTGCGGTTTCACATCAATTGGAATCAGGTAAATGACAACTTTAAACTATCTAAATTTTTGGAAAATTAAATAAATATTCAATAAATTTTGCGGCAACTTCTAGAAGTTTTAAATGTGTATTGGTGCTTTGCCATGGACCAGCAATAAATTTTCTGTCAGATTTCCATACCATTCCAGACTATATGACAAGAATCAAAAGATACAAACATTACAATCGCAAGACTTGGATGAAGACTATGAAACCAGATAAAATTATTTTCATCGAGACTTACTTTCAGAAAAATATAAACAATGTCGTTCCCTACCACGGAATTATACTTTCAATTTGCATCTGAAGCAGGCCCTTATATACATATTTAAAGTGAAGTTATTCGCTAAAAAATACCGCTCTCTTGTTTGCAGAGAAGTTTTATAAGTTTCAATTATACGGCCTCTTTGGTTAAGTATTGTAAAAATTGCTTGAATTAACAAAATGACATGGAGTGGGTAACCTCAATTATCTTTCAAATTGCTCACTCCGCGTCTGCCTGGGCCTCTCGAATAACACCGGAATATAATATTAGGCGTTCTTAAGAAAATATATCTATCTATTAAGGCTTAGAATTTTTTACGACCTACTTAGTTTCACGATTACGGTAAAGGAAAAAAGTTCTTTTTCGTATAGCTTCTACTTAGTTCCGGTTTTTACTCTACAAATATTATATTTCCTCCTAAAGGCATTATTGTTTTTTTTTAATCTAAAAGATGACCTCAGCTTTTAGTATACTAAATCTTGTTTGTTAAACAATTAAATAATTTTCTTTGTATAAGTACAAGCAGAAGTGGTTCCAGAACAACAGCCACATCATATAATTTTTCTAGGTCTCCAAAGAAATTTGGTCGAAAATGGATTTACCAAGTAGTAGTTTATGTTAAGAGGAATTTGAATAAAAATCAAGGGGATATTTTATTTTTGTAAAGTTTCAAGCTTAAAATGGGTTTATTTTGTTTGTCAATCTTATCGCCTAAATGCTAATTTGCGCGCTTTTTGGTGACCGAATAAAATACAGTGAAGCAAATTAAAATTTGTATTTTCAGTACTATCAACTGTGTACTAATGGCAAGCTTAGAGTGTATTAATGTCAATATGCCGGAGTTTACAAAAAGTAATCTAATCAAATATAAATAAAAAAGGACCAGCTAATTTAAACTTTATTAAACTTCTATAAATTAAATCGTCGTTCTCTGTCTATGTGTACTATAACTATATTACATTCATATTCACAATTTTCACTTCTACGGAATTAATTTCGCATACTTTTACTTTTTTTAGAGCTATAATTCTGTCGCGAGTAATTGACGAAGAGTAATGTACCTATTGCGCGAACTCTAGCCAATCGACGGTAACGTGCGCTCTTTAATGCAGAATTACTTGTCGAGGAATACTGTCTTAAAGTGTAAGCAGGTCCAAAGGTGATGTCCAGTCATCACAAATCACAAAAGATTCCGTCAGCGAGGCGATGTGATCGATTCTAGGGCGTGGCATTCCTAACCACACTACCACTTGTCATCAATTCAAACTTATGACGTGAAAACCTAACATCTTATTCATACTTGATACTATACACATGTTATGACATTGATAAACGTACGGTCCATCTATTCACAAATTTCATACGCCCCTCCCCGACCCCTATTTGCTGTCACCCTTCGTCGTTAGTCGCTATACATATACAGTGACCGCCATAAAATGTGCAACAACTCTATATCAGTACTTTTAAAAAATATAATTATGGTATTAATTTGTGCTTATTTGATTAACTAGAATTTTTTAGAAAATAACGCCAATTCCTGGGATTCTGGCAAAATTAAGTAAATAAATTTGAATTTTAGAACTTAAATTTTTATTAATGCACGCATCTGTAATATCATTCAGTATATCGAAATTCGACGTAAAGCTATAAGTCAATTCATCCAAAAAGTTATAAAAAAACATAATTACAACATTGGCACACAAAGCTATTTTTTAACAGTTCAAATATATTAAATGAAATTAACAGTTAAATACAAGACGTTAATTCAATTTGAAAATCCAAACATTTAAACATTTTCAATAAAAAAGCAAGACGTATTTGTTTACAATTAGCCTATAATTTGAATTTAAAATTTTCTAACATGGCGTGGTGCGATTTTTTGAAAACAATCCATTTAAAATACTTTATAAAAATGTCCAACCATCCAAATATCTATAAAGATTATTCAGTTTGAAGCCCGTTCTCTAGGTAACTTTTTTGTTTGTGTTAAATTACAAAACAATTGAACTTTTTGCCGTAGATTCAAAGTCTCCTATCACAAAAGCAATTGTACCAGTTCATCGGAAATTAACTTTGTTTTTTGAAACGCAACACCCTGTATATTTTGATATTTTGGGAATCTACAGATTAGCCCTTCTTAAAATTTTGTTTCTTACTTTTCGTAGAATTCAGCGATCAATCTTTAACAGTAAATTTTGCACGCGATTGTTTAAGTCTTCAACATTCTCATGGGAAGATTCATATACCTGATGATTAATGTAAGCCAACAAGATAAAATCCAAGGGCATCAGGTCTAGCGATCTGGCTGGCCAAACACTTGGTCGTTCAGTTCCTCCTTAAATTTCATTTAAAAATGCTGCGTACATTTTGAGTTGGAGCACCATCCTGCTCAAATGCAAGGTTTCTCCGTTCCATCTCATCAAGTTTCAGTCTTAAAAGCTTTCGGTAGCATTCGGTGTTAAGCGTATCTTCAAAGCTCATTTTTTAAAAAACAGTACAACTACATCTATGTTGAAAATGAGCATCTAGCGCAATTAGGGGAGCAATGGTGACTATTTTTTCTGATTGCTTAATCCATTCTTTGAAAAGTTACATTCGTCCGTCTGTAATACTCTATCCACAATGTTTTGCGGTTGATTCAACGCCTTTGGTGATCGCTTGAATATAAATGTTGCACCGCTTTAGTTTTATAATGTTTTTCGTAAGATAGTGTACACTGTCCTAATACTTAAACCTAACTCGGCCGCAGCTGCTGTGATTGATGCCCTTTGTTGGACTTCGAAATAAACCAATACATTAATTTCGTTTCCTGCATTAGCTTGACGATTTCTTTGTCTTTTAAGCACATTTTCATTAGTACTCAGCCTCTGCTCCAAGAGTCGAAAACACATTCTTTCTAGGATTTCTTTCTTCTTCTTTCTCTCCGGAAAACGTTGCCTATACAAATTTCAAGCTTCCTCTCCAATTCTATTGCACCGAAAGTACATTTCTAGAATATCAATCTTTTCATTATGGGGCACTTGATTCATGCTGTTTTAATATGGAAATGAATACGCCAAAACGATAATCGCCTAGCAAAAATTCACAGCATAAGCTACCTGTTAAACTGTGTCTGGCACTTTGTGCTCTGTTTTTTCACACAACATCGCTGTCGTAGTCCATTAAATTGAGACTTTTAACCAACTCTTGAAAGAAGAAGTGGAAGTATTTGTTTTTCAAAATGATGCCCCCAGAAAATGTAAAAATATATAAAGTGTTCTATTGAAGAAACTGAAGTTGGTGCCATTTCCGGTGAACTGGTACTGTATATAGCAATAGAAAGTGGCATTAATTTTAAGAAGTAGATATTTTTTTTCAATTGCTTAAATGTAGAGAAATGTATTTGGCGTGAACTTTATGACGGTAGCTGTAAGTAAAGACATGAACACACACAATCGGTCAGGATATTTGGGGTACGTTTACTGAGCAGTCATTTTTATGTAAATTGCGTAGCAATTTAAATTTATCAAGGGTGTTGCAAATTTTTGGGATTTATATATGGCGTTTTTTTATTATTATTATTGTTCCGCTGATCTAATATTTTGGTAAACTGCAGTGTATACTTTTTGTACAGCCAAAAAGCGGATGTATCTATCCAATGCGATGTGTATGCGTTTGAAAAAAACTTGAGCCGAAACAAAGGGAGATTAAAAACATTGATTCACTCTTGTCGTGCTACCGTTTTGTCTGTATACATATATATCCAGTACAGCGGAGCATAAGAGAGTGTGCATTTTAATTCTGGACACGTAACATAGATAGTTTATATTCGTTTAAGCCATAGATACGAAATTTATGTCTGGAATGAAACAAAAACGACGAACTACCTACGATTAAAGCTAAACAAGGATGGTTTTAAACCTTTGTTCATGAAATAATAGCCAGTCATTTTAAGCAATTGCTTTTGATTTATTTATCAATTATTTTTTTGTAACAGATAAGAATTCCCAGAACACATTTGATTGATTCCTAAAAAAATAACATTATCAAATTAGATTACGCAGATCCATAATGTAAAGAGTGTGGACGACACATAGGTCCACCCAAGAAAACATCCTAATTACGAACGTTTAATGAAATCACATAGGAAGTCCATGATATATAACAAGAACTATTTCCAGAGAATGTTTTAAACCTGATAATTCATCAAAAGGTCGGACCGAGTCCACACAACGTTGGAGAGGTTCATGAACATTTAGATAACCAGTTTATTATTTGGATAGGGTGCTCAGTGAAAATCAAACGATCATGGTTTAATGCCTCTACGAGGGTAGTATGAATAGTTTCCAGTCTCATACAAAAACAAGTACTTTTTTTGATAAATTCAGTTTTATTTCTCAACACAATCTCCTTATAAGTCTACAGGCGACACGAAGACCAGCTAGGGAACGTAAAGTCAGACGAATTAGCCAGAGCAAGCTCGTCAACTGCAGAAAATCGCCCATTGCACTCGACGTGAATGGGAAAATAAGAAATCTCAAGACTGGTGGAAGATTATTTCATGTTGGAGACAGACCAGGCAATTTCTGATTGTACATAGACCTACATTCACAGCCGACCTGCTAAGCTGATACAGGGAGTCCGTTAGAACAATAGTGGGCTTGCTAACAGGACACTGTATGCTCAAGAAGCATACGAGTAATCTGCGCCTGACAGTGGAAACAGCATGTAGATTCTGCCAGGTGGAAAAGGAGATTGCCATCCATGTGCTATGCGAACATATAGCACTGGCAGGAATATGGCTCTCAAAAATGGGCCCGGAATACCCAAAAGAGAGGAATCACTCAACAAAACTGGTAAATCTAGCAAAGAAAGCAAAACTAATGTAATTGATCTAATGAGAGAGGAAGATCAAGAACCACCTCAGGTAGTAATCTAATCTATACGCTTTTTCTAGCTCTGCAAAATAGGCTTTCTTTCGAAATGCTCACAAACTCCGCTGCGTCTCTGACTGATTCGATGGTCGCCTAGCACTATTTTGACGGTTTCAAGCTTAAATCAGAAAATCTTACCACAATTTCACCTAAAATATAGATCTCGATTTTCAAACCATGTACTTTAGGATCACTTCAGTATTTTTGTATGGTATACTACTAGATTATACCTCTAATCTTTAAAACAAATATCAACATAATATGGCTGAAAGGCCATAATCTACCTCACTATCTCGTTGTTCATAATGATATGATACAAAATATTTTATAGTAAATTTTAAAGTAAAAACATACTTACAAATCCTGTTTCTATTACTTTCGTTAACCTATCTTCCTTATATTTAAAAAAATACTACAATTTTGAGCATTTTAGCTTGGCATATATAAGAAATACAAGATATTTACTGATAATTTCAACATGGTTTAAAATATTCCTATTCCCAGATTCCCAATGTGTTACTATTTTGTTCTAGACTTTGCACTTATCTATCTCGTCTTCATCTAGACTCTATTTTAAATCTTCTCCACCAAAGATAGCGTCTGTACTAATGCTTTTTTTAATTCCCTAATTAAATTCCTCAAATTTGAATTTGATGAACTTATCTGGATAACAGAGCAGTAATAATATTCAACTGTAAAAGTTAGAATTCGAGAAGGACTTAAATTGAGTTTTCGGATGCTCAAACATACGTATGTACGTTCTCGTAGTAATTGACCTCAGTTTTAATTTTCGATTTTGTCGATGTGGAATTGCGGGCGATTTGGATGATTTAAACGTTATGTGGTGTGATATTTGATTGGCATAGTCCAAGCATATGATTCTAAACGATTTAGCGAATATCCGTTAATGCCTCTTATCAAGTATATTTACATTAGTGAAAACTAGCTAAGGTTTAGTGAGGGATAACATTAAATAGAAAAAATAACATCATATTTGATTGAAAAAGTATTTAAAATGTTCTACCTATATTCACTTGCTTATACTTCCTTTAGAAATAATCTAATTTATTAATGAGTTAGAGCCAACTGCACAGTCTGGATTTAAGAAGGGTTTCAATTATAAAACCGCATTACTCTCTGTTACAGATATGGATTTAATACTTTCAGAAAATATTAACGCTTGTGACACTGTCGACCGCAAAAAATTTTTATTGAAAAGGTCATCGTATATTTAAGCAAACTTTTCAAACTTCCCACGTGGATGTAACTGTAACAATTTCTTTGCTGTACATGCTAGGACTAACATTTTCTAGGTTTCTAGTTTTCTAACGTCTAGTTTTCAGCTAACGGAATTTAGTTTAAAGTTGAGAAAGCTCACACTAACATCGAAAAGTCTAAGTTCATTATTTCTCGGGCTATGTACACGTATAGCTATCATTATAGTTTTCTTGTCATTTCACGTTTTTTTTCTTCTTTTAATATCGTTTTAAGGTATACTTTATTTTTATCGTCGATTTTATAATTATATATTATATATTGGAAAAGAATAAATAAGATCCCCTTCTAAATTTCAAGTTGATTCGTTTTTCTTGTTTAACGGCCTCCACCCATGACTTGATTTATGTCCTTCGGAGTAAGACGCAGTGAATTATATGAAAAGGAAATATAAAATGGATGAATAACCTTTTGATTTCTTCATATACAGTCTAGGCTAATAAAACTGAGCAGCTTATACCTTGTAAAATTTAAAACTATATTGAGGCATAAATACAACGGTTACATTATAAAATTCTACATGTAAATTTATGTCGTTTTAATGACCACCTGTATTCGTATAGGTATTATATTGTACGCTTCCTTTATTTTGGCTTCAAATAATGTTTTTCCGTGTAGTTTCTTAAGCTGCTCCAGTTATCAATTGTCCAATGCTGGTGTTTTTCTGCCTACTCTAAACGGGTTTTTGTTGCCATAGGACGCTTTAATCCTGCACTACGTAGCTGCTCTAGCTGACAAATTTTGAGTAATCCGCGGAATAACATTTCTTTTCATATATTTTTGCGAAAATCTACAGATGCTCCATTTTATCGACCCAGGCTATATAGTACAGGATGAGTATTTGACGTTAACTATAATAAATTCAAATTCCGCACCATTACCACTAGGATGTTGCCACATTTCTATTCTAAAAATATATTTAGCAACGTTTAATGTTCCTTTTTAAAGTTATTCTTATGTATATTACTTCAATAAGAAATATACGAAAATACTTACTATTCAGCACTGTTACTCTTCGGATATAACGCTACATTTGCACTTAAAACGTTCCAGGGAAAAACTAGCTGACATTGGCGGGAATGAGTTAGCTCCCCCATACCATAACACTTACTATAATGGAACCATCTTTCGTATTTCGACTTTCGCTTATATGCAACAAAATAAAATTAAATAAGAACGGTAAATGTTAATTCAACCTCTTGCACAATAAATTAAAATGAAATTAGAAACAATGAGAACTTGCTTAAAATTATATTATTAAACAATCAGCAAATTTTTCCTCCATCTCAAGATAATCGATAATAATTTCGAAAAATGGGTTATTATATTCGGCGGCTTTTGGTTAATCTAGCGGATGTTCTAAATGATTGAACGCAAATTGATCTCTAGATTCAACAAATAACGTCGAAATTGATTGATTAAGTTCGTGGAAATGATTTGCGAAGTTACAAATACCCCGAAACGTGTCACTTGTAATTAGCATTTCATTATGTCCCGTGTAAAGGGTTTGCTACAGCGTATTTATGCCCTAACGGTCAAGAAACCCCCTTCCTAGTTATTAATAAAGTCTGTTATAGTCGATTCTGCGTAGGGTTGCCTAAGAGAAATATCATCAATATTACGTCAAGACCTCACAGTTAATTTATAATCGGTATTGTTCCTTCCTTTGGTACATTGTAGAAAAAGAATTTAAATTTATTGAAAAAACACCTAATATAGTACATTTATGCATGAAGAAAAATAATTGCAAATTGCTGTGAGTGTAACATTTGCAGATCTGTGCATTTTTTTACATGGGGATCTCATTTTTTAGGAAACAAACCTATCTTCACGTGAACCATCCTGAAACATAATAATAGTGAGGTAGGCAAAGAAAAACTTTTCGAATATACTGTAACTTTACTGGCAATCACGTAAATTCACCTTTTTCTTACCTTAATTTTTACAGATATCATCCTGCACAGAATTCACAGAAACTTTTTTATTGTAAAACGAATTCGTTTTAAATTTAAAAATTTCCCTTTAGGCACAATAGTTGATTTTTCATTGCGTACTATTTTCATCAGGATTAATGTTGTTGAAAGAATCAAAAAACAATCCTTTTACAGGATTATCGAGAACAAGGAAGATAGAACGCTATAATTTAAACAGTATTTATTTAGCTTTACAGCAAATAAAAGCAGATCGACGAAATTTTCGAATGAAATCACTTTGTTCGAATAATAGTGTAAATGACATTAAGTAGAGATTCGAATAAATTTCAATATAAAACATTTCCCGTAACATTTTAAGACGGGGGAAGTTACAGTCGCTCGACGATAACACCAGACAGTGCCTCAAAACTGGATCTGTTGTTTTCTTTTGTTATTCTGTCATTGTCATTCTTCAGGTATTCAATTCTTTGGAGCTAGGACTGAATGCCTCTTTGAAATTGAACGTGTTTTGGTTAATTTAATCCAGCGCTCCCAATTCCACTTAAATATCTCTCATCTATGTTCTATTTTATCGATTTTTGTTAGAATTCTACAAATACTTGGAGTACTATTTCACTAAATTAGATTGTTTTAAATCCAATTTATTATGTAAATGTAGAGAGGTAAAAGGGAATGCTCTTGCAGACATATTACATTAATTGTTTTCGCAACATACCTAGAAAAGTGAGGAAATCAATTTTATTAAAGGGATATTTGCACACGTACATCAACTTCAATTTTGTAAAGCGTTATTATATGCGATCTGCAATGTTTTTAATTTGCCAGAATAGCATTATAATTTTTAAATTAAACTCGCGTAATAATTTAGAAAAGTACAAAAATAAAGAAAAAGAAAACAACTAGTACATGAAACTATAATGCTAATGGTACCTTGGAAGAAATTTGTGACAAAAAACCGAAGCTTACAAGGTTAAGAGATAATCAAATTATGTATTTTTCATCGACATCGTTGACAATAAAGATTACAGATTTATATATAACATTCACGTTTGACGAAAACGAACGTGGCGACGAAATTCAAGACGGAATTTATTATGAGCGGAAATGGGAACACCACGAGAAAACGATTTTCAGGTGAAAGACATGCTCGAATAACACTTTAATGTATTCGGTTGCTTTATATGTGTCTGATTTACGATTTTCGTTCGGAGATATATAAATCCAACCAAAAAAAGTTGTAAGAAAAACTTTTCGCTAAATATTTTTGATAACTCAAATTTTCGTTTGTAATGCATCACAGATGAATTATTACACAAATCTTCTAGACAGATTAATGCAAACAACGAAGGAGTAAAGGCAATTTCAAACAGCGTAGACTTCTCAGCTTACCCTGGTAGAAGAAACGCATATGCTTGTAATATTTTTCCCCTTTCAACTGCAGATGAACGAAGGAAGGCCTTGAGACAGTTGAAAAATTAACACTGTGAGGGAGGCAAGTTTAATAATCGCAGTGGAGCACCAGGTGCTGTAAATCGATCTTACCCCCAAGAATTTCATCATCTACGAGGTAACATTGATCAGAGCAATATCGAAAGATTAGGTTAATTGCTTAAAAGGGAATTATTCTCCGGCGTTTGAGTTAACTGAAATATCATGAATTATTCATAGGAAATGAGAAGAGATGTCATAAAATGAAAAGCTTCACAGGTACATTGCAGTTTTAAAATATTGACGCTCTACCAATTAAAGACATTCTAATTTACTCTCGTAATATTTCTAGAACAAAAAAAATCGCCAATGAATTAAATTTAAATAAATAAAAAGCGGTTCATGAATATTTTATGCCAAGAAGCTCATTTTATAAACAAATATACTTAGTTAATGCATACATTATAAGAAAATAAACATATAGTTACACTAGCGCCCTCAGTTTTTGCTGGTATTCACAAATTATTTTACCCATTTGAAAGCTCTCTTCTACGGAAATAAAGCGAATTGAAACCTTCCTAGCTTCAATACCCGTACATGGTTTTTAGATCAAAATTAAACATAAAAATTTTCATGACAGAATGATTTAACATCTTTCCATTTTTATACAAGCCCAAAATATATGTTTACATATGAAATCGAACCCGTAGAATCGACTGCCGTTTTCCCTAACTTAGTACCCGTTTCACCTTTGAAGCTACAGCCCCCGATTTGGCAAACAATTAATGTACAATTTCTCAAACTGTTTTTTCATAACTACATTGGAGATTATTTTTCAACCAATTCAACTCGTTGAGATCTATAAAATGAGACCTGTTTTCACATTTTTGCTGTTTGGGAAAATATTGTAGGGGCCAAATTATTTAGATTTAGAACCAATCCTAGCTTAGATGAGAAGATGTAAAACTAAAAAGATCCTGAATGTGAATTGAATTGAAATTACATACATAAACATATAAACAACAATTTCTATTTTCAGTTATAAAATCTAATTAGAAGTCCCTGCTTTGTTCTACTGATTGGCATATTTTTCTATTTTTTTTCGGTTAATGTTTGCAGTTGTAGAATTTCTGCTTCTTCGAACAACAAACTACTAAAATTCAAGCAAGATATTGTAATTAAATAATTAATTTCAAGCGTTGAAAAGCTTAATTCAATTTTAGTTTTAAAACTTTGTAGACAGTAGACGTGGTTTTACTACTAAATAAATTGGAAACAAATTTGTTCAATTTATTTAGGTATACAGCGTTGTAACTTTGAAATTACTCAACTGGGAGTAATATATAATTTCGGACATACTTGTGACTAAAGGGCATTCTTTCGGATGCAGCTTAATCATTAGCGTGTTTTATTTCAATTAACTTCTCTTTTCGAGAGTCTGTAACTGGTGTATATTACATTAGCTTATCTACGAACAATATTCGTAATTATAGGCAAATATTTAACGGTGGTAGTTCAAAATTTAGCGGTTAAATAAATTATATTAATTTGCGGGTGTGACTTCGATTGAAAATGATGTTAGATATTTATGGGTTTCGGATTGCTTTAAATGGTCACGTTCAAATTGAACTAATATTATTTATCGACGCTCCCTTTTGACAACTTTTGCAATAGATAATATCGACGTAGCTGACGACAAAAAGGTAGCGCAATGAGGATGATTGAAACAATTGCATTCGCGGTATTCAGAATTGCGAAATTAATTTTGTAATGCTGTATGAGACTTGTTTATGGACTGATGCATTTTTGTATTTATCAAATGAGATATATAACATATTTTATTTATCGAATATGTTTTTTGTGGAATTTAAAGAGTATCTTCCTTTAATAATCCTCCGAAATAAATTAAAACTACAAAAATACGTGTAATTGTCAGATATAGCCTTGCCCAATAAAATTAAGCACCTTAAATTTTGCAAAACTTGAAACGTTATTAAAATATATTTACAATTTAGACTTAGATTTCAAAATTCTACATCTAAATTAATATCGGCTGTTTTTGACAATTAACAATTTTCATTAATTAACTTAAACCTAACAAAGTTTATCTAGGATGATTTCCAAAACATTTCGGCCCTTCTTTATGTCTTTAAAAAAATTATAAGATGCCAAAAAATACAATATTTGCTTTTATTAAAGGCATTGAAGCTAAAAATTTTAAATTAAAATTTTCTTTGCTGTTCGAGGCATTGCAAAGCGTGATATGGAAATGGAATGAAGTTCGCCAGTTAATAACGAACTGGTTTTGTTAATCAATATGACACAGACAATAGAATAAAAGGGATGTGCGTGAAATAAATACCAGAGCAGAAACAAATTGAATATATTTTGTGGGTGAATGTAGTTTGTATCCCGCAACCTGAACTAAAGGGCAACAACGCATTATGGTATCGCTTAATGGATGTATTATACAACACCAGTTGCTTCTAGATAGATGTTCCCACATAAGAAAATATTAAATACGATTTTTGATATCCAATACACAGAATATGATTTTCTAATATCAGATTGTTTCAAGAATCCAATATGTTGGGGTTATGTACGACATGAATAAGTACTGTAGTGCAATCTCGACTATTATTGTATGCAATATCTGTATTGGAAACGATAAATTGAAAATATTTTTAGCAGCAAAGGGAATGTAATATTGTTATAGGGATGACGAGAACACTTCACCTTTAACTTTGATTTATCTACCTCCGCTGGTTGTACAATCTCTCTTGACAATGTACTTTTTAAATTCTTCTTTTGCAAATCTCCATTGAACTCTCCTCTTTTCGTCTGTACTTTGGCTATTTACAAGACTTTTGCCTACTACATTTATTTGCACGTTTTTGACCAAGCAACACGAGCAACATACATTAAAAAGAAATTACTAAAAATTTTAATAACCCGAAATAAGACAAGATAGCGAAAACTACATAAACGTACACATCTTTACAAACATACATAACTATACTTTAGCTCATACAGAATGTAAAACCATAGCTTTACAACAATATTAAGATACCGGGGAAATAACTTTCTATCCCTGGGTATACAATTGCGAAGCAAAAAATATAATAATAATAACCATAACAATAATAATAAAGAGGACGATAGAGATGATAGTAATAAAGATGTTATACATAATAAATTGAAATCTAACAAATAACTACCTTAATTCTGCTTATTGAAGCAATTTTCGTCGGTTTCTTGATTTTTAAAAAGAAGTGCGTGTACTTAAAAATAAGCATTCGTTAATAATCCACAAAATTAAACATTATTATGTGTTAGCTAAGTTATACTTACAACATAAATGATTCATATCACACAAATTTAGTTTATTTAATATGCAATATCCGACAATGTTGATTAATAACATTGCTAATTCGAATTCGGGACAAATATACTTGAATGAAAGCATTGATCAATTTTCAATTATTCTCTACAGCTGTAATCCCAACAATGTAGGAATCTACTTGTTTGCTTGATGAATGCGTATTTCTAATACCATTATCGGTTTATGTAGGTAAAGGGGTTGCACTACGAATATGAGAACTTGTACAACTTGGAGGTACTATAGAAAGAACTATTTAGAACTTTGACCTTTTGTGTAAACAAGAATATATTTTTTCAAATAAATTATTTTATTTATTAATTAAAATTCTATATTTATTGTCTCAATCTTAAAATTATTATTTTAACAAATTTCTCGTATAAATTTTACCAATTTTAGACTATTGAGAGAGTATCAAGATCTGTGTAATTTTAATTTTATTTTTTAGGAACCTGATTTTTTTTATGAAATATTTAAAATTTAGCATCCACAATATGAATATTACACATCCTTTTCTCGATTATATCAATTTATATCTCATCCCGAAATCGTGCAATCCACAAAGTTGCGGTTAAGTTAGACCTTTTTAAAACATAAGTCATATGTTCAATACCACGTGCCACAATTTTGTTTGTATCCTATTGATTTATTTTCCGCAGAAATTAACATCAGTTAAATGACGACAAACGTCTCTGCAATACAAAGGCTTAAATTACGACTCTAAGTACAATGAAACCTAGAGAATCGATTCCCATTACTCCCATTCACTTATCTTGTCTACTTTTCAAGCTACATCCCTCGAAACATCTCGAAAAGGGATAACATTTTATTTATGAAACAAAAAATGGAAAATGAACGAATAGTAATATTTTGACATAACATAGTTATTATGTACTAACTGTTGCTTGTAAATAAAATTGTGATATATACAATTAGCCCAATATACTAAGCCGTTTCATTTGTATCATTCTAATAAAAATGTTTAAGTTTAAATTTTGAATTTTTTTCAAAGTACGCGTTTATTTAAGTAAAACAAAAATCATCCCTGGATACCATCAGATGAAATTGATAATTTTGGAATTTTTAATAAATTCTAACATAAAACCAAAATTTCTCGTGTTTTACTCTAAATCCCCTTGAGCACTTTTCAACGCAATACAAAGGCTTCAGTTACATGTTTTCGAGTAAAATCTGACTCGGGGAATCGATTCCCATAATCCTCATTTACCTAACTCGTTTATTTTTCGAATTACACACCAAGAAAAGCTAAAGATAGGAATCAGAGTTTCCCAACATTCTAAAACTTGTAGCTCGCTTACCGTAAGAGATAGAAAATCGGGATAACTTTTAATGGATCCAGTGTATCAAAATCTATAAATGAAGTTGTTAGTTGGAGAGATACAGGAAAATTAAGAAAATGATGGAAAAAATCTTGGAACCTTTAGAAATTCGATTTGACAATTTGACGATTTGACGATTTCAAAAATATTTTAAAATATCTATTGTGACGATGGTTCCCTATGCAGTTTGATCTGCTGATTCCAGGGATTACCACCATTTTTCGGTATCTTCAATGGTTTTTGACAAATTTGAGTTTGAATGTCACTATTTTGTAACAAATTTATTTTGGTAAGTTTGGTAGATAAATGTCGTTCCAGAAGCATCATAAATCTGTTGGAAAATCATTCACAATCCCTTCGAACACTACTCAAAATAAATTAGCACAAAATTTATAATTTTAAAATTTCCTTTAATGTTACTGAATTAACTATGCAGTTATACTCATGAATAGAGTAGGCAAATTCGGGTGCACACAATCGGCGCAGCTAACGAATGGACTCTCGCATGCGAAACACTAGTCAGTATCTAATTCCCTGCCGTCTGGAGCGTACGTAATAGTAGCAGCGAAGCACTCTTTGTTCTGTTTTTAATAATGTCGAAGGTACGTAGAGCTATCATTAAATAAAGCGAATAGATTCGCTAAGGATTATCCGGATTTGACTTACGGCGACCTAAAAATTAAATGTTTAGTGTGCGATATATATCTAACGTGTTGGTCACAATCACATTTGTAAACGGCAAGTGCAAAATGCAAACCATATTAATATCGAAACCGGTGTCGCCGCAAAATACGAACAATTCTTATTTAATTTATGCACAATGATGATTCAGTGTAATCTGGCGTTTACTTTGTTAAACAACAATTCATTTATTTCATTTTGGAACAAAAACGCCAATATTACATTACCGAGCAGGACCACGTTACGAAATTATTTACCATCTGTGCGTGTACATTTAGAAAATAGAATTAAGGCTGAACTGAAAAATGAAAAAGTGCGCTTGTGTGGGGATGAAACAACTGACTGCAAAAAAAAGGCCTGTACTTAATGTTATGGTGCGCAAAATGGAACCACATCAATCGCCATCTTCAATTTTATTAGCTTCTAGACGAATAGAAGAATGTACTGCCCAAGTAATTTCAAAAGTGGTGTTAAGCACATTGGAAAAATTTTAAATATCCAGAGATCAAGTCTTAATGTTTATAATAAATGGTGCCGCAACCATGCTTTCTGTAGGCCGATCTCTTAAGGAACAATGTGGTAACTGTTTACATATTACATGCAAAATTCATGCTCTACATCTTGTGGCAGAAACAATTCATAGATGTTATCCACAGGTGCATGCGCTAATTGCGGGTACAAAAGCAGTGTTTCTGATATCTCCAAAATGTATTCGCGAATTTCACAGACTGTGTTCTCATACTCCTGAACTACCACAACCGATCCTTACACGTTGGGGAACATGGTTATAAGCGGCATTTTACTATCATAAATATTTTGAGAGTATAAAGAAAGTGGTTCTATTGTTCAATCCGAAAGAATGTGCAGCTATCAAAACAAATCACAAAAAATTTGAAGATAGTCAGGTTTAAAGTGATTTACAAAATATTCACAGCAATTACATCGAAGTAGTGCAAGCAATAGAAAAATTACAAAATTTTTCAGTGTCGTTAGAGGAATCACTGCAAATTGTGAAAAATGTACACGCACAGCTTTGTTCGGTAGAAGACGCAAAAAATAAGTGTATTCTAATTAAATTTTAAAGTGTTTTAGACAAAGATTCAGATTTTGCCACACCAAGATTCGTCTACAGATGCGTTAAGTTGCTTAAGATTTTTTTAATTGTGCAAATATAACATCACTAGATGTTATACAAGAACATATTTTCCTCACGGCGGACGCGTTTTACAGAACTTTGGAAACGCACCTACGTTCAAAATATTTAATCTCGTTTCTCTAATTTTTCAAGTCACAGAAGACGCTTAACACTGTGATTTTTTTTAATCATCGAATTACATACACTCTCGATTTTATTTTTTATACATATGACTAAAGATGGCAATTTCCCGTGTGTTCATTCAGTAACACATTGTATTGTTAAGATATTACGAATTCCAATACAACGAATTCCGTGTTAAGAGTCTTCTAAACAGAACTCTTTTTAAATGTGAGTTATAAGTGTATCGGCTAAGCTTTAAGGTAACAATCTGCATGATTTGTTAAGAATGTACACAAATTAATAAATAGTGTAGTAAAATAACACGACAGCAATCTACTAAACTGATGAGCATTGCCATATCCAGAGAGTTGATTATTTATTACATATTATTCACTTCAGTATTATCTCTGAAGAAAGAATTATCCGGAATGGTGCTATTGGATATAATCAAAACTTCAAAAGAAAGAATACCAAAGCAGAATTTTAATAACTAGCTACCAAGTCGGCAATTAAATCAAGCTAACCAAATGCAGCTTAAATTCGAACAAATATTCAAAAAGTTCTTTGGAAATAAAACATATATACGTGGGTAGTCTGAAAAGTTTGGCGTTACTCGTGAAAAATATTCTAGTAATATAATTGCGCATATGTTGGAAGACGCTTTGGAAATTTCAGCCATGTTGGATACTTAGCTGTTATTTAACCGTCGTTTCTGTGAGTTGATGTTATTGTTGCTGTAAAAATGAAAAAAATCACATATTGAGCCGTCGTTAAATTCATGCAATACATCTACGCAAATTAAAGTCGAAATGGACGCTGTCTACGCGAACCATTATTTGCCACAGTGAAATTTTGGACAATGTTACCTTCCGCTGCGTCTTCCAACGTTACATTTGCAAGATCAACGATAATCTTATGCGAACCTATTCCAAATTCACAGGTTTCCTACTTGTCTGGTTGATCGAGCGATACGCTAAACTTGTTGTCAATGGTATCTTTATTTCTCACACTTAATATTAAATTGACTACATCTAAACCTTAAACTTACTGTGCATAATAGCGAACTCGCCTATTTAGGTGCTAACTACTGATCCTACTGGAGCTAATAATCGACTACTCTTTTCTTTTCTGAAAATCTAAATGTCTTTTTTCTTATCGTTTCGTAATTGTTTTTGTGTTGCGAGGAAGTGGTTGTACACTTGCAATAAAAACTAGCTGGAGATCCAAGAAAGAGAGAACAATACAGCACGCTCTTCCCACGCACCAAACGGCCGAGGGCGTCCTTTTCTCTCTTTCTTGGGTGTCCGGGTACATTATATTCCAAGTGTACCTTACGACCCCAAAGTACAATTTTTTAAATCGACACAGTTTTCTTCTCAGGATTTCAATATAAACTGACCTGTAAGAATAGCTTTGTATAATTTGTCTAGTTCTGGTTCTAAACTAAAACACACACTTGTGTGAGGAGATCTATTTCACACTATAAAAGTTGACGGACGAATATTTCTTAAACTAACAATATTTATAAAAAAAAAATCGAATATTCGGTATTTCACCCCACAGATCAAAAAGAAAGGGGTAACATAATAATATAAACTGAAAAATGATTTAAAAATGTTCAAGTTCTCGACCGACGTTGGCTCTCTATTCCCATTAAATTACATTAGAATATGTAAGATAATTAATTAAATATAATGTCGGTCTCTTTGTTTTTCTTTTCAGGCGAACTACCGGCAGCTGTTCATCACGGAAATGCAGCTTCTGCAAACAACTTCGCATCAATGCTATTCCTGCTAACTTTGGCCTGTACGACGTTAAGGTTCAGGTGACCTGAATATGGAAGTCAAATTGTAGCTCACGCACTCATGTAATGAGTATCCAGTAACGAAAAAAAAAAAAAAAAAAAAAAAAAAAAAAAAAAAAA
>LR736929.1:105063-133872 GCA_902654985.2 Oryctes borbonicus
AAAAAAAAAAAAAAAAAAAAAAAAAAAAATCAAATAACATATAGGGAACGATGCAGAAGAGAAACCAAGAAAAAGTAGAATAGAACAACAGTATTTTAATACCATAATCATATCAACAACACAAAATATATTAATAAAAGGGAAAACCTAAAATAAACAGTCAGTGACTGGACCAAGTTCGGAAGACTGGATATAAATTACAAAAAATGTCTCACAAGTTGGAAGATACAAAAAGATTATATGTATATGAAACAAACATAATTATACAAAAAAAAACAAATTAGATGTATTATATGTATCCCCAAAAATGTGGAAAAAGTATATATTGTAACCCCGTTCCTTTTAAAAACCTTAATACATATATATGAAAAAGATTTTAAAAATTATAAAATAAAAGTTCGTGTTACCTAACCTGGAACCCTAAAAGGGAACTTCCAAATGATCTAATCAATGGTGCCACTACATAAAACAAAAAAAAAACAAAAAAAAAAACAAAATAATAACATGGAGGAATATATTATAAAGGATATAATACATAGTGAAAAGTTAATTTAAAAAATAAATGATATTTGTTAAATATTCCTTGATTGAGTTTACTTAAGTGTGAAAAAAATGTGCCACGATCAGGTGAAGTTTAAACATTATCTCCTTCGTTTCCATTTGAATTAAAATGTTATATACATACATATACTATAATTATAAAAAGCTATATAAATATGAACTGGTGTGGTTCCCCTGTTTCTCGCGTTGGCCAGAAATAACTGGATCTGTCTGTTTAACATGGAATATTGTGATATAGCTGAAAAAAGATTTATTGTATAACTCCTAACTATTATTAAAAAATAAGAATAAATATAATATACAAAATATTATTACTTAAGTAAGGAAAATAGTATAAATTAATATCTATAGATTTTGGGGCAGGACTATATCAAAATGGAAAATCTAAATGTGTGTTATTCACGTATTGATGTAAAGTGTTAGTTGCATCGTCTTAATTTTAAATGTAATTCGAAATAAGAGTTTATTAATATATAGTCCTCTCCTTGTATTTTCGAATTTTTGACCTCCTAAAAGGATGGTCAAAATTAAAGTAAACAATGAGAACTATGGTGTATAATTTAAATAAAATGTAAACGATATGATATAAGTATTATTTCAAAGATTTGTCTATATGTAAAACAAAATTTCAAATATCATTATCATAAAATGTTACCTACAATAATTACATCTTTTTATTTATTTCTCCCGCTTTACCTTGGTAAATTTCGATAAAATTAATTATTACTGCATTCCACGGTCAATGAGAAACACCGTTGAGTAAAAGAAAAATTATAGAAATAAATGAAACTTCTCTAATTAAGAGAAAGGTGAAAGGTTGAACAATCCTAGTATAATTGCTCGTCCAATTAGAACCATTCTAATTGATCTTAGTGCAATTTTTTTATTTAAAGTACTTCGCTATGGAAACAATTTTGGAGGACATCTAAAGGTAAGTGAAGTAAAACATATTTATGACTAATTAACAATTAATTACAAGATGACTTTTAAAAAATGAAACAGAATAAGTTCATTGTGAAGATTGTAGAAGGTAAAAAAATATTCACTTGCAAAGGTACTTTCGACCAAAAAACAATGCCTTGTGGGATCTGCAAATTTACCAAATTTCATAGAAATCGACTATTTTCAAAGGTTTTCAATATTCGATAATTTCGAGCCAAATTATATTTCTAGGTCAACTAAACTTCCACAAATCATTTCACTTTTTTCTCTCTCAAAAGTTACTTTTTCCCTCACTTGTTTGCTTTAGCAAAACTTTTTTCCGAAGGGAGATATCGTCAATTTACGCGGATTCTACACAATATTTTTCACCCCACCACCCTCTGGCGGAATAAACAGAATTGCTAAAACAACGTAACCGACAGTTTTGCATGAATTCAAAAACGTGTATTTAAATTTTAAATTGATCGGAGGGAGTGTAGTGCAGGTTTAATCAAGTGAAAACAATGCCATACAACCGGATGACGCGGATTAGTATTTCAAGATCAGTAATTTTTCAATTTCCCATACGAAAACGGTAATAACCAAAGTGGAATCCATACAACAAGTTGAGTCAAAACATATATGTACTCGATTTAATAAGAGGCAAGTGTAATCTTCAATGGATGAAAAAAAAAGGAAGTTCCAGGAAAAAAGTTCTATTTTGCTTTCATTTATCAATTGGAGCTCTTAGCATAAATTTTGTGGAATCTTCAAATTCAGAAGTTTAGCTATCTGTTTACAATTCACTTATGTCCTTGATAAAGCTCCAAAATAAAGCTAAATATTGGTAAAATTTATGATTTATTTTTTGAATGAGATAAAACAGACTTTGAGACGAAAACCAATAACAATTTGGATAACGTTTTTTATATAAATATTTACAAATTTCTTTGTCCTCGTACTCTTTTCAGGTTACATTTGACAACGTTATCGAGGAATTGTTTCATTTATATACATCTAATAAATCAGAGTACCACCTGATAAAAAAGATAAATCAAAATAACAAATAGAAGATACACAATAACACGTCTAATTTCCTTCTTCAGAATACGGCCACTGTTATTCAAATTCATCGTGTTATCGTATCATCTTCACGTAGGCATCCGTGGCAGTGCTCTTTTTAGCACACAGAAGAACCAACACAAATACTTCAGCGATAACAACGAGGTCTTTGTACTCCGGCTTCTAAGGAAAATCCTGCCGTCGAACAAATCTAAAGGCCTTAAAGCGTCCTCCACTCGAGACAAGGTTCTCCGTCTGTTGAAAAATCTCGGCGTCGAAAGGACCGCGTCCAGACGGCGACGCACAGCCTAAGACCTAACGTTACCTTCGGCAAAAATCTATAATTGTTAATAACATAGAGACGAATACCCCCTTTATGGTTCTAGATACCGAAACTCGAGGATGCTGTCATTCTGTCGGTGATTAATGCTATTGATATGGTGATGAAAACTCGTAAAAAAGAAAGCACAAAATGACGTAACAAAGAAATTAGAATGCTCATTAGAATAACAAAATGACAAGAATGGGAAAAAGTCAAATTAAAAAAAAAGCTACTGAGACACTATGTTTATTCATTAAAGAGAACAAATTACTTTGTTTATCACAAAAAAAAAATCTAAAAGCGAAAATGGAAGAATGAAAATAATGCATCGTCAAATAGAAATCGCCTCGAAAAGTATTTTTATCTTTATTGGTGATTTTGCTATAATTAGTGCTAGTGTAAGTCTATAACTACTCATGGTAAGTACCTTTCACTTCGTTGATTTAGTATTTTTTCTATTTCTTTCTAAAGATCCATAAAAACCGTAACATATGTCATTTTTGTGGTTCAAAAACGGTGTAATCGTGGTAAACGTCAGTTGAAATTCGTTCTATAAACAGAGTTTCCTTCCTTTCTTTCGAAAAAAGGGTGAATTTTTATCGCTAAATGAGGTCGAATTTCGCAATATCTAAAACGGTACCAATAAAAAAAATCGCGCAATAATATTATCCTAACGAAGAGCAGTTCAATTTACACGCCTTTTTTATATCTGCAGATGTTACGTGGGTGTATTGTTAAACTTACTGCTAACCCTCCGCGGACCAATAACGACTGACGCAAGGATCATGCAGATGAAATAGCACATCTTCTCTAACGAAGTCGTCGCTGTGTTCGTCGCTACTTGTGTTATTGTGCTTTTGATGAAAATATTTTTTTAAATATCATTTATTTATTTATGCTTAAAATTATTGAAAATATGAAATTTCTAATTGTACAATTAGAAGTTCCGCAAAGCTAAATACCGGGACCAATATCAACATCTTAGAGAAACGGTTAAAAAAAAATATTCGGATATAAGTTCTGCATAACATAGAATTATATCCAGGTATACAGAATGTTCAGATTCCATTAAGCAAGATACAGGTTGGTTTCTCAAACGGAATACCTTACACGTTGTTAGATTTTGAAATAAGTGATATAATTTGAGATTTTTTTTATTTATCCTTTGTAGCGGAAACTGAACATCTTGTATACTTGGACATAATTTCTGTAGAATATATCTCTTCAGAATTTGTTTTACCAATAAGAATAATGTGTTTAAATTTGAAATAAAAGTATTCAATTATTGAAAAATCATTATATTATTATCATTAAACTAAAAATAATGTTGGACTCTTTTATATAAAAACAGTAATCAACGAGGATATTAACCGAAGCGAAGTTCGAGTTGTAAAATTACACGGACCTGTGGGCAAGTTTTATTGAAAGTTGTAAATAAACATACCTTCTATGTACGCCAAGAACACTACCGCTCATGAACTAGTACTACTGCTTGCGCGACTCAGTGATGAATGCTAGCTAAATGGTGCGTATACTAATTCAACATCTGCTGCGGAAAGCTAGGCTTTTGATCAATTTACCGGCACTTGACTGGCATTTTTACTATTATTTTTTCTTTAATCGACATTTATCGAACTGTTTCGTAGTCTAACGAATAAGCTTAGAAAACTATAGTTATTAGAAATGTCAATGCATCATACACTGACTGCAATTAAAAATGCAGCGTCCCTAAATTGCTGGAGTATTTCGCTAAAATTTTGTATTTCTGAAGGTTAACTTTTAAACTATAAACGATTGCTTATCATATTGCATTGGCCTAGTTTGTTTTTCAGCACTCACAAGAACCAGATGTTCTACAGGAACACCTGTTACAAGCCGATAGTTGCAATTCAAATGCACAAAAATGAGTAAAATGCGCGCAATATGTTTCAAGCAATCGTGAGTGATGCCTCGCAGACGAGAACGTACACCTTGTAAACAATTAACCCCCTTCGAGCGTGGCTGGAACATTGGGTTACATGAAGGCGGAGTTAGTTTCCGGGAAATTGCGCGTATTACAATGGAGTATTGTTATATACATATATATATATACATATGTGTGTTAGAGTTAGGAACTTGTTATTTCTTGAGTTAGCTAGAATGGACTGTAATATAAACGTTATAGAATAAACCAGTTGAAGCCTAACCGTCTTTGAATATACATAACATGGCGCTGGGAACTGGATGTAAAAATGTAAAAATGAAAAATGAAAAAAACTCAAACAAAATTAAAAAGGAACTCCAATAATGGATGGGAAATTACTACAACCGATTAATTTAAAAGGAAATGTAGCAGAGAACTTGCCCACGTGGAAACAACGATTTGAAATTTATGCTACGGCGGTTGAACTGGGCAAAAAGGAAGAGAAAATTCAATGTATACAACCGCTTCATCATTTAGGCGAAAAATGTATAAACATTTACTATTCATTTAGCTTTGAAGAAGCAGAAAAGAACAAAATATCAGTGCTCTAGCAAAAGTTTGAAGATCATTTTGTTCCGAAGAAAAACAAGATTTATCAATTCATCAACTATTTAAAAAACCAAGCGGATCAATGTGAATTCGGAGAAATAAAACTAACAGAAGAACTAACAACAAAGATGTTATAAAAGATGAAGCTGTACAAAAAAAAATTATTGCAAGAAGGTGACAACATTACGTTAACAAAAACAATAGAAACGTGTATCGTTACGGAAACTTCGAGGCGACAATTAAAAGAAATGCAAAATCATCGAGAAGCAGCAGAATCAAATACAAATAAAAATGCAGAAATTGATGCTGTAAAGAAAAGAGTAACATCGATTCCCGCCAATCAGAGTCATCATAGCGGAAAACTACAATACCAACAGAAATCCAATTATTTCATACAAAAAACTTTTACAATCTGAAGTTAATGTAAAGAAAATGCAAAAAACAAATGATACATTAATAATTTATGCTGGTGAAAAAATTCCAATAATAGGAAAATGTTATTTAAATATTAAATTTAATGAACAACAACTAAATAATGTAGAATTTTATGTAAATCAGTATGACACGGAAGGCATATTAGGATTAAGCACTTGTTTAGAATTAGAAATAATTAAACTAGATAATAATGCGCAATTAAAGAAAATCAATTCAATTGAAAACACAATAGATTATAAAAATTTAATTAAGAGATATATTGACATATTTCAAGGAATAAGTAAGATTAGTGAATCATATCATATTGAAATAAAAGAAGACAGCAAGCCAGTGATAAATCAAATAAGAAATGTTCCCTTTGCATTACACCATAAATTCAAAGAATGTTTACAACATTTAACTGAATTAAAAATAATTAAGAAAGTAAAAGGCAGTACTGAATGGTTCAATTGATCAGGAAACCGGACGGAATACTACGTATATGTCATTCGACACCGATAGATGGCGATAGCAAAGCCCTCACTTTGACAACTGGTAGAAGAGGCTCAACTTAACACATGCCTAACTGTTGCTCTATGTTAGGGGGAATTATTCCCCCGGGAGACAGACAGACATCCTCTTCGGAAAGAAGGATACCTTTTTTTACTCTTTTCCAAATATACAGAGTGGTTCAAATTAAGAGGCCACTATTGCAGTCTCCGTTATTATTGGCTATAAAGTCGATTAAATTGGTAAGGTAAATAGTATTTTTGCTGCTCGATAATAAGTAGTTACCAGAAAAATAATTGAACACCCTGCATATTTTTTTATCATTTTGAAGCGTAATTCAATTCTTTATATAAAACCCTTGTAGATTGTTGTTCTGTAATAAACAATACGAAAAGTACATTGGTTTCTAGTTCCAATTAAAAATTGTAGCCTAGTATTTGCAGTAAGTAATCAAAAAAGCCCATTTTACAATGAAAGGCGATAGATAGTTTCTATTAAACGTATTACTGTATGTCAGTCTAAAATTTAAAGATGTTAATTTATAGCAATTCGTTGTGTAATAAAGATAATAAGGACTGTGGCGTAGTATCGGCACACTCTGCACCACACAAGTTTAATAAATTAATTAATTCGATCGGTTCTTCATTTTTTCTTCGCACAGTTTTCGTGTGCGGCAAACATTAAACGCTCATATCTCGCAAACCGTTAGAGGTAGCGGGCTGAAATTGTATTCCGCAAATATGCAACTATAGGACAAAAACTTTAAACGCCCACACGCCGCACACGAAAACTGTAGAAGAAAATATGCACCTGTGCGCGAAGATGACGAAAAAAAGATCGAAGCCGTACTTAAAAATAAACGGCTGTGGTTAAGCGTGGACGAAATGACATTGCAGTGTTATGGTGCGTGTACTGGCACCCCTTCAACTGAATTTTCCAATCTCATTAGCAAGCAAAAAATTACAAAATTATATCGGTGAAGCGATTACGAGGGTAGTGCTGGAAACGTGTCACCTAATCAACTGTTGATATTTATGAACGATAGCGCGGCAACAGTGCGCTGCGTGGCCCGTTCTCTAAAACAAGAATGTGAACAACTTTTACATGTGACGTGTAAAGCTCATGGTTTACATCTTGTGGCACAAACGATTCGCAAATCCTATCCAGAGGTGGATGCATTCATTTGAAACACTAAAAAGGTGTTTTTGAAATCTCCCAAACGAATTCGAGAACTTCACAGACAGTGACCCGGAATTCCTGAACCACCAGAGCCGATTCTCACACGTTGGGGATCATGGTTGAAAGCGCCTTTTTATTATTCAAAAGTTTTCGAAAAAATGAAATTTGTGGCTTTACAATTCAATTCCGATGAAGCTGCAGATATTAAGGAAAGCCAAATAATATTTCGAGATACTTTCGTTGAAATAGATTTAATAACTATTTATGACAATTATGCGAGTTTATTTGACGCAATAGAAAAATTTCAAGATACTGCGCTGTCATTTGTAGAGTCAGTTGCTAAACAGCTTTTGAAAATATTGCTTAGGTAAGGTACTAACACCTCGGCTCCCATTTGTATCAACACTGGATAGATTCCATCCACCCCGGGAGATTTGAATGGTTGGAACTTGCTTATCGCCCACATAATTCTATTTGGTCTGGTCATCTTTGTGGCCAATTTCCTCTTGACCTGACCTATTTGGCCTTTGCTCGAGGGGCATTGGCTCCTCTGACCCTGCTAGAATTATTGAGTCTGGAAAGTGGACCTTTATAAGTTCTTCCAAACTTTCCTCCTTAGTTTCAGTATAGGTATCGTCTTCCTTTTTAATAATACCTACCTCGTTTTCAAAACAACCATCCTTTGCTAAGATTTTGTGGATTCTCTTCCACAACATCCTCTTAGCTTTTCGTATTTCTTTGCTGTATTGTGTCAGTTTTACCTTGTAGGCATCCCAGTCGTAGTTGTCCTTTGCCCTGTTAAATTGCCTTCTTTCTTCGGCCCTTAGTTTGGCAAGGCCGTGGTTATTTCAAGATAGACTGTCATTATAGCTTCGCTTATCTGTTCTACTGCCTGGTTTAACCCTTCTGGAATTCCCACCGAACCCGTACTTCCTTCGAGAGACTTTCTGAGGGACTCTTTGTATCCTAGCCAGTTTGTCTCTTTAGCATTTCTGTACATGGATTCCGAGAGGGTTAATTTTAGGTCAAAACGAATTTGCCTATGGTCGAGCACAAGGGTTCCTCTGATACCATTCGGTCGAAGAGGTGGAATCGTGGGTCTCCCGCTCTCCTTCCTCCATGGATATCAACTTCTCCTGGCTAGATAGCTTTTTGCCGGAGCTTATTCCACTTTCGGAGGGCCGGTCACGCTCGGAAGAGGTTTTTGGAGCTCGATCTTTTTCCTTCTCAGATGCTGTCATTTTGTTTCTAAAGTTTCTGACCTTTCTTTGCCTTCTTTTGGAGTCGGCTTGTTTCCTTCCTTGGCACGGAATCTCAATTTTCCCATGCCAAAGTACGGGCACAAATCTAGCTTTTTAACCTCGTTGGGGTAGATCCGCAGATGGTCCAGAGATTTGTCTTGAGGCCTCGGTTACTCACTCTGAATCTTCTCTGCTTCCAGCTTTTGACCCTGTTCATCCGGGACAAAAACGATGCATGCCCATGCTTTCGGGAAGTCGTCGCCTTCTACAGCTACTAGACTCTAAGCTGTAACTACAGATGTTTTTTTGTAACAACAACTGATTTTAGTCAACTTTCACGAAATTCATCATTACACTCGCATTTTACTATTCTAAATTGTCCTGATTATTTTTAAAAAGATTGAGGAAATAAATGATATTTGATATACACACATATTTGAATAGTTATAAACTTTGTATACTACTATTACTTAAATAATATCACTTCAAGCTGCAAAGGCTGTCTACACAACACACCATCATGAAAACATCAATCCTCAAGGATCCTCCAGCATAATTCCGCAGGACTTGTATATCGCCCCTATTCCATTAGCACATGATAAATATCGACAGAACAGTGTTGAAAAAAAGTACAGGTAAAATAGTAGCGAAAATGTTAAAGGAGAAGAATTATGGTTATATGCAAAAAGTTCGTCGCGAACAATAGAACGAATTTGTCAGAGAAAATTAATAAAAGTGTGTAGGCCCCGAAATGTTGCAGGGAAATTGCTGAATATATTTTGTTTTGCAAAGAATTTAATTTGATCCTTTAGTAACGGATAGTGTTGTATACAAATCATTTAATGTTGTAATTAAATACTGCTAAACAGAAAAATAAGTTTTCTGAAAAATTCTGCGCATAATTTGAATAGTACCTTTACTAAATTGCTTACTTTAATGTGTATGTGATGTAGACGTCTTTATAAGACTTTAATGGTTGCACATTGTTATGGATGTTCTTAATCTGTGACTGTGCAACTCAAAGACAAACAACAGAGAATTAATTAACAATATATGTATTGTACACACATGCATATAACTATTCCAACTATACAACTGTTTACCTCTTGCTAATGAACTATTTAATGAGATATCGAAAATTACACTAAAACTATCTATAGTGGGTTTCCAAAACACAGAATTATGTTAATTTGCAAAAGCACTTTTCAAAATTTTAAAAGATTGTTTCTATTCTCCAGAACTTTGTTTAGATTTAAATAATAATTTTACTAAACAGGAATATAGTTCATTAAAATCTCTACTAGATCTCTATAAATTTGCTAATCAAATTACGCAAGGTTTCGTTTTACAGGGTCCTCCTCTTAAACCCATTCTCGTTCGAAATCTTCGTAAGCCAACACAATAATTTCTAGCTCATTTCTTTCAATTCGTTTGAATCCACAATCAGTTTGATTTTCAGAATAAATCAGTAAATTACAAATGCTTTGTTTTGACCACTTGTGACAATAGCTTGTCATTACAAAACTTACACTAAACACAAAAAACACTAAAATCTGTACACTAAAATCTAATCTAAAATCTAAAAAAATTATTGTAACAAGTAGAATCCAATTCCTACTTGCAATTATTTCAGTTTCCTGAAGCTACATAAGAACTTCAAACTTATATTTTAGAAAATATTGCTTTCGTAAAGCTACCTCTTCAAAATAATTTTCAAAAGAAAACTCGATGCAAATGGCTTACATTATTTTATCTTTTTCTCTTCGTAGATGAAAGAGCATTTAAGTTAACAAAAGAAGCAATTGCAGGCTCCACTTTTTTAATTTATCCTTAATTATTATAACCTGCCTACCTTGAAGTTCTCGCCACTGTCACTTTTTGGAACAAATACACTTCACCATCGCATAATAATTGAGAGTTTAAATTCAAATGAGGGAAGATGAGTTCGTAAGGATAAACTTCCATGCTTAATAAATATTCAACCCATTCAACCTTTTTCCAAGCCTTTGTTTTGTCGTTTTTGTAATTTAATCTTGCAAAACGATAATAACATGGTGTGTTATGAACCTGGTTTGATATCGCCTTGTTTCCCTCTGGTCCGCAAGTCATATTTTAATATCTACTGTAACTGCTGTTCGGGTAGTAGATCGTAAATATATTGCTATTGACGTTCCGACTGAATTAACTTTGGAGGACTAATTCCTAAGGATGTAGTGTAAAATCAAATACGCCAGCACCCTTTTCTGTATTGTTTGATTTATGACGCAATGTTAAATGCAATATTTCGTGAAATTCAATTAATATACAGTCAAGTTAGACATTTCTACTTACTGTGAAATACACGGAACACCACATACCGTACGCTCAACTTACAAAGCTCAAAACATTAATAAGTATTTCATAAGGATTGTTCAAAAAGCAATTTATGCAGAAAATATGTCACATAATCTCAAAATTTAATATTTCTCCCTAAAATTTTAATGCAGCTTTAAACAGCATGTTTTGTTTTTTTTAATTTCTTTGTAGTTATGATCACGTATATCTGATTACTTCATACAAAATTGTAATAAAGTAGGTTTTGTATTTATTTGAAAAACTACATCGACTTTGCAGCAAGTTTTTTGGGAAAAAATTTTAAATTTGGCAATTCATTCGGCAACCATGGCACAAACCATTTTTTCTATGCTTTCGAAAGAGGTGTTATAAGGCACACAGTATATCCAAAAATAATCCAAAAACATTTTAACATGAAGAGCCGATATTGCTGATTTGATTTCCAGCAGCATCAAATCTTTAATTTGGCAAATGTCTTTGGTTATGGACATGGTCGGTAAGGGTATCTCGCTTACATATCCTTTTTCAAGCAAGAGTCTAAGATCGTCGATGTTTGAACGAAATTTTGTTTACTGTTGTCATAGTAACCAAACTATATTAACACCAGAAATCGCTTGGATGAAATTTCCAAATGCAAGACTAGCGTTTGACTGAAAATAGCTATTTGGGCTCAAAATTTTGAATCAACATCTTCAAAACGTCAATGTCAGCTTTCTTTCATTTACTGTTGTAATGGTAACCAAACAATACTAACACCAGGAACCACTTGGAGGTAATAAGCAAGACATCTCTTTGATTCTAAATATATGTTTTACTTTCAATATTAGATATAAATTTTCTATATTTTGTTATCAGAAAATTTTAGATTATTAGATTTTAGAAGGTTGAGACACGTATATTTCTAAATATAAACAACCCTGTAGAATCGATTTCCGCAGACCTAGAGAGGTTATTTTATTTACTTTCATTGCTGTTAGACCTTCTCTCTTCAAAGTTGTTACTTTAAGGTCAGCAATAGTTGCAGTAGATGAACGTTTCTCACGATCGTCTATTCCTGCCCTTAAAATTAAATAGATCTGCGACGAAACAATTTGGAATTTTACATATTCATGTAAGATTAACGAACTTGTTGATAAGATTATCTTATTACCAATGTATCCCTCAATCCCGTTCCCTTAAAATTTACTTAATCAGGTTCACACCATGTATGGAAAATAGGACAAAAATACCATTCACTAACGATACTATCGAATTAGTTAAACTCGCATTTATGTAGGTGGTCGCCTAGTGGATACGTTTTGCCATAAATGTTTATGAGGTACTACAAACTTGAATTGGGAGATCTTAGTTTGCTGAATCTTCACTATGAGCACGTTTTATGATTTAGGGTTATGCTTGCTTAGTCGATGTAAGTATGTGTTAAAGTGAATATCGGTTTCATTGTGAAAACTGCAAATTGATTTTCTGTATACCTATGAGACGCATTTTCAGCACGAATTCACACGTTTCAGGAAAGAATATCGATTCCGCTGCATAGAACGGCATTCTTTTAGCGATATTCCGGAGAAAACAATGTAGGAACATTTAAAGTGTGGGGTGTAAAGATTAATACGGGCGAAGTGAGAATTCCTTGCATTCGTTTAGGGTATAAAGAAAAATTATAGCTTCTAGTCGTAATAGAATATATAGATAATTGAAAATAAAAATAACTTAATTTTTTTTCATTTTTTCATGTAAACTAATAATTATAATAACATTCAAGCAAAAAAAAAACAAGGGCACGTTTTTAGCGGATGCGCCGGTGCCATGAAATGGTAAAATTTTTTAAATGAAATTGTGGTAAATGTTGACTGAGTACTTGTAGATGATTATCAAGAGGAAAGAATTATAACCGAGATATTTAACTGTCATACCGGAATTTGTAAACATTTTAAGCCTCCTGCTCTTGAAAAAGCAAATAGAGGAATTTAGAAAGGACAAAGTTAATGTAATGCAATTAAATTCGGCGAATTTAATCTAACGTCCGTTAATTTTTAACGATTATAAAACTAGAATTTGTTCGAATATTAACGAGAAGGCATACTACGTGAGTCTTCCCGTTATAATTTGCTATGTGAGTATAATTAATATAGTAACTCGCTTGTTAGATTCTATAAATTGAATACAAACATTAAATCGTGCAACGTAACATACTACAGCGCAATGAGATAACTTTGGACGAGCTAGAATGGGTTAATATCCAATTATGGTTCCATACACGTATAAAGGAGGCTACGGAATAAACTAGAGTTTGTTCCAATAGAGATTAGTACACCTATATCATAATTGATGTGGATACTAGATTAATCCGAATAGTTATCGTATGAGCTAAATATGTTTAATTTTCATCAATATTGCAGTACTGTGAGCGGCAAAATTATAGAATTGATCAATTAAATTTCAAGCAATTTATTTTTCGATGAAATTCAGTGAAAATAATCCTGACTTACCGAATGTCGATATTCGGTTTGACCAATATGGTACACCACACTTTGTACGTTCTGCTTTTCTGGGAAGTAGATCAGTTTGCGGCGACGAATAGGGCCAATGGGGGCCAAGTCCTTAGATTTTCTCCTTTGTTTTTCTTTTACGAAATGAGTTCAATTAGTCCGAACATTTTACCAAAGGCTAAGCATTACAACCACGAAATCGCCCACAAAATGCCATAAAAAGTGAACATTTTGCACAACAATCCGCAAGTTGTAAAAAGAACTGATTTTCAACACATATTTTGAGTTAATGTTTAGGCTAATCTACTGAATGCCTTGAGTGTTGGGCCATATTTTCTTTCTCCTCTGAAAATAATTTAGATTTCCTTCAAAACACTGCACCGAATAAACACGTGATATACTACGGACTTTTTAGCCAACCCTCGTAGCACAACTTCCGAACGGAAGTGTACGTTACGCAATAAATTTTCAAATTTCCAAGTTAATGTCGATGGCATTGTTATGTACATAACGCGCGTGTATAAAAACCATGAAAAATACAAACTAACTTTCAATGTAATATTTCAAAATAAATTTTCTCGACATATTTGAAATGCGAAAATAGGGCCGAATCTGACGTAATAAATTCTACGCCTACAGTGATTTTACTAACAACAACAAGTGTAAGTAAAATTTATGTGTACAAATAAAAAAAAACGAACCGTTATTGAAAAATATTATAAAAGATACCACAATAATATTTGGTAAGTTGCCAGCTCTTTCCCAAAACGTAGCTGAACCAACAATTTTTCGCAGTGCATTTAAACCACTGAAATCTATATCTCCAATGTAATAGATCGTACACATCCCTACTAGGGAGACGGTATTAGAATAGATCGCGGAAGAATGTCATGACCAACGAGCCAGAGATCTATTCAATATTCAGGCCGTGATTCCGCTAGGTCTGACCAAGTTTTCCCGGTAAAATAAAGTGCGTTCATATATTTTTAAATCTTAATACTAAAATATATTAGGAGATTATAGAATAAAACAATTCTTCGTAGCTATTTTTCAAGTCGCAGATACATTTTCAGCATGATTTTTGTCTCATACTTTTGCACTGATATATACTAGGACATTCACATTTATAAACGGCGAATTTTTTAGAAATAATAATAATATTAATAGCATAACACGTTAAGCATTTATGAATTGTCAAATTTCTTACAAAAGGAATATTATTAGAAATAATAATTAAGGGAGAATCTTTTAGAAAAATCCGCTTAAAAAGGTAAGATTATTTCAGACTATCAATTTATGCTAATTAACTACGTTTACCTAATAATTTAAGGGTCCTCAATTAGCTCATTTGTCTTTATCATCTGATCGCACCGCCAAACAAATTGCATTCTTTAAGGCAATTAGAGCTCAAATAGCTAACGGTGAACATAATTTGAGGATCAAATATCGAAAACTAACTGTACCCAACAGGCTAATCATTCCGTTTGAGATTTACTAGCAAAATGTTAGAGGTTTAACGCACACTTTTTATAATAACTTCATTAATTGTTCTGCTGATAACAATATCACCATTGTTAACACAAGTTAACAATAGAAACATGGCTAAACGATTCCGTATATGATAGTGCATTGTACGCAAAGAGAGAAATTTTGTTGCAGTCAATCGAAGTAGTGGATGTGGTGTATTGGCTGGTTTTGAACGGTATATTGTACTCAACATCATAGATACTAGTTACATTAGTTCTCCGGTCCCTCTTATTGACTTAATAATCTGTAAATGTTCTGCTGCTGATGTATCTTTTACGTAGCACTGGCTTACATTCCTCTTGCTGTATCATCCGAAAATCTGAAAAACATTCACTACCTCTATTGAAGCTTTACTTCTCAACGATTCGTTTATTTTAGCGAGCGATTTTAACCTTCCTAATTTATCTTTACCAATTCAGCAGCACTGTAACAAAACAAGTTTTCCAACATTTCATAAATGCACTTTATGCAAAACAACATAGCAACGTTGTAAACTCTAACGGAAAAAAATTAGATTTATTTTTCTCTAATACTGGTTTGAACCGAAGTTCAAACCAGTATTAGAGAATGCATTATATCGAAATATAATGCATTCTGATAATTCGCTTTTACCTAAGGACCTTTATCACCCTAGTCTTGTCACTACATATATAATGGTGATGATGGTAATAATTTTGAAATTTCAAAAGATATAATTAATACCTTTGCTGACATGTTTTCGCAATTACCTGTACATTCTTTGAGTTCTCCACTTATTGATACTGGTCACAGCTCTCGACCACACATTATATCACCTGTAACAGAAGAAAAGTTACTCGAGTTAATTGCCACATTACCTAATAAGCACACAGCAAGTGATAACTTATTACCCAGCTTCCTGGTTTAGGCCTGTCTATTGCGACCAATACATTTGCAGACAGATGGAAAATAGTGAGAGTTGCACCAGTTCATACGAAAGGGCGACAGTACATCTCTGTCCAACTATAGACCGATATCTATTATAAGTTCTTTATATCAGTATCTACAATAATACTCGTTCACTTATCTCTACCAATCACCATGGCTTTATCTTAGGTCGTTCATCAGTTACTAATTTAGCCCTGATATCTCAACAAATCAGTGAAGTATTGGAAAGGCGTGGGCAGATGGATGTAATTTATACAGATCTCTCCTAGGCATTTGATTTGATTGACCATGAAATTTTGATCCGCAAATTGGACGCGTTTGGTTTTGTCGCGTCTGCTCTAGAACTTATACGTTCTTATCTGTCTCAGCGAAAATGTTACGTGGTATATAATAGGTATATGTCTGATAGGTATACCTTGACATCTGGTGTTCCGCAAGGTTCTAACCTAAGCCCACTCTTGTTTATATTATTTATTAACGATTTTCTAATGCAAATAGACGGTCCTTTGCTTGCGTACTGATATTAACAAACTTCAACGTATTTTGGACATACTAGTAGTGTGGTGCAAAAGATCTGAATGTTGATAAGTGTTGTGTGGTCACCTATAGTCATTCTCGTGTACCGCATACTTCAGCGTATTACGTAGATTTTTTAAGAGATGGTATTCTTCAATGAACGAAGAAAGATGATCTGCAAGAAATTCATGCATAAATTGATGAAAAATATTAGCTATTGTCCTTTCTTACTCGAATATACGTCGCTTCTTCGCCTCACGTATCAACAACATACACACTAGCTCGGAACGGCAACGATGGATGAAAGGATATCTTCAACTGCCAGGAAGCTTAGAGCCAGGAAGTGCATTATTATTACTATCAACGGCTCGATAGCTCGGTGGTAAGAGGGCCTGCGCATGACTGGGCAGAGCTAAACGATTTATGGTCGATTCCCGCTAGGATCAACAAATTTTCTTAATGGATCCGGTACACCTCCGAGTCACCATTCGCAGGGTGGGGCGCTTCACCCTTTACAGCGCGGGGTGACAGTAACAAGGCCATGGAACACTTTACACACACAACTTACACACTAAAAGGCTCCAGAGGTTATGACAAGCTTCAAAAAGCGTTCGTTATAACACTTAAAAAGTTTTTCCTGATTTATAACAGCTTAATACTACCTAAATTTCTGAAGTAACTGACTTACGCAACAATTATAGTATTAATTAAGTAATTGCGAGTAAACAGTTGTGTATAGATCCATAAATGAAGATTTGTATTAAATCTTGTAAAATCATCAGGATTTTTAATTTCTATTCAATAATAGCTAATTGTCGTTTATGGATTGCGAGTCATTTCTAAAACACCTTGTATAGTTGTAAAGCAATATTCGTTCTCAAGGTGGATCTCAAGGTATTTTTAATTATTTTCATTTCTTTTCAGCATGAAAGTATTTATTAGACAGTGATGGTTGTTGTTGTTTAATAAATGCCTTGATTTGACTGCTTGCTGTTGCACATAAATCACCATAACTTCCTTAATAATTATCTATGTGAATTTGTAATAAAACAAGAAAAATCCTAATGAGAAATGAATTCGAATTTGCAGCTATATTAATAAATAAAACATGCGTAAAAATGTTCTGTGTCTACCCATTGAAAATAATCACAAACCTCCACTGCTAGTAAACTATATTATAACACCATGTATGTACATATATTAAAAATGGAGAAAAAATCATTTTAAAGGGTAAGGGTATTTTATTAAAACAGCACGACCGTTTTTAGAATACCAACTTAACTAGAAACCCCATGGCCTCCAATAAAAGCAACTTCACTTATTAAGATTTTTAGTTTACACTCAAACTTTACCTAACCGTACTTGATATTACTTTAAACTTTTTAATAGAATCTCCTCCACATTATGGAAAGACTGGGACAGTATTTATCATTAAGGTCAATATGAAGGTAGGAACTTAATTAAATTTTGTACAATAAAATTTAAAGGTAAACCTCAACCGGTTCTCTTTCTAATTGTTCATTTTCTAAAGTGCCACTCCGTTTAAATTGCACAATCACACCATTTTTTAACCCAATCGAATGCATTCATTTAACCAAAGTTGACAATTCGAATGTAATTAAGAAACTTTTATCCTTCCGGCTTTAAGGTTTTAAGGTATATCCATAGGAAATGCATTAAAACAGCATAGACAGATGTAAATACTTTGGAGATGTTTACTTTAGCAACAAAGTTAATTTGGAATAAATTTATTAGGAAAATCAACAAGTTTTTACTTTCGAAAAAAAAAAATTAATCTGGGAGCATATATATTATCTCCCAGCAGTTATCTAGCAATTTTCTTTATTACAACGAACTAAATAAATTCATTTCACATTTACAGATTTATTTACCCTCCATTTTTCAGTATTTACTGGATGTTGATACCATCAGCTAGCCTCGTGCCAAGAAATTATTGATCTTAGCTAGAAACATAAGGGACTTGCTTTTGTGCATCATCAAATGTTACATGGCTGGCTGCCAAAATCACCTATTGAAGCATTCTTATCCCTAATCGTTCGAGAATTTGTGTGTAAAAAGAAAAATAGTCAGCAATCCTTGATGAACAGATTTCAAGAAATGTTTACGGTTGTACGACTTCTAATCAATTATTGTAAGTGTTGCTTGTCATTATAATCGCTATTAATTCTACATCTATCACAATACGATTCGTTTAATTTTCTACAGCAAAAAAAAGTAACTAATTTCACGATATTTCGTATAATAACGATGAATATTTTCTAAACAAAAGATGGAAGGAGGCTTTGAGGACGGGTTTTTCACTGCAAAACCAAATAAAGGTACTAGAAGAGAAAGAACAAAATGAGCTTCTTTGGTATTTATTTCTCTCTTCGGGTTCATAACAAACACAAAATTTAGCAATTTTGCAAAGTATAAATCTACCGTCTATCTCCAATATAAGCGAGATCCCCATGGTGAGCATCGGAAATAAAGCAGTCTGTATACAATTACATAAAACTCATTATGAAATATTTCACTCTTAAATTTTCAACCCGGCTCCAAAAATTGTTTTGTTCGATCTTATTTCTTCTATGTACTAGCAACAAAGATACTTCTGTATTAAAACTAAATACTGAAATGAATTTTTCACAGAATATAAAAAGTAAAACTAAACAGGCCACATTCATCACTTAATCATACACACCTGGTTCTTCTATCATGTCACAGAAGATTTACAGCCTTCTTGGATTAATTTAAAATGCAATTTATGAGTTACCTTGCAATAACTCATATCTAATTGTAGTTAAAATTCTCCAATATCCATAAGGATTACGTATGAATATTTATAGTTACCGTCTCTTCTAGTCTAGTTCTATTAAATTTTACGCTAACCTATTTGGAATTTGAAGAAAATTTCCGTTTAGAATTATCGCATTAGAACAATTTAAACTTCCGAAATACTTCCCTAATTGAATATATTTTTCTTTTGAAACTACACTCGGATGGCGTCAAATTATTTTTTATCTAAATGCGGAAGGTGTCAATGAAGATAAAACTTTCCTCGTTAAATTTTATTAAGAACAGCGGATAAAATTTGAAGGAAAAAAAATGTAAAGGGGATGATTAATTAAAAACCTGCTGCTTTTTCCTCCTCTTTCGCATTGATAATTATAGAAGAACAATAATGATGTTTTTTGGCCTCTTTCCGAAATATGGGGCACGGGTAGTTGAACAATTTTAGCTGAAAAAATATCCGACAAGAAGGTACTTTTCAATTTCGGGTAACAATTTAATTTTTGAAGGTGAAAAATTACTTTTATACATTATACGTTCGTACAGTGAAGCTGTTAAGGCTCTCATAATTTATAATATAGTACAAGCACGAAGCATTACGTTGCATCAGCCCCTTTTCTTTCTGAGAATGTAATTAGCGACCTTATACAGGGTATTATATGGTACATGAACGAACAACAAAAGCAAAAACTCAAAAACTGAAAGGAGATGTTCAAAATGCCTCTCCTTCGTTTCGCAGCAGCTACATCTCCGACTCTCTCGAAAATGTGCAAATACTACAAAAAAGAATAATTTTCGGTAAACAACACAAAAGTATTGGCACACTCCACACCACACAAACCGGGACAGCTGTTTCGAGGTTACGTCCATCCTCATTCTCTTTAATTAATTAATCCGGTACAGTTGTTTCGAGGATACATTCAACCGTAGACCATCCGGTCTACGCACAATCCTTGCTATCACTACTAATCTTCCTTACGGAAGTTACCTCCGAAATAAGCCTGCAGAAACGAGTACACTTTCCGTGCGCTGCGCTAAATTATCAGAGTAGGCAACACGAACCCATTCCATTGAGACGAATAAACACAAGTCTGTCTAGTCTCTGCTAATTTAGTGAAGAGAAACTCATTTCTGCAGGCTTACTCCGAATCCATGTAAAAAATAAAATTTAGTTGTACAGCCTTAGTCATATCAATTAGACATTTTGCATATTTTGGATACATATTTGTTGATAAGTTACTATGTCTTTTGCTTGAAAAATGTTTGTAAGAACTAAATCTAATATGACATTATTTACGTTGTATTACAAGCCTAAATATCCTCGAAAATAGGACAAGGAACTAAAAAAATCACCCCATTTAAATGATAAACAAATGTCGTTTCGCTTAGAAAAAATTAGGACCGTCCAAAATGATATGTAATCTAATATTTCACCGTCCGAAGTTAGGAGTATAGGAGACAGTATTTGGTTTTTAATACCGAACCCGTACAATTGTAATATCGAAAAACAACGTTGTCCCATTTTACGCTACGCCAATGCACCTACAATCGTCAATTAATCAAGATACACATACAGATACGCTCGGTAAATAAAATAGAGGCGAAAGAAGAGGAAGGAGGTCAGCAAGTCATTTCTTCGGACGAAAGCGAAAGTAAATTTAGTTTATTTTTGTTATATATACCATTTCCACTTTCTCTCGAGACAATTTTATTACCTAAACAATGTAATAAACAGTATAACGTTACGGTTACATGTTATTAAACATAATGGTAATTAGTTTCAATTAAATAACAGAGAAAAACAATTTTCAATAACTTATCGATCTATGAAGTTATGAAGATCAAAGAGAAGAACATCCAAAGAAATAGTTCAAATACTTTCACTACAAAAATTTGGGATAACAAACCAAATATAATTTAAAAGATACTGATGTGTTTAACATAAATTAAAGATAAAGTTCCATATAATAGGACTTCTAAATAAGTCCCATAGTAAAAATAGCACATGTCATCGTTTTTTATTACACCGTAATCCTACTAGAGATAATTGCATTAGACATAATTATTTAATAATGCAATTACTTTCTAAAATTTAGGAAGAGTTGTTTTTTTTTGCACCTACATAAGCGAATTAGAAAGTTATCAAATATTAGATATTCCTGTTGAAATAATCTGAGGAATAAAAAAGATTAGCTTACTTTTACTTTAAATGCAACTAGATATACTGTGCGCGACAAAATTGTGGAATAAATTCATTTAATTTGAAACAATTTGTTTTTCGAAAAAATGCTCGGCTGCGTCAATTTTATTTTTTCAAATTCAACATTTTTGCATCAAGTTTTGAGTTTCCCCACTTTTGGTTTTCAAGTAACAACGTCATCGACATTTCTTTTGATGAAAATTATTGTAAAGTGTGTCTTGCTGATTTATGTATGTTGTAGGTTGCACAGGAATCTGACAGCACGCTTTTATAGAACAAAGATTCTGTGAACCTCAAACAATTGCGCTAGAAGAGTGCCCCAGAAAAGAGTGAAAATTTGCAAATATATGATTTTTGCTGCTTCATGCCTGCGTATGTCTTTGTCTGTATGTCATTATTTGTAATTTATCCATTTAGATTTACCTCATTGAAAAATAAAGGTATTCATTATGTACCTCACTTCAAAAATATCGCGCAAATTCGATTTTAACGGTCCATGCTGCGGTAGTAATTCTAATTCGGTTCAAAGAGAGGAGTGTCATTATTTGGCAAACAAAAACTAATTTTCCCCCAATATATCGATTTTCCATTGGCAATGGGCTAAAAAGTAATTCATTTCAGGTGAATTTAAGAACACCGCTTGAACAGGGGAATTACCGGCATAGTGAATAAAAAAGTGACGTCACATCAATCAAATTTATATCAAAAGATATTCTCCCTCGATTTTAGACTCGATGTATTATCAACAAATGACAAATAAAAGTAGTGCTTGGGATTGGAAATAATCGAATTTTACTTGATTTCCATTTATATTTCAGTAGCTAGATAATTAGACCAATCGTATACGCTATGTCCTACAAAATTTGAATTATGTTCAGCCAGTAATTTACACCCCATTATTACCTATTGCAATGTTATTATCATCTGTAGGCCTTCCTCGATTACATTTTAAATTAGATTACTTATTTACACGTCACAACTGTGCTGTCATATTTCAAGCTTTATAGAATGTACATGGGTAATCTGAAAAGTATCCAGCCTCATCGATGCTTCCATCTCCTTAATTCGTCCAAATAGACGTTAACAAATGTGAACGTAGAAGGGCAATGATGATGATTAATAAGAAGTTCATGATGAGCTTTATCAGAGAAAAAAACTTCAGTTTTTTTCTGTGATGAAACACACTCTGTCATGCAAAGACAGCATATACAGTTCATGCGTCGATCAACTGGTGATTCCATTTCTCCGGTTAAAAGAGTTAACATCTTAGGAAAAAGATGATTTGTGGTGGCTTCTACTATCATGGCACTAAATCACTTGTGCCAATATAATGACCCGTAATTCCAAAATTGCAACAACGGTATCGTATTTTTTTGTTGATCTAACTCCTTCCCAACCCTATAAAAAAGTGAAGCAGTTTTTTGCACAGAACTGGCTATTTGCAAGAAACGTCTGTCCAAAATGGATTTTTCAACGAAATTTCAAAATGATCGCTGCAAATATTCGTGTCTGGTTTCGTGAAGAACAGCTTAAAAGAATCTGTCAAAATCTCGTAAAATCTATTCCTACAAGAGTTAATGCTGTTATTAAGTAAAAGGATGATATGCTCAATATTAAAACCATTTTATTACAGGTATTTTTTCAATCCAATTAATTTGCATGGGGCAGTATGTTTGGGTTTCTTTTCAATATAGAATCAATTTTTACCGTCAATCTAATGTAGTTCGTGAAAATATTATAGAGAGTGTTTATAGATTCTTATAATTTCAGATTTCAGTTTTAAAAATATATCATTGTTTTATTGTTTTTTTGTTGTTGTCATTAAAATTACTTTCCAGGTATTTTAATCAATTTGCCAGATTAGATCTTTCGCATCATTATTCAAAGAAAATGTTACAGCTTCAACCTGCTCCAATTCATTTGCATAAAGTAGAATTTGTAGCCATGTTCCCCATTTAGTAATGATAGGTGCAGGCAACTAGGGAAGATCTGGACATTTTTTCTATACACTACAACCCGCAATGGTGCTTTTAAAAAACTTTATCGTAGGTTTTCGTGACATGCCTGCGTAAGGTTGTTTCACTTGAAATAAAGTGACCAGTATATGTTTCTAAAAAACTTTTTAACATTGGATTCTCTGCCTTTGCTAAAGGTTCGTTGACAGCGATAAATGCTTCACAGTGTCGGGTATCGAAGTTATAGGAACCTTCTGGATTTAATTGAGTATTTTCGTGTTTGAACGTGCTGTCGTCGTATGCGACTTAATGCTGCAGTGCATTATTTGTTCATTCACATTTTCATGTGAATGAACAAATGTATCACTTATTAGCATCGCCTTTCTGGAAAATAAGCTTTACTGAGAATAGACACAACAAATGTAGCGCGTTTTTAATAATAAACATCATAAAATAAAATAAACGTCATTTTCGAGAACATGTGACCGGTTTAAATTTTTAATGAACGGTTTTAAAATCAATAGTATTGGAGGTACTGGACATAATATTTTGCGGAGTATTAGTTAGTAAAGGAGGTTATTTACCTTAAGCGTTATATTGTATCAATGTAAAAGTGAAAGAGGAGCTCATAATAGTATACTTCCATGTCATCATTATTTCAGTTAGTGAAATTATCCGCTTATTACCTTGATACTTGCTAAACTAGTATAACAAAGAAAAATGCTTTCTCCTTTTTTTTCTTCTAACATATTATATATTTCATTAACACAAGAAATATTATACTACACTCCGTAAATGGAAAATTTAAAACTACTTTACGTTACGATTTTTTAAAAAGTTTTCCTATTCTATCTTATACATATTTCCAAATAATCGTAACGGATTTTGCAGGGTGAAGAAATATTGTTACAATTTTACTTGAATGGCTGCCGAAATCTTATATTTTAACATTTTGATACCGTCGCCGTGACTACAATGCTATAAGAGATTTGAAAAAGTTATTGGGGAATTTTATTTCGCAAAAGGTACTTTTGTATATCAGTATATACCTGAAAACCCACAGCTTTCTGTTTCCTTACCTGAAGAGAAGGATTCAATATTTCCTAAGGGATAAGTAACTTTTTTAAATTCGCTTTTTTCCCTTACGAACATTTCTTAACACATACTTGAATTCCAAAGTAAGTATGTAATTGAAAGTTTTGCAACAGAGAAGGTAATAAAAAAAAAGGTAAATATACCTTGCAAAGCATGTCGTCATTACAGTAAAAATAGATGTGTGTTTGGAAATTTTCATTCTCGTCTTAGTTTCCAAAGTATTTCAGGTGAATGATCTTTTATTCTAAAAAAGAAAAAAATCCTAAAGTTTAAATATGATGACACGGCACTAGGCATAATTCTAACTTCATCTAATTTTAACTCCATCATTTCGAAGAATTTCCAACCGAAAGAATCATTGTCGATTACTTAAATTCCCATATAAAAGGTGCCTGGGTATCTTATTATAATGGCTTCCATAAACTTGCAGAACAAGAACACGTCAATATATGAAGGGAGAGTAATTGCTCTTATTTATTATCTTAAAATCCGCATAAATCAGCGTAGAAAACTAAAGGAAGTAACGATTACTACTTCTCTTTTTACCTTGAAGATGTCTTTTATGGCTCCTTTATATTTTACGTCGATCATATAAAACTTTTTAAAACTTTCAAACTACATTGCTTCCTTTTAAAGTAGACATGACAAATGACAACTCGACATGAATCTCATAAATTGACAATAAAAATGCCGACCGGTTTCCCACTAACTTTTATGTAATTGTATCAAGTAATCGAATTATCTTGAAAAGAAGGTATAAAATTCCTCTCTACTCTTTAAAATTAACAGAAGAAAAGCAAAAACTAAAGACTGTTAAGCTAACTAGCCAACACTTTGAGAGCTAAAACTGCGGAGTTGTACAAGGCTTTGTGCCGTGACCTTTTATTCCCATCATCCGAAGTTAATTGATTGGATATTCCAAACCCGCGAATCAAAACATCGATTTTTCCTAGTTTTTTCAGGTGTTTGTAATTCAAAAAATTTGTAATCGATCATTAAAAAATATTAATCTTTGACTTATGAAAACAATTCACTCCCTCGTGATCATCAGATCTTAAAAAATCACTTTGAAAACTAAACACTGCCGCTTAATGTGATTATGAAATTTTCGCAAGTTCTAAATTACGTTTTAGAACAAAAACAAAAGTGTAAATTTAGTTACGGACGCGGAATAAATCGTTTAATTTCGTTACAACGCTGTGTGCACATGTACATTTCGACCTAGACTCGTTCAGGTGACCCGCAATCTCTGATCTTGAGATTCTCCTCCGATTGTCTCTTGAAATCCGTATCTAGGGGAACGACTGTAATTCACACTGAACTTAGATTGAAGCAACTGCAGGAGTACCTACTAAGCCGTATAGTAATAGTTGTTTAAAATGCATGGCATCGCGCAAAATCATTATTTGCGACTGTTGCTGCATTCGGATCTCAAATTTTCAACCGTATTAACGACGTTAATATTTAAACAGGCTATCTTGTTGGTAAAGCTTAATTTATCCCAGGTGGATTGTATCTTGCATACAGTGGAAAAAAATGTAATCTAATTGATGTAATAGAATGAATGAATACATTTTTTTAAAACAGTTGTTCTTCAAGGATAAAGTGACAATCTGGTGAAGATTTTTTTAGGTAAATAAATAAAATGTTCGCGGCGCAGCCAAAGACGGAGCACGCATTACTTAAAAGGCAGCACTACTTAAAAGGACTATTTACATACCGTACATCCAAATATTTTGGTCACATCCAAATTAATCATTAACTACTACGGTAAATTTGTTTATGTCGTCCGATCAATATAAATTGCCCATCAATATAAAACAATTCAATTAAACGAGTGTAAACTTTAATTGCACGATATATACATCTCGTTAATTTCTGTTAATGTACTACTTTCAATTAATTAGTTAATTATTTATTAGTTATACCTTCATACATATACGCTATGCCATGAAAGAACTCTTCTGTATATTTTGTAATAATAAATTAACATGTCCAAAATATAAAAATCTACGCAAAAGTAAAATATGCAGCTACATCTGGTGGGTTTACCTTGTCTCGTGAGTGTCCCTGATGGAATTATGTAAAGATAAATCAATTAAAACAAACAAAAAATTGCTGACGGGTATTTATGGCACTAACTGAATAGCCACTGTGGTTTTTGATGTAATCAATCAAGCCGATAGCGAGTTTTTCTGTTGTCCAACCGAAAATGTAAGAATAGTATTTCAAGATTAGCTCAGTAGGAACCTTTTTTATCGCCTAATATATGTTGAAACTATTCGCAAAACAAGGACGTTTGAATTATCACAATGATTACGTAGATTTTATTATAACAAGTAGTATGTACACAGACGATCGCTAACTTTTGCTAACTGACAAATTTAATATACAAGGCGCCCCAACCATCAGGAATTGTATAGTTACGTCTATTGTGTAAATAATACGAAGCTAAAATTTTCTGATAACATAATAGACTTTATAGAATTTCATATATACAAGATGATTGATAAATAGCGTACCAGCCACCTACTTAGGCAAGTAGGTGGCTTTTTTAATTAATTAATTTTTAATTAATTAAATGGAATATTATTTATAATCTTGCCTTTATTCGCCTATTTCCTTCTAAATATCCGCAATGCGAATACATCTTAAGTTCCTAGGAGGTTAACATACTTGGCTCTATCTAGAAATTGTATTAAAACGCCTTCGAAACACACAGGATATTTAATATTGAACACTAAACGCACCCATATTAAACTTCTAGCATAGTTGCCGCTTATAAGCGGTGTGGTAGAAGGAGTCGGTGCATCATTCCTATCCACCACTGTATTTAAGTATAAATCGGGTATAAAGTGAAATTTGAAAACACCCTTTTATTATTATATATTATATATAATATAATATAATATACAATATAATATAATATAATATACAATATATTATATATCATATATTATATTACACAGGCAGCACAGCAGGTGTAAATAAATTTTCACTTAATTTTTAACGGACTACTGGTCTTTAGATCTATTAATGGGTCAACTCTATATGCCTTTGTAAGGTCTATAACGTAACCTGTAACACTTGTAAAATGTACATATGAAGTTGCAATTCTGTGCCAATATTTTACCATAAAAAGTCATAGATTTCCGTAAATCTTACGGTGACGAAAAGTATTAACTACTACAGTTGAGACTTGCTTTTAATAAAAACTATAAATAACACCGCTTTGAGAATATGAACTGGTGTGTTGATGAAAAGAGAAAATAAGCATACAAAAATATGTTACAAGCAAAGTTAAACTCCTCACCTACATTTGTACTTTTTCAACAATAGTTGGATTTATAGTTCGATTTTACATTTTGTCTTATCTTAATATTCAGCGTCTTCAAAAAGTTGACAAAAAAATCAACGAAACATGGCAAGGAATAAATGCGGGAAAATAAAAAAGATTTTTTTCTCCTCTGTTAAAGACCTGAAGCCCAAAAAGAGAAAGCAACATTTAAGTAACTAAGCCAAAATATAGGAAAAGAAAAACAAAGCGTACACATCGTAAATATAAATGTAATTGTTCTTTGACCATGTTTTGCTCTGACATGTATGTACATTAATCTTTACAACAAGAACTAATACCACTATTGTGCGTTTAATTTTTAAAATGTTTTTCTTACCCAGTTAAATTCAATTTAATTTGGTTTCACTTTCTTTGAGATTTCCGGTTAATTTTTAAATAAAATTACTACATGTTACGTTTTGAAAGGTATTTTTATTCCATTTTCCAAAAATTCCTGTTGTTTACCTATAATACAAATTTGTTTTTGATACCATTAATTATAGCAAACAACACCAACCTGCTCACCATACAAGTTTAATTAATTGATCCGGGACGGCCGTTTCGAGGATAGGAATGATCCACATTCTCAACCGGCGACCGAATATTCAGTCACCGGTTGACCAGACGTATCCTCGAAACGGCTGTCCCAGATTAATTAAAAAAACTTATGTGGTGTGGAGGTTGCCGATACTTTTGTGTTGTTTACCATACTACGCCACAGTCCTTGCTATCATTATTTACAATTAATTATGTTTAGTTAGGTTTTATAAAATTTTTGTATCTCTGATGTTTTTTGAAAAAGCAATAAAAATATTTTCCTAAACGTAACATGTAATAATGATAGCAAGGACTGTGGCGTAGTATGGTAAACAACACATAAGTATCGGCACCCTCCGCACCACACAAGTTTAATTTATTATATAGTAATATAATAA